>OX638142.1:19034880-19634880 GCA_951805005.1 Othius punctulatus | reverse complement strand
AAATTCAGTATCTATTGAGTACAGAATTTATTTGCTATTTTTATTTTACAAAAGCTGATCAGTCAAATTATAATATAAAATATAGTTGATGATTGGTTTACTTTAAATCAGCACACTTGAATCATTGAAGCAACATTTTAATTATATCAACCCTTTCGCTGCGCGTAGCATTTTAAACAAAATGTTAGCCAGAAATCGGGTGTTCCGACAAATTTGCCCGGCACATGTTTATGATCACATCATAAAAAGGCGTTTGTTACTGTCCCAATTAAACAATGTAATTTACTGATGGTTCCTTGGTTTGGTTTCCGTTCCTTGAGATTTTTGGCCCAAATAGGCGGCTGCCCCGATTAACTGGCGGCCCAATTAAGCGGAATCGACTGTAATACTCTCAGCGTTGCATTTCGGAGAATGAGAGAAGGAGAGCAAGAGGACGAAGAATATTTGTAAGTAGTTTTTTAATGTATAGATACAGAGCATTCAGGAAAGTGCTGTCAACTTTTGCAACTAATTGCAACGAATAATGACGAGAAAAATCTGGTTACACTATTTGCATGTACCCTAGGTAACATTTCAGCCACGTTGCGAAATATATTTGATTTGCACCTTGAACAGTGTCCTCCATTAGTATCCAGCATAACAGTTGACACCACTTTCTTGGCCGCTCTGTACAATTTTTATTTTATTTAGAAAACACCTCGACTTTTCAATGGAAACTTCTTGCCAAATTCCACTCCACCAAATTGCACACAATTTTTGGCCATGGTTTAACATCGATCAACAAAGAATGGCAGAATATGAAGGGGTCTGCACCGTATTCGGATCCTACGCTAACGCAACAATCGTCTCCGATAGCGGCTTCACCAAACCAACGGTCGCTTCACAGTTTTGCAAATCATCGAAGGAATTATAAGGTACGAATTTTCATTTGTATCTGTCACATCTTGTCATAAATAATGTTAGTTCTGAGTTTTTTCGTTATAACAAGTACTTTGTATTAACAATAATAATAATAATCTCTACTACTCCTCCACCTGTGGCGTAATTGGTTACTGTCATAATTTGACAGAGAAGTCTGATGGTCCAATTATACATTTTATTTCACCATGGGCCCCTGAGCTATTACTGGTCATGCGGGCGTAACAGGAGAGGGGCATTATTATTATTGCCCATCTGCACCTGCATGCGACTTAGAGATGGTAGAGGCACATTTCCAACGTTTGTTGCAAGGAAATGGGAAAACTGCAGAATAACCACCCCAGATATGCAGACCCGGGAATCGATCCCCGGGACCTTGCAGTCTAGAAGCGAACGCGTTAACGCTCACTCCACCGCAGCCGCACAATTGTATTGTAGTAACGAACATTGTTCACAACTAGTTTTGATGTTTTCATTTGATGTTTTCAATTTGACAGTTTTGATGTTTTCAATGAACAGCATTGATGTTTTCAATCACAAAACGGCCCATTAAAATGCACATTTTGACCGAGTATCACAACATTGCGTACCACCGCAGAACATCAATTATAACTCGACCTCTGTCCAATTCAACCCTAACGCTAACAAAGTAACATTAATTTGTTTTTGCATAGACATTCGCACTATTTTATTAGGTGTTGATATTTTAGGAAACGACAATTTCTTCGTTGAATTGGTAAATGGATGATCAAGGTCCGCAAGTGTGCGATGGCTCCTCCTAGGACTGCTGGCACCGTTGGAATCTGCATTGGACCCAAATCTGCAGCAGCGGTCTGCAAGTCTGCCGTTGGTTTCTAAAGGTAGGAACTTTAATTTCTAATAACCGCAAACTAGGTATGAATAATGCCCAGTAATATTTTATCTCCAAGAAAGCCGATTGTATCAGAGTTTAACTTGACACATGTATCCACTATGTTGCTGATTATTGTCGACAAATTGCATTTATGACAACCTTCGCGTTGTGTGAAGAAATTTGGTACTTTAAGTAAATAATCTTCAGACTTTCTGAGTAATGTGCTTGTGCAGTTTGTGTTTATTACCGAAAACCAAACACCACCCAATGATTTTCTTCATTTACTTCATATCGTGGGCGCCCCACGATAATATTGAAGAAAAAACAAAAAATAACCGTCGATATTTCGCATCTTAAACATCCATGCCAGTAATTAATTGGCGTTAAGCCGCCTGGCTCCAAAAAAAAGTACACAAAATGTGTTCTACATACCAATGACCAAAAACGAAAAATATTTCGTTCGTTTCTGATCTGAACGAAAACGAAATTATATATATATATATATATATATATATATATATATATATATATATTGTTTTATACAATATAGACCCGATTATTTTAATATACTCTGATTTTTCTAAACTGGCGTGCACGTCATTAAAATAATAATCATAATAATGATGGCACAATTTTACAAGGTTGCCAGCTGTCCCGGGTATTTAAAAATGGCTGCAATCAGCTGTTCCGCCCGTGCAATCTTGTGCGACAGTGCGCGGTTCGTATCATATTCGTCGACTTCTCTGCCGTTTTTCGTACAGATATCAATCCTGTGGTTATGGATTAACATCTACAATGGCAAAATATGCATTGTTTTAATCGATCAAATGTAACAAGTTAGACGTCAAAGAAGTTTGGTTATACACACATGTATGAGCATGTGTTAGTGACATAGATGTGGCATCGTCGCCGAAAAAATATCACGCCTGCCAACATAACATGATTTATTACATGATTGGCAGGCGAAAATTGTGTCCGCGGTTAATACACCGATTACCTATTTATAACCACCGGTGATCAGTGTTATGTAACAAATGATCCTCAGATTAATTTCGATTCTTAAACTATTGTTATGCATATTCTCGAAAACAATCACGTTGGTACAAAAAAACCTCATTACACAGCTGTTTGATGACGTGCACGCCAGTTTAGAAAAATCAGAGTATAGTCGATTCTCTAGATTTATGTGACTACACTTCCGGACAAAATTAAGGGACCACTAGTAAAATTCAAAATAAATTTAAAACCAGATGACGAAATTTAATGAAACACATAAATATATAAATCCAAGTGTTTCCTTGCAGTTCAGTTGGCTGAAGAGCTATTAAAATTAACAAACTTCACTTTTATGGACTTGAACAAATGATGTTAAAAATTAGACAAAAATACCAATGGTCTTCTTATGAACTGAAATGCTAATTTGTAATAAAAAGTAACATTATTAACAGTGTGTATGCCCTCCTCTTGCAGCACTACAAGCTTCTTTCAAGTTTTTAATTTTTTTGCCCATTTGATCCCGGAGATGCTCAATTGAATTGAGGTCAGGGCTTTTGGAAGGCCACTCCAAACATTGGATATTCGCATCTTTCAACGCATTTGTGACAATGTTAGCTGTATGAGGTTTGCCATTGTCTTGCATAAAAATGAATCCATTGTCGAAATTTTCGGCAAATTGTTGAACATCGGGTACAATAATCTCGTCTCTAGATCTTCTTGCTGTTAGCGACCCACTTCGTATCAAAACCAATTCTGTACGACCATTAAGTTGTATCGCAGCCCAAACCATTGTAGACCCGCACCATATTTGTCAAATTCTCGAATGGTACACGGTGCAAATCGCTCAGGTGGTCTTCGTAAGACAAGAACACGGCGATGATACTTGTTTAGGAAGGAATCTGGACTCATCCGAAAACCAAACGGAGTTCCACTGCCCCTCATCTCAACATTGATGATTTTGACAAAACTTGAAGCGATTTATTTTGTGCGTAGCTGTGAGATTAGACAGGTTGCTGGTTTTCTAGCGGATAAATTGACTACTTTCGGTCGTCTTCTTACTGTTTTGGTTGAAATTTCTGTTCCAGTGGCTAATCGAAGATCATTTTTTTAATTCACTAGATAGATGCTGGATGTTACAAACCGCTTTCTGAAACCCTGAAGTTCGATAAAACGATATTCTCTGCGTGTTGTTTTGTCTTTCAGCATCCTGCGGCCATCTGTACCACAGATTTGTTGGTGGTTAGAATTACAGCAACTTCACTTGGTGAATATCCTTTACGAAGAAGAATAATCATTTGGGATACTTCTTTTTGTCTGCAATGGCGTCTAGGCACATTTAATTAACTTAATGCAAACAAATTCGCTAATTTTTGAGACACAAAGCACGCTTTATTAATTAAGTGAGTTAAAACTGCGAGTCAACTATTGGAGCTTTTTGTTAACTTTTCGTTTCCTAGCAGATAATGTCCTGATATTGTTAATTGTTTCATGGCAAACTATTTGAATAGTGCATAATAAACGTCAATTTATGACATGTGAAAGTCTACTCACAACAACTTGTAAATTGGAAAAGTTATTTCAAGTTTATTTGGTGGTCCCTTAGTTTTGTCCGGAAGTGTAGTTGGGTAAAATGTAAAGTTACACATTGCAACTTTACATAAGAGCAAAGTGGTTCGGCGGAAAATTCCAGAATTCTGACCGGTGAATTTGCCGAATATGATACTGACATAGTTTAGGCTCTAAACTTTAAACTCTAAATTTTAAACTCTAAACTTTAACCAGTCGTTTTCCGTTAAATGTAATTCTTTAATAGTTTTCCGTTCATATCTTTGCAAAAGTCTTTTAATGACAGAAGCCTTTCCAACATATCGCGTGTGCTATGCCAACGAGTAATGCAATCAATATGGGTTTCCGTAATTTCAAACGTTTAATTATGGCTAAAACACACATTGTACTTAATTTTTTGCACAGTTTTCTAGCCCCGCATATTATTGTTTCTATACTTTCATATCTTAAAACGTCTTCCACGGCTAGTTGTAACGTATGAGCAGCGCACCTCACACTCTGTAGTATGGGGCTGCGGCTATTTGTATCCCCTAACAAATTGCATCCACAGAAGCGTCAAGTTCTGGTCCAAGTATGGCTTCTTCTGCTTTGTTTTCTTCTGTATCGTCGCTTTCTTCTTCATGTTGTTGTTGGTCTGCTAATAACCGCTTTAAGCATATTCACCCCATTATCAGTACTTATACTTGCCAAAAATTTGTTATACTAAAAAGTATAGCCAACTAAAACTTTACATGTAACCTTTGAAACTCTGGGGGGAAATGAACAACTCTTTGATAAATTATATAAAAATAAATGAATTTTATAGTTTTAAGTAATAATTGTATGTCCTTAATCTTATTACTTAAATTATAGAATTAATGAACCTTAATATGAGAAATATCACAGAAATAAATTTTAGTTCGAACTGCAGTTAAATGAAATAGATTAAACAGCGTCGAGAAGGCGAAAACGTCCAGTAACATTACAATCATTCTTGTAGTATGACGATACTTGCTCAATTCACAAAGTTAATACTCGAAGTAATATTTACGACCAAATACTGATAAAATGTTCATAGAATTAAATGTGAAATTTTCCGAAGTCAAAGTCAAATATTCTTAGGGTACCTACTGAAGCTTTGCACACTACGTCAGAGTGAATACATTGTACATTGTATACTGATACGGTTGATAGGTAGATCTCAGACTATTGTAGCATATCACTTTATACGTTAAATCGAGATATCTCGGCATCAAATTGCCATTCGTTCGTCATTTATTTATTTATTTGTATATTTATTGGCTCTAGCCGCCCAGGGCTGTAGCCCCATACCCCCACCCCCCTCAAATTCGCCGCTATGTGCACAAACAAAGTGTTCTCAAAGAAGGGCTCCTCACACAATTTTAAATGATGATTTCAATCGTACCATTTGTCCCCCCGTGGATTGTAGACAGTGGCACACACAGGAATATATATTTGCCGAGCCAGGCACACGTGTTCGTATAAAAATGCGCGAAAAAAAATCACGTTTTTTTTTTCCACGGGCCCGGCACAACCGTCGTGCGAAACTCGCAATAACACTTTTTTTACCTACAGCTTTCGATATAGGCTGCTAGAGATGTTTGCCATTAAAGGAGACACTTTTAATTTAAAAAGGGGCATGAACAACGGTAGTAACCGGTATTAGAAACTTATTTTTTCGTTTTCGATTTTGAACGAAAAGTATGAATTCCGTTTTCGATTTCGTTTTCGTTCTTACAAATATTTCGTTTAATTTCGTTATTTCGTTTTCGTTCTCGTTCCGTTTTCAGTCCCTGCTGTGAACACACGTAACCAGGGGCGGATGGGACCAGCAAAATCGGCGCAGGAAATGCAGTAACCGGCGCCATATATAAAGTTCCGACAAAAATTAAAAGAACTAATTATTATTAGTGTGAAGTGTCAATTTGTAGAGGTTATTACGAAACTAAATAAAAGCGTCTGCAAATTTCTTCTATAATAAAAAACTAAATGTATTGCACTATTGAACTGAATAGTAAATTTTTAAACTTAAATAAGAAAAAAATTACAAAATATAATATTCTTATTTTAAAACAATGGAAGCGGAAGTGTTAAAAAATACTTATACGCAACTGCTAAGGTGGGGTACACTTCTCGAAATAAATTATATTTACAAATGACATAATAACAACAACTAGCACAGTTCTTGCAACTTTTACATGTTGGTAATTCTAAATTTGTTTCCAACACTTGCTTCATTGAGTCTTCTATATGTTCTTCCACATAGTCCATCTCTAGTTCAAGATTTTGGTCTGCTATGAACACATCACAAATATTTTGTTTTAGTAGGTCCCAATTTTCAATAAAAGTGTCTAGTTCTTCTTTTAAATTTGGCAATGTAATATTAGAATCTATTTTTTGTAATTTATTAGTTAAAGTTTCTAAACAATTTCTTGGAATATTTCCTTTAATTTCATTAAAATTAGTTGGATCTAGCATATCTAGCATCTTCATAAACATCAAAGTTTTTTTTGAAATTGTCTTATCATGGCCTCTATTGTGATATCCATTATTGCATTAAATGTTTCAATTCTATATTTATCAAGCTCATCGTATGGTGTTTCTTCTCCACGTTTTTCTCCAGGCATAAGCTTTATTTTTTCTTCTTCATAGTTTGGGCAATGATGTCTCAACTATCATTTCAGAATTATGTTGTTCTAGTTTTTCTTCAGCCCATACTACGAATGCGTCTGCACAATGTTTTACTGAAAGGAAATTTCTTTGAAACTCCTTTAATTGCATTATTGCACTCTGCGCCAGCTGTGTAGCTTTCAAAAGATCTAGTGATCTAGTCCAGGGAGCAGATTCTCGAATCGTTCGCAAAACTTTGCCTACACTTATTTCAATAGCTGCGTATGCTTTTCTAAAAAGTATATTCTCGACCGTCGTAACATAAACGTATACTTAAAATTTCATTCGCAACCTTACGAGTGCCTAATTTCATGCGAAACTTTACGAGTGGTTGTGCATAAGTACGTCGCGTCGAATTTTGACAGATGGGTACCTAAATGATATAGTGAATTTGGCTGCAATTGGGCCTTTAGAGGAAACTGAATTAGCAAACGGTAGAAACCGGGCATACAAGATCGCAAGCTCGAGATTACTTTCGTCATAACAAAATTTTAGAACATTTATAATTTAAAATAAACTGACTTACTTTTCGCCATTCCTTCCACGACTTATTGGCCCCATTGCAGCTGTTCAATATATCAGCCGACTCACTCCAAAGCGCTTTGGCATCTGAATATTTAAAACTATCACTAAATTTTGTGTTGATCAAATTTTCGTGATTTTTCACAAAACCGATTAGCGGTTTTTCTTATCCATTTTATATAAGTGGCATAACGACTATTTCAGGGGAATTCTGAACCGAGCAATAGTTATTTGATGATTTGACGGATAATACAGCGTTGTCAGACATCCATTGCATTTGCGATTAATATAAATCTAAGCACACGTTTCGATTTACGAAGGGTACTGGAGAATGCAAAAGTATCCAACAAAATATACGTATGCGTATTCCAACCATTCGTAACTTGGAGTATACGCAAGTTTGCGAGCGATTTCGAAAATTTGGACCCTGGTGTTGGTAAATATTTTGATAGCAGTCCCGTAATGCTGAATATTTTTTAAAATATATTAGCTGTTAAAATCACTTAATATTTTAGAGTATTTTCTTTAAAACTTTTTGCCATAGCTCTCACATTACTATTCATCTCGTTGGTTTCCTTTTTTTTTTTAGCTTTTTCTTTAGCTCATTTCTTTAGCTCACCATCGAGTTTCTCCAATGATTTGTAGCTTTTTCTTCTTCGGGTCGTTAACATTATTTTTGATTCAAACATCCGTCCGTTGATAGGATTATTTAAAAAATACTGCTACTTTATTTATGAGTGAGAAGACGAATGAAGCTTTTATGCTACACTGCATTAAATCGCAAATAACTAAATTTGAAATGTGACTGTAACACCAGATAAGGATACGCTCACTGTTTTCCTTCTTCATCATTGCCACGAAACTTTTATATTATCCCTGCATGTTGGCTGCTCTATCAGTTGAGTCAGCATACATCAGCTTGATTTAAGCCAATTTTATTTTATATATTTTTACATATTTCAGTAAAATTACATATATTTACATATTTACATTTTATTTTACATATTTTCTTACATATTTCATAAACATTCAATATTTTCACGTATTACGCAGTGTGATTCACGCTGATGTCCCGCCGATGCGCGATGCGCAGGGCGCGGGGTACTATCAGAACATGGTCGAAGGTTTACGAAACAATACGATCATTTCATTTCGCGAAGACCTGACAACACGTGTCGTCGGCGTCCCCTACGCTCAGTTGCATAGATTTTGTAGTGTCAGGTGCACGCCCAGTGCGCCTACAGTATTCGATGTGCCGAAAACAGCGAGTACAACAAAAGAGCTTGTATCCAGGTACCTCCGTGAGTTCCCGAATGAAACTTTTAAAAGTGATGATAACATTTTGTATTGTACAAGTTGTGATAAGCAGGTGTCTGTTTCACAACGATTTCAAGTTACACAACATATCGCCACCGCAAGACACAAGCAAAACAAACGAATAAAGTCAAGCCTTGTACAATCTTTCATAACAGCTTCTGGCACTGCCACGACAAGTACTGGTAAATCACCTTTTAACACGGATTTGTGCCGCGCATTAATTAGAGCTGATATCCCTATGCACAAAATCAACAATCCCGCTTTCAAGGGTTTTTTGGAAAAATATATTGGCAAAAAAATGCCTGATGAAAGCACCTTACGGAGAAACTATACGCATGATATTTATATGGAAACTATTGTTAAAATCCGCGATAATATTAAAGCTGGTACAATTTGGGTATCCATTGATGAGACGACAGATGTTTAGGGCAGATATATCGCCAATATAATTATTGGAAATCTGTCTTCTGATTCATCTTCGACACCATTCCTTCTGAATTGTGAAAGTTTAGAAGCGTGTAACCATGCAACCATAGCAAGATTTTTCAACGACTCAATGAGTCTTCTTTGGCCGAAGGGTGTTTTGCACGATAACGTGTTGTTATTTTTGTCCGACGCTGCTCCTTATATGGTAAAAGCTGGGACTGCACTGAAGGTTTTTTACCCTAAAATGATTCATCTAACCTGCCTCGCTCACGCGTTTCACCGTATTGCGGAAACTGTAAGATCTCAATTTACTGATGTAGACTTATTGATATCAACTGTTAAAAAATTTTTTTTTAAAGCTCCAAGCCGAGTTAAAATTTTCAAGGACAATTATCCACAACTGAGTTTGCCTCCCCAACCAGTAATTACAAGATGGGGCACTTGGTTGCAAGCTGCTCAATGTTACTGCGAAAACTTTAATGAAATAAAAGATATTATATCAAAACTTGATGTTGAGTCAGCTGCGGCAATTGGTCAGGCTAAAACGTTGTTGGCAAAAGATACTTTAAAACACAATTTAATTTACATTTCTGCCAATACTGTTTTTTTGGTGGATACAATAAGGCAGCTAGAATCCCAGGACGTGTCATTAGTTGACAATATTACTGTAGTCAAAGACGCCATCCAAAAATTAGAAAAAGCGCCAGGAGATATTGGGAGCAAAATTAAGAAGAAAGTGAAGGGCGTTTTTGGAAAAAACCCAGGCTGGAACGACGTGCAGCTTATTGCTGACATACATAATGGCAAAGAAGTCTGCGAAAATTTAGAAGTGGAATTAAATCCCAGAGAAATTACGGCATTCAAAACTGGTCCAGTTACATCGGTCGATGTGGAACGATCATTCAGCCGATATAAATCTATTTTAAGGCCAAATCGACGTAATTTTTCATTCGAAAATTTAAAAATGAATGTTGTCGCGAATAATTTTAAAGAATGAACACATGTTTTGTTATTTTATTTTACATATTTGTTAATTTTATTTACATATTTGTTTTATTTTAACTACATATGTATGTACATATTTTGGGTTTTTTATTACATGAAAATCCTTTCCCTAGTCATAACATTTTTCTCTTTAAGTTTTATCTGTTGAGACAATAATAATTTATAAATTCTAGAATTATTTTCAAACAAAAAGTAATCATTACAACATTTTGTATGTAGCTGTGACACACGGTGTTTTCAATGTGTTGATATATATATATATATATATATATATATATATATATATATATATATATATATATATATATATATGTTTCCAATCCGATATGCCATTGATAAACACACTTTTGTCAGATTTGTTACCAAAAGCTAAACATGCCGTACAAAATGTATTCTGCGTCTTACTACAACTTAGCCACTGCCGTGGGGTTTTGCTTTTTATTATAAATACCTTTTGATAATTAAAATTGTCCAATCACGAATACAGTATCAGCTGTGCATAAAAACAGGCGGCAGCATCCCGAAAAAAAAAAAGATCGGACTACTGCACCGGCGCCTCACGACTATTTCTGACCGGCGCACCGGGAAATTTCCCGGCTTCCCGCCGGCCCCATCCGCCCCTGCACGTAACGTACATCTAATTGACACATCGTGGTATGCAGATACTTATATGAAAATACTTTTGGTGTTTCACACAATATGCGTCCAAATATTTTACATATAACTTAATTGAGATTATCTAATTTGATTTTCACTTCTGATATTCAACAAAATAAGTGTCGCATACATAATAATTTTCACCTGTATCTATTTATAATGTTTTTGTTCATTTCCATTATTACAATAACGATATATTTTAGAAAAACGAACACCTCTCCCGGAGTGGTAAATGGAGCGACTGTTAATCTGACATGAATTTATCTACCCGACGAGGAACACCGATCGTCTCCGATAGTGGCTTCGCCGATCTAACCGTCGCTTCAGAGTTTTGCAAATCATCGAAGGAATTGTTAGGTAAGAAATTTTATATTTCTCACATCTAGTAATGAACAATGTTAATTTTTCTTAAGTTTACAATATTACAAATAATTTGTTTTATATTGACCAACATTATTCAAAACTATCAATTATCAACAAACATTATCAAAGAATCGATAAATGCATTTTGACGAATAATCGATAAATGCATTTTCTGGCTTTGAGAAAGGACAGAGAAACACTGTGCAACTCTTTATTGAGAATTTCTGTTCTTTCAAAAATAAATATTAATAATTTTATGTAATACAATGTTTGCAAATTTAGCATTTTCTCCAGGAATCGTGATGCCTTTGCACCCACGTAATTTTTTTCTTCTTGCGTATTTTCCATTGACGTTATTACAGCTGGGTAATTTTCTAATACAGTCTTTAAACTTGAAACTCTTGCACACCAGCGTGTTGGGAAAAATGCCCGTAGCGATTTATTGCAATTTTCCTGAATTGATTTGAAGAAACCTGATCGTCGTTTTGCCAAGTTTCCAAATAAATTGACCATTTCTTTGACAATAGTTTTTTTTTTCGTCTAAATGAGTCTTGTACTACTAAATTTAAAGTGTGTGCCGTGCAATGCACATACAAAGCAAGAGGTTTATCGTCCAATTATTTTATTTTCACCTTTTATTTTCCACTAACATTTGCTGTATATTTCATTTTGAATGCGGTTTATAATCGTATTTTGAACTTTGTCACTCATTATTGATCATTATTGACAAGATCTCATTTATAATATCATGAGAAGTCCATAATATACCGAGTTCTGCTCAACCATGATTTTAGTTCTTGCACATTATTGGCCGATAACTTTAAAAGTTGGATAAAATTCGAAGTTTCATCGGTGTATCCTCTAAATGGCAGACCTTGCATAGCTAAATATTGAATGGTGGATACAATTTTTATTAAAGACGTACGTGCATTCTTCATTTCCAGTAATTTCAATCATTCAATTTTGATATTGTGGCACATATGAACATCTGATTTTTAATGTGATTTAAACCGCTCAGGCACATAATTCCAACCGTTAAAACCATTTTGCACAAATGTTTCGATAACCCTTGTGTCTTTTAGTAACGTTTTTGGTAAAGGCACTTTCATCTCATGTGCTTCTTCGCAGATGCGACAATAAATTTTGTTATTTTCATACTGAATCCATTGCTATGTTATTTCCCAATGTTGTTGATAATTTCTTCCCATTTTAGTTACTACATCATGTGTGGCAGACTGATCAGACACGTTTGTAATAGTGCTCAATTTTATGCTCGGTGTGGTGGTTGGGAGGAACAATTAGGCCTGCGGCCAATTATGCGTCTTCTCAGTAAGACTATCTGTAGGTTAATATAGTGCGCAATTTTATGCTCGGTGTGGTGGTTATGAGGAAAAGTAAGGAATATGGCCAATTGAAATGTTACTTGTCGACGGTTTGATATTACAATCATTATTGCTTGCTCCAGTTTATCTTTATGTTTGTGAATAAGAAATGTATCCATGATGAAATAAATTAGGCACTCTATAAACATGCAATTTTTTCATACTTAACTTACTTACGTTCTATGTGGGAAACGAATCCAGAGGAATTGGATAAGACCGACAAAATCTACGAGAGTGACTGTATGAAGATGATTTGAAAATATTAGCACAATTGTTTTATTTTACACTGGTTAATCTTATAGATTTATAGTTGCACAGGAACTGCGAAATTATACCTACTGGTCAGCATGTATGTACAGAGCAACTGGCAAAAATAAATGTCTCTGGAGGCATCCATCCAAAACCGATGCACGAGCATTAAGCTTAGTCGACATAATTATAAGCAAAACTAAACCAACCACCAATTTTACGTCTATTTGTTGATGCTAGACACATTTTTCAAACACAAGAAAACGATTTACGACAGGATAGCAAAGATAAAACGTACACGTGCAATTTTTTTTTATATACACTCAATACAACATATTCCAGAAATGTCTGCTTACTTCCGGGGATGTTCGGCAACATCCGAAATCTTGCGATTTCTTTTTTATTTTTTTCTGAAGTTACCTGAAAAGGTATAAAGAAACAAAAGATACTTCCTCATTGTCACTTTTTTTTAGCTCTACAAGACATCGTTTACAAATCTTCGGTACAATGTTTCGTTTCGAAGAAGCTATCATCAACTAAATTGGATGTGTGAGTGGTTACCACTTGGTGAAATTCATATTAGTAAGGGAATAATAAAACACTTGGTTGACGTTTCACCATAAATATATATATATATACATATAGAAAAGAACTCTACAATTGTTTCGGCCTCTCAGCCATTCTAAAGAGTATAAACTAAATTAAAATATTCAAACGGTGCAATGTATACACAAAGAGTGCCTAATGACATGGCAATAAACACATTAAAATAGATTTAACAACTATCGCAATTCAGTAAAGGTGTATTGTCAAACATCAATTGTTCATTCACAATGTTGTCTCCTTTACTCCTTTAATAACTGCTTTCAACTTTATTCATCAACTTTATTTTTTTATATTGCCTGTAAAAAATGCACACCCTCTATTTGATAGCATTTCCCATTGTGAATTCAACTATTTATATATCACAATACGGTTTCTACCATTTTTATTCAGAAAAAAAGCCTGTTAATACATTTCGAACATTTTCTTGCAGTACGCGTTGAAAGGACGACGACGAAGAAACAAAATAAACCTGATATTTTTTTACCCAAAATATTTACCGCAATAGTAACTAAAAATAATTTACCTAGAATAGTTGTTAAACATTGAAACATTATAGCTATTTAGGACCACACTTATTATTTGTTTACTGTGATATGTGAATAGTTTTGTTCATTTAATAGCCTCGAAGACTAAAATTATTACATGATTTTAATTCAGAATATGTACCGAAATAGTAAAAAAATATATACCAAGATTAGTTGTTACACATTGATACATTATTGTTATTTAGAACTAGACTTATCATTTTCTTACTGTGATATGTGCAAGGTTCTGTACATTTAATGACCACGAAAACAACAAATATTACTTAATTTTAACCCAGAATAGGTACCAAATTACTAACTTGAAACAATTTAGCACGAATAGTCGTTAAACATAGAAACATATTAGTTATTCAGAACCACAGTTATTATTTTTTTACTGTGGTATTATGACCATTGTTCTGTTTATTTAATGATCTTACAATCATAAAATTTGGCGATAAATTTTGTCTTCGTCGCTCATTTCAACGCCTGCTACACCAAAATGATCGAAATGTATTAACAAGCAGCACACCATCTAAAATGATTTCAATCACATTCGTGTAACACTAAGTATAACCGGCCCGGCCAAACCGTTGTGTGAATATTCCCAAGTCGCAATAACACCTTTTTTACATGCAGCTTTCGATATAAACTGCTATGAGATGTTTGCCAGTGAAGGAGACACTTGAAATTTTAAAAGGGGGCAGAACGGTAATTAACCGGTATTAGATATTTATTTATTTCGTTTTCGATTATGTACGAAAAATATGAATTCCATTTTCGATTTCGTTTTCGTTCTTTCAAATATTTCGGTTAATTTCGTTATTTAGATTTTGTTCCGTTTTCAGTCCCTGATACTGCAGTACCTACATTGTAATTTAAGTCTGGAAAAATCATTCAGTGTAATTTGTCTTTTATTTTAGTAGTTAGTTTTGCACTTCTACAAAATCAGCACATTTATTTAGTGGGGATGTAAGGCTCCCTTGATTGTGCATTCGTACATAAAATATCGCCGTAACCCGGCTAACTTATGATTTTTCGATTGAATGACTTCAACAATTGCACCGTCGCTGTCTTCATTTTTATCGTAACATGGTAATTGTTTTCTATTGTGCTAGGAAGTGCTATTATGCTACTTATATGAGATCACATCATAATAAATTTATTTTAACTGTCCCAATTAAGTTTAATATTGTCCCAAATAAACAAAGTAACTTAGTGTTAGTTACTTGGTCTGGTTTCCGTTCGTTAATATTTGGCCCAAATTGGCGGTTGTCCCGACAAACCGGCGGCCCAATTAAGATTTATCGACTGTATTTTACTTTCGAATATACAGGGTGTTTAAACGCTCTGGGAACGGTAAACTACGTTATTATTATTTAAAATTTCAAAATTTGTTTTATACAAACGTTGTGTACAATAATGAGTTTCATTTCGTAAAGATAATGGAATTTATACAGAGTGGTTCATACGAAAGTTACAGAGTAAACATATTATTTTTTAAATGGAACATCATAAATATCTTTGCGTTTTTTCAGCCTGTGTTGCTACAGAATTAAAATGTTAAATTTTCATACCCTAGTCCATAGTATAATGCCGCCTATTTGGGCCAAATCTCGAGGAACAGATACCAAACTAAGGAACTAACAGCAAATGACATCGTTTAAATGGGAAAATATTCCGCTTCATTGGGACAGATAAACGCCAAAAATCGTTATTACATACTAGAATCCATTGATGAAAATTTAATAAGTTTCATAGCCTGAGTGATTAGTGCAAAAGCTTCCCTTTTGCAAGCAATACCGTCTGTTACTGACCGTTGGCCTGTTATAAAAATCAACAATATATACGAGTGCGTTGTTGTTCGCGGCATCAAACCTTTACAAGTTCCCTAAAATTTAAGCAGTGGAGATAATGAAGGCAAATTTCCTACTGACAATTATCAAGAATTTTCGATAATATTTTTTATATATTTTTTAAATGTATTTATATTTTTTTATTTAAATACACTCGATGCCGCTTTATTGGGACACATCGGGACTAGGACATTTGGCCCAATTAAGAGAATTTCACATAAAATTAAATAATGGTTTTTTTTTTTTTAATATTCCAACCAATTCTTAAACAAATACACATGTGTAAATTAAAGATATATATATATATATATATATATATATACAGGGTGAGTTTTTTCGGATGTTTAGTATGGGGATCTCGGAAACTAGCGGAGATTGAGGGACGATTAAATGTGGAAAGAAATTTCATGAGTTTTTTGTTTTTTGGAAAAATTGCATGGCTAACTAGATATCTCGAAAAAATATACTTTTTGATATTTTGTTCGGTGCCTATGGATCTGTTATAATTGACATTAAAAAAAAATGTGCTAAGGAAAAAGTGGTACGTAATTATGTGCTTAATAATACAGTCCAATCGATAATTTTATTTAAGCTATAATTTTTTTGTTATGACACAAAGTTGAGTATTTTCAAGTAGAAACCATAGTTGGCCACGACCTTATAAAAAATGCCCTTTTTCAACCATTCTAATGATATACCACTTGATATAGTTATTTTTATAAATAAGTAAATTATGGTCATTTTTTACTTTTCAATTTCAAACTATTTAAGATGTACGCTATGGAAACAACTGATAGATGCGCAACGCGTTAAATAATAAAATTCAAGTTAGTCAATAAAAACAATCATCAATTTTAATATTTCCAGTTAAGGAAACTATTAATTGTAATATGGATTTTTAACATTAATATAATTCTTGTAAGATATAAACGAACAACTCATTACTTTTATTATATATCGGAGCTTTAAATATTAAAGTATTACAATGAATAATTGGCAATTAAAGAGACGAAATATATTATACAATAATAGTAATTTCGTCTGGCTAGTTTATGGGGCAAAACAGCTAGAGTGATTTAAAATCAAAGTAACCTGCTAGTTTTCCCTCTTAATGTTATCATTAAGAAGGAGACCCTGTAGTAAATTTGATTATATTAAGATGTTACATCACATAAATTTGCTTAATCTAAGATATTTTATTTTGATTTAATTATTTTTATACCATATGGTTAATTTGGTTAATTAATTAGATAACCAAGCATAGCTTATATTGTAATATTAACGTCTTCCCTACTAAAACAGCTGTCTAATCATTTCTAGGAACCTGTTTAGTTTTCAGTTTTACAGGATTTTTAAAATTCATCGTTATTTTATAAATAAGTCACTTAAAATATTAATAAACTGAAATACTTATTTATATAATAATATCTGCATCTTAAGGGATACGGTACTCCTTGATTAATTTTCCATGTCCCAGTCGTTTGGCAATTAATTTGCAATTTGAAATTTTGAACTTGTCAATATAGTTAAATATAGTGTTAGTATCAGGGTTGATAAAAATCATGATTTTTCCAGAATCAATGATTTAAAAAAAAATGTTTTATTTAAATCATTATTTACCTAAATTATCTTGCTTTAAAGAAAATATTTTTAAATTGTTTTGTAAAGCTGTAAGTAAAATATTTTTCTTTTCTTCTATATTTGGTCCATCACATGGTACAGATACACAGACATTTTTTTAATTATCAATTCTTGTTTGTGGGATGCCAAAACATAAATCGCTCGAAATCTTATAGACTACGCAGTGGTGCGATAAAATAAAATCAATGATTTACTAAAAAAATCATGGTAGTATTATTTAAATCGTGATATAAATTTAGTCATGCATTTTCTCAGAAACGGTGCATATTAGAAAAAAATGTGTAATACTTTTATTCTCCATTTGTATTCCATTATAACCATTATAAATGGGGAATACCATTATAAAGGTATTCCCAAAGTTTGGCGAAAGCATTACCTAATACCCTGTATATAAATCCAGCGCGGAAAGACCGCTATGGTCGATAGTCTAATAAATAATGTACTACTATTACTATTAGTCCATACTCCATAGTTATAAAAACTAGTTTGTAAAGTCAAGTTAGTTTTAATATGCAAAATAGTATTCAATAATCGTTACATTCATATTCATATTGAGAGTTGAGTTAGAGCTGAAATTAATTTGGGGTCCTTATAAAAATGTTCTTGATTCTCTTTGCTCTACATCAATAAATAACAAGAAGAGGGCATCAAAAATTCAAATTATAAACAATTATTATTTGTCACAAACGTGAAATATATGTCAAAATTTTGAATCAATTCTTTATGACAGTAGTATTATATTTAGAGTTAAAACAAATAAACGGTTCGGTGAAAATAGAGTTTGAAAAAATAGTAAAAACAAATAAATGTTGGCAATATAATTGTTTTAAATGTATTTCTATGACAGGCTGTGGCTGAAAGAGTTAGTCCACTAGCTTGTCACGCCAAGGGTCATAGGTTCGAACCTCGTGTGCCCGAGAATTTATGAGTGAGTAAAATCCTGTACCAAAGTTACGTGACCTTGCAGAGGAAATGAACTCTCGATTCCTTGTACTGTTGGCCACATTAATTAACTATAGCGACAGAATGTCGTATTATGTTATATTTGTACAACAATACAATATAGTATGTATTTTCATACACTACTTGATTTTGTCACACATTAATCACGGCAGATTAGTGCCATCTACTCCCACATAGTAATATATTTCTTTATTTGTTATGGTGTACTTTAGTCCTAGAATAATATTACACTTCAAGGGTATTTTACAGCAAATAAATCTAAAGTACTGCAGTAAAATTACATTCATAGAGGAGGTAGGTACGGAAATTTCACCAAACATCTGTTACAGATTTTGGGACCTCTCCTAGGTCTCATAAAATTTATTAAATAATATAAAAGTGGACCAGAATTTGTAAGTGTTTAGTTTCCATTTGACTACCAGTTGTAACGGTGCGAACCCAGGTGTTGTTCAAATTCTCATAATTTGTAATATTTGCTTATCTCGTGATTTACAAATTCTCATAATTTGTATTATTTATTTGGCTCGTGATTTACAAATTCTCATAATTTGTAATATTTATTTGGCTCGCGATTTACAAAATTTTCATAATTTGTAATATTTATTTGGCTCGTAATTTAGTGGTAGTACTTTACGTTATGTTTGATTTTTAAATCAAAATCGTGACAACTCAATTTGGTTCGTTTTATGGGTAATGTGTCTGTTAGTAATTTTTGTTAGGAAGTAAAACACAGATATATGGATTTTATATGATTTATTCATTTTAAAAGGTTATGCAAGCGACAGACAAATAAAAGACAGTTTTGTTACTCAAATTGGATATTATTTATTTAATTATATTTATTTAATGTTTCTCATTTTTAAATATTGGTTGTACAGCTGCAGCACATTATGCATCTCCTCAACATTTGAGGAAGCACACAAAATACCACAACCATAAAACCAATTAAATATATGTATCCAAAATTTGGAATAGATTTATTTAATAATTATTGAATATTTATTATATTCTTTGACTTTGTATGATTTATTTTATTTCGAAAACTGAGTGAAGAGTAAATAATTAATACTGCTGTTGGAATTACAAAGTGATATTAGCGACTTCACGTACCAAAATCTTCAAATTGTGCCGAGAAGGTTATTTGATCCATGTCATCACTGCATAGAAATTCACTACCACGGTGCCTACCAATGCATTTCAACGCCACCTTGTGCCACACACACCGCCCAGTATATTATAGTCTATTATTAAAGAAAGTTAAAAACATACATCAAAAAGTTACTCGCCATGGTCGTGAACTAAGTACCTTTCGACTTTACTGTTCGACCACAACCTCTAACCACTTTGCTAAGTTACGTTTTTACAGTTTTTACATTCTCAAATACAGCCTTTTCTCAATTTTCAAGTGATTCGACTCTTTAAAATATTCTAGTGTTATTTTGCAATTTTGTGGAACTAAATTGAACCGTATTGATATTTTTATATTATAGAAAATAATCAAAATAATTATGAATCCTCAAATATTAGGTACTACAGACATTTTGAGAACACGTAAACTTGGCAATTCCCACTAAACAAAATGTCAATAACTTCTAACTCATACGATCAAAAAATATTTGTAATTTCTCAAGCAACGTTTTTCAATACAGTGAACTTACAACTTAGAGCTCAAAATCCAATAAACTAACTATTTCATACAAAATATGATTTTTTTCATCAATTGTCTAAAATTAATCAACTTGATAAAATTTAAATATCATTTATAAATAAAACGAGTTACTCTGTGAGTATCACATAAATTAATTTATTTGTGACTATAGTTTCGCCCACTTATGTAATCATTATTAAACAAAGTGTCTTAAACTAACGCACCTTAATTCAAACGCCACCACAATTCAAAATATTGAATATCATTGTTTCCACAAATTATTATTAATATTATTCTTTCTTATTTTTGAGTTACTATCTTTACAACTCATATATATATATATGATATTTTATACAAATCAATTTTATTACAAATATATTGATTCTTAACTATCATCAAAATTATATTGGAGATTGAAAACGTACAATCATACTATTCAACAGTGCCTACTTAATAAAATATTGCGTTCTGCCATTGAGTCACTGTAAATGCTGTTTATATCAGCGGTGTATTGGTAACACGGTCCTGGCGACACCATAAATTTCTATTAACGTGACGATATCCTCTGGTTCCTGTCATCCTGTTACAAATTTTGCTTAAGCGGCCTTGAGTAGCGCCTTGAGTTTGTCCGGCGCTGAACATTCTGCTCTAGACCCATCCTGAACATAGCCGCGTTCGATATTTTACGTTTCTATGAAATACGCAGTTTGTATATATCGATTCTGTTCAGTACGATGGTTTGCGTTTTGCCGAGTTTATAAAATGTGAAGTTTGCGTCTGAACATTCTGGGCATTTACGATTTGCGGCTGGACTTTCTATGGTTAGCCAGGCACCCGTTCTAGTGGTATGAACAATGTTAATTTTTCTTAAGTTTACAATATTACAAATAATTTGTTTTATATTGACCAACATTATTCAAAACTATCAATTAGTGCGTTGATACTTTCAGTCTTTGGTTATAAAGTTTATTTATATGCACATGACACTAAATTGGATACGATTCTAGCAGTTGATTCTTTTAATTGTGCACATAACTTATTCTGATGAGCAAATGTTCCAATCCAAACACTTTTCAATTGTGCCTTTAGAATTGAATTTAGTATTCAATTGAATGTTTGTATTCTTATAAATCTGCCCAGGGATGTTTCCCCAGAAACCAGTCGTTCGCAGCCGACGTTAAACTGTAGGTGCCATACGTCACTGTAACTACGATACAGACACCCGTGCACCGACGTATGCGGGGAAATAACCGACGCTCGACATCGAGTATGGCAATCCAGGAAGAAGAAGATTCAATTAAGGTTGATTCGTAGTCGACATAGCGCAACAACTGCAATCACATAACATCACATAACATCACCCAACGTTGACTCGGAATCGGTCTTTATACTAATTTTAATACTATTTTAAAATTGAAACTGTACACTTGCGTCAAAATCAAGCAACCGTAATTACATACATTTTGTCACGAATAAGTACCTACACTTGTTGTAATTCAGCGTCTGCTCAATACTGCGCTTGGTAAAATTCAGGTTTTTGCGTATTGCTTCTTAACTTTTATTCTTTATTTTGTGCTTTCCCTATTATTATGGCACTCTTCACCAAAGCCACCTGTTCTTGTGTTGCCAGGTGGACAAAATCCTTGGCAGTTACAAACGCACACATGCACGTACAATAAATAATTGGTTGACTTTTTTTTTTTTTTTTGCATGATTATATTATTTTTATCTATACCAAGTTTGCTACAATAAAACATAAAACGCAATCAAAATTACTTTATCTCTTAAGTAATTTTCAAAACATGTTACACGTGTAAATTTTCAATAAATTGCACTAAAATAATAAAAACATATATTTTCTTTCTTTGTATGCGGCTTTATCAGTTGCAGTACTAGTTATTCAAATAAGTTGGGGCTTTTCAGTCTCAATACGCGATTTTACATGTAGAAGTCTTAATACGTATTTGATTCCTTTCAACTATGTTTTGTGGTAATCGATGAATCATCATTTTTATGTTCAAAGAAACGAAATGTTTCCAATTTTGGCATGAATATTGGCTTCAATGTGATAAATGATTTCCCAGCATCGCAACCTAGATGCACTTTGCAGTTTTCCACAACTCTGCGGCATCGCGGGGTTTTCTCTGTTTGCGCTGTAATTCTGCGACTTACGAAATCGCCGGGGCGTAAAATTGGGTGCAAATCGAAAAAACAAATGCCGTAGTGTAAGATGCTGATAGCTCAGTGATGTGTCCGAGTTGCTTTGCTTGATGCGTATTTTTGCCTTGAGGCGGATCTTCGTGCACCTTACATTTGGCCTGCCTTTGTAATGATGAGCAATTTTTGCCACAAAGCATATTTACGCGTGCATTTTCCACCTACAATTTCTCTCGGTTGGCTCTGCTAAATGTTCTCGACTTGTGTCTTAATATAATGTTGATACAATCATCCAATCGATTGTTAGAAAAATGTACTATGTGTATGCGAATTTATATAGTTGTAAGTCTTCAAGAGCCGCCATCCATGCAAGTTTTCAAACTGGTATTCCTCGCATGCATCTCACGCAATCCCAAATACGAAATTTTGCACCATCACACGAGGAAAATCTGTCGCAGAATTTCATGGTTCAAATTCATGGTTGTGCAACCCAAGTGACTGGTTCAGCTTTTCCTCTGCCGAACTATCGCAATGGTAATTCGTACCGCTCTAAGGTACGAATAGCCACGTTGATCAGCAACCTCCGAGAGAGACCTCCGAGAGATTTCAAGAGGAAGAAGCCGCCAAGGAGCCCCAAAAGGCTTTGCCATTTCGCTTGTAAAGACATTTTTATGTCTTCGACGTTTCGGCAAGATTTGTAATTTATGCTAGTTACTTAGTATTAATGTGGTTTGAAAAAATGAAAGAAAACACTAAAGTCTAATAAAAATATTCAACTGGAACATGATTTATAAGAATAATTAAAAGAATAAAAAAATACATTAAAAAATATATATAAAAAAATAATTAAAAGAATAAAAAAATACATTAAAAAATATATAAAAAAAATTCAGAAAAATAAAAAAAGTATATAATTCCAGATAATTAAAAATACATAATTGAAAAAAAAAATGATTACAAAAGGTAAAAAAAAATATAATGTATGTGCTAAAAACAATAAGGTTTATAACATACATCGTAACAACACATGTGTGTTGTGTTTAAAATGGCACCGTGGCCATATTGTACATTTTTCTATAAGAAGATAAAATTGTGAAATAATTCTATAATTTATAGTTACTATGAAAATCAGAGAGTCATAATTATTGTGCATAGTCAATAGAATTCTTTCACACTATTGTCTTAATGGGTGGCGTATTTACACATATAAGAAGATTAAATTGGGAAATAATTCTGTAATTTATAGTTTATTTGAAACTCAAAGAGTCATAATAATTATTGCACATGGTTACTAGAATTATTTCACATTGTAGTCTTAATGGGTGCCGTATTTACACATATAAAAAGATGAATTGTGAAATAATTCTGTAACTTATAGTTATTTCGGAAATCAGTTATAAATGACGTACATCATTCACAAAATTATTTCACAACCATTTTAACCGTGATAGTTACTTCCAGTCTAACTTATTTGCTCACCTCTGTTTTGGTGATTTTAGAATTAATTAGTGATAAGCGCAACTTGGTAATACCTACCTAATTACCTTTTAAGTTGATTAATCTCTAATAGAATTAATGTAATTCTATTATAGTTTTCCAAAGAATTTGATACACATACTACATACACACTAGTTTCAAATGTAGCCAACAAAGTTGCGGCTCATAAAAGTGCAACAAAGTCAAGAACATATTACGGCGCTCTAAAAGTCTTACGTATTCTACTAATTTCAGTATTTTACATAGTGAATAGTACTGCAACTTAGATTTTGATTGATGCATTGGATAGGTAGCTTTGTTTAAATTTAAAAAAAAGACAGATTTTGTCGTATTATAATCATGCAAAAAAAATCAGACTTTTACCGACGTCCCGAGTTTGGTGCTTCTCTATAACAGAGTGACTATTTACAAAAATGTCAGTGCATGTGTTAGTTTGTTACCCTTAGTCTGTTTTGCATTCTCCAGTTATGAGGGCAAGTCCACCAGATGCAACTATTGCTGTAATGGTTATATTCACCGACGTTCGATAAAGCTATTGGACCAATAACCGTTATTAATTTTTTTTAGATTTCCCTCCTTGGCTTCAATTAAAAGTATGAAGAATTCATATTTTTTCCATCAATTCCAGGGTTTAAGGAGCTTCATCTTAATTAAAATTTGCTATGCGTGAAACGATGGGAAACAATATTCCATGGTAATTTATACTTATTTCTTATAATAAGTATTGCGATGCCTATTTTGCAGAGCAACATAAGTAATGGCACTTACATTACATTTTGGCAATATTTTAAACTAATACACGTTTTAGAAATAGTTGAAACATTCTAAGTTCTCGCATTATCACTATACAGAGGGTTTTTTGACAATTCAATAATAATGATAGTATTTTTACTTGGAATACTTTTTACAACGTTTTGTTAGTCTACAGTTTTCAGGAGAACTTGATAATAATGCTAATAATATAATTGTACTACTATAATATTACCATAGTCTCTGTTCCATTCTTATTTTTATTTATCTTTATTATTTGTTGGCCAATGTAAAAACTCACTGGACTTGAAGAATAGGTTTTATTAAAAAAAAAAAAGAGGTCATATTTTATGACGGTGAGCAATGTCGCCTTCAAATTCAGTATCTATTGAGTACAGAATTTATTTGCTATTTTTATTTTACAAAAGCTGATCAGTCAAATTATAATATAAAATATAGTTGATGATTGGTTTACTTTAAATCAGCACACTTGAATGATTGAAGCAACATTTTAATTATATTAACCCTTTCGCTGCGCGTAGCATTTTAAACAAAATGTTAGCCAGAAATCGGGTGTTCCGACAAATTTGCCCGGCACATGTTTATGATCACATCATAAAAAGGCGTTTGTTACTGTCCCAATTAAACAATGTAATTTACTGATGGTTCCTTGGTTTGGTTTCCGTTCCTTGAGATTTTTGGCCCAAATAGGCGGCTGCCCCGATTAACTGGCGGCCCAATTAAGCGGAATCGACTGTAATACTTTCAGCGTTGCATTTCGGAGAATGAGAGAAGGAGAGCAAGAGGACGAAGAATATTTGTAAGTAGTTTTTTAATGTATAGATACAGAGCATTCAGGAAAGTGCTGTCAACTTTTGCAACTAATTGCAACGAATAATGACGAGAAAAATCTGGTTACACTATTTGCATGTACCCTAGGTAACATTTCAGCCACGTTGCGAAATATATTTGATTTGCACCTTGAACAGTGTCCTCCATTAGTATCCAGCATAACAGTTGACACCACTTTCTTGGCCGCTCTGTACAATTTTTATTTTATTTAGAAAACACCTCGACTTTTCAATGGAAACTTCTTGCCAAATTCCACTCCACCAAATTGCACACAATTTTTGGCCATGGTTTAACATCGATCAACAAAGAATGGCAGAATATGAAGGGGTCTGCACCGTATTCGGATACTACGCTAACGCAACAATCGTCTCCGATAGCGGCTGCACCAAACCAACGGTCGCTTCACAGTTTTGCAAATCATCGAAGGAATTATAAGGTACGAATTTTCATTTGTATCTGTCACATCTTGTCATAAATAATGTTAGTTCTGAGTTTTTTCGTTATAACAAGTACTTTGTATTAACAATAATAATAATAATCTCTACTACTCCCCCACCTGTGGCGTAATTGGTTACTGTCATAATTTGACAGAGAAGTCTGATGGTCCAATTATACATTTTATTTCACCATGGGCCCCTGAGCTATTACTAGTCATGCGGGCGTAACAGGAGAGGGGCATTATTATTATTGCCCATCTGCACCTGCATGCGACTTAGAGATGGTAGAGGCACATTTCCAACGTTTGTTGCAAGGAAATGGGAAAACTGCAGAATAAGCACCCCAGATATGCAGACCCGGGAATCGATCCCCGGGACCTTGCAGTCTAGAAGCGAACGCGTTAACGCTCACTCCACCGCAGCCTCACAATTGTATTGTAGTAACGAACATTGTTCACAACTAGTTTTGATGTTTTCATTTGATGTTTTCAATTTGACAGTTTTGATGTTTTCAATGAACAGCATTGATGTTTTCAATCACAAAACGGCCCATTAAAATGCACATTTTGACTGAGTATCACAACATTGCGTACCACCGCAGAACATCAATTATAACTCGACCTCTGTCCAATTCAACCCTAACGCTAACAAAGTAACATTAATTTGTTTTTGCATAGACATTCGCACTATTTTATTAGGTGTTGATATTTTAGGAAACGACAATTTCTTCGTTGAATTGGTAAATGGATGATCAAGGTCCGCAAGTGTGCGATGGCTCCTCCTAGGACTGCTGGCACCGTTGGAATCTGCATTGGACCCAAATCTGCAGCAGCGGTCTGCAAGTCTGCCGTTGGTTTCTAAAGGTAGGAACTTTAATTTCTAATAACCGCAAACTAGGTAGGAATAATGCCCAGTAATATTTTATCTCCAAGAAAGCCGATTGTATCAGAGTTTAACTTGACACATGTATCCACTATGTTGCTGATTATTGTCGACAAATTGCATTTATGACAACCTTCGCGTTGTGTGAAGAAATTTGGTACTTTAAGTAAATAATCTTCAGACTTTCTGAGTAATGTGCTTGTGCAGTTTGTGTTTATTACCGAAAACCAAACACCACCCAATGATTTTCTTCATTTACTTCATATCGTGGGGGCCCCACGATAATATTGAAGAAAAAACAAAAAATAACCGTCGATATTTCGCATCTTAAACATCCATGCCAGTAATTAATTGGCGTTAAGCCGCCTGGCTCCAAAAAAAAGTACACAAAATGTGTTCTACATACCAATGACCAAAAACGAAAAATATTTCGTTCGTTTCTGATCTGAACGAAAACGAAATTTATATATATATATATATATATATATATATATATATATTTTTATACAATATAGACCCGATTATTTTAATATACTCTGATTTTTCTAAACTGGCGTGCACGTCATCAAAATAATAATCATAATAATGATGGCACAATTTTACAAGGTTGCCAGCTGTCCCGGGTATTTAAAAATGGCTGCAATCAGCTGTTCCGCCCGTGCAATCTTGTGCGACAGTGCGCGGTTCGTATCATATTCGTCGACTTCTCTGCCGTTTTTCGTACAGATATCAATCCTGTGGTTATGGATTAACATCTACAATGGCAAAATATGCATTGTTTTAATCGATCAAATGTAACAAGTTAGACGTCAAAGAAGTTTGGTTATACACACATGTATGAGCATGTGTTAGTGACATAGATGTGGCATCGTCGCCGAAAAAATATCACGCCTGCCAACATAACATGATTTATTACATGATTGGCAGGCGAAAATTGTGTCCGCGGTTAATACACCGATTACCTATTTATAACCACCGGTGATCAGTGTTATGTAACAAATGATCCTCAGATTAATTTCGATTCTTAAACTATTGTTATGCATATTCTCGAAAACAATCACGTTGGTACAAAAAAACCTCATTACACAGCTGTTTGATGACGTGCACGCCAGTTTAGAAAAATCAGAGTATAGTCGATTCTCTAGATTTATGTGACTACACTTCCGGACAAAATTAAGGGACCACTAGTAAAATTCAAAATAAATTTAAAACCAGATGACGAAATTTAATGAAACACATAAATATATAAATCCAAGTGTTTCCTTGCAGTTCAGTTGGCTTAAGAGCTATTAAAATTAACAAACTTCACTTTTATGGACTTGAACAAATGATGTTAAAAATTAGACAAAAATACCAATGGTCTTCTTATGAACTGAAATGCTAATTTGTAATAAAAAGTAACATTATTAAGTGTGTATGCCCTCCTCTTGCAGCACTACAAGCTTCTTTCAAGTTTTTAATTTTTTTGCCCATTTGATCCCGGAGATGCTCAATTGAATTGAGGTCAGGGCTTTTGGAAGGCCACTCCAAACATTGGATATTCGCATCTTTCAACGCATTTGTGACAATGTTAGCTGTATGAGGTTTGCCATTGTCTTGCATAAAAATGAATCCATTGTCGAAATTTTCGGCAAATTGTTGAACATCGGGTACAATAATCTCGTCTCTAGATCTTCTTGCTGTTAGCGACCCACTTCGTATCAAAAATAATTCTGTACGACCATTAAGTTGTATCGCAGCCCAAACCATTGTAGACCCGCACCATATTTGTCAAATTCTCGAATGGTACACGGTGCAAATCGCTCAGGTGGTCTTCGTAAGACAAGAACACGGCGATGATACTTGTTTAGGAAGGAATCTGGACTCATCCGAAAACCAAACGGAGTTCCACTGCCCCTCATCTCAACATTGATGATTTTGACAAAACTTGAAGCGATTTATTTTGTGCGTAGCTGTGAGATTAGACAGGTTGCTGGTTTTCTAGCGGATAAATTGACTACTTTCAGTCGTCTTCTTACTGTTTTGGTTGAAATTTCTGTTCCAGTGGCTAATCGAAGATCATTTTTTTAATTCACTAGATAGATGCTGGATGTTACAAACCGCTTTCTGAAACCCTGAAGTTCGATAAAACGATATTCTCTGCGTGTTGTTTTGTCTTTCAGCACCTGGTCCGCATCTTGTTTTGAAACTACCAGTCCCTTTGAACCGTCCTGCGGCCATCTGTACCACAGATTTGTTGGTGTTTAGAATTACAGCAACTTCACTTGGTGAATATCCTTTACGAAGAAGAATAATCATTTGGGATACTTCTTTTGGTCTGCAATGGCGTCTAGGCACATTTAATTAACTTAATGCAAACAAATTCGCTAATTTTTGAGACACAAAGCACGCTTTATTAATTAAGTGAGTTAAAACTGCGAGTCAACTATTGGAGCTTTTTGTTAACTTTTCGTTTCCTAGCAGATAATGTCCTGATATTGTTAATTGTTTCATGGCAAACTATTTGAATAGTGCATAATAAACGTCAATTTATGACATGTGAAAGTCTACTCACAACAACTTGTAAATTGGAAAAGTTATTTCAAGTTTATTTGGTGGTCCCTTAGTTTTGTCCGGAAGTGTAGTTGGGTAAAATGTAAAGTTACACATTGCAACTTTACATAAGAGCAAAGTGGTTCGGCGGAAAATTCCAGAATTCTGACCGGTGAATTTGCCGAATATGATACTGACATAGTTTAGGCTCTAAACTTTAAACTCTAAATTTTAAACTCGAAACTTTAACCAGTCGTTTTCCGTTAAATGTAATTCTTTAATAGTTTTCCGTTCATATCTTTGCAAAAGTCTTTTAATGACAGAAGCCTTTCCAACATATCGCGTGTGCTATGCCAACGAGTAATGCAATCACTATGGGTTTCCGTAATTTCAAACGTTTAATTATGGTTAAAACACACATTGTACTTAATTTTTTGCACAGTTTTCTAGCCCCGCATATTATTGTTTCTATACTTTCATATCTTAAAACGTCTTCCACGGCTAGTTGTAACGTATGAGCAGCGCACCTCACACTCTGTAGTATGGGGCTGCGGCTATTTGTATCCCCTAACAAATTGCATCCACAGAAGCGTCAAGTTCTGGTCCAAGTATGGCTTCTTCTGCTTTGTTTTCTTCTGTATCGTCGCTTTCTTCTTCATGTTGTTGTTGGTCTGCTAATAACCGCTTTAAGCATATTCACCCCATTATCAGTACTTATACTTGCCAAAAATTTGTTATACTAAAAAGTATAGCCAACTAAAACTTTACATGTAACCTTTGAAACTCTGGGGGGAAATGAACAACTCTTTGATAAATTATATAAAAATAAATGAATTTTATAGTTTTAAGTAATAATTGTATGTCCTTAATCTTATTACTTAAATTATAGAATTAATGAACCTTAATATGAGAAATATCACAGAAATAAATGTTAGTTCGAACTGCAGTTAAATGAAATAGATTAAACAGCGTCGAGAAGGCGAAAACGTCCAGTAACATTACAATCATTCTTGTAGTATGACGATACTTGCTCAATTCACAAAGTTAATACTCGAAGTAATATTTACGACCAAATACTGATAAAATGTTCATAGAATTAAATGTGAAATTTTCCGAAGTCAAAGTCAAATATTCTTAGGGTACCTACTGAAGCTTTGCACACTACGTCAGAGTGAATACATTGTACATTGTATACTGATACGGTTGATAGGTAGATCTCAGACTATTGTAGCATATCACTTTATACGTTAAATCGAGATATCTCGGCATCAAATTGCCATTCGTTCGTCATTTATTTATTTATTTGTATATTTATTGGCTCTAGCCGCCCAGGGCTGTAGCCCCATACCCCCACCCCCCTCAAATTCGCCGCTATGTGCACAAACAAAGTGTTCTCAAAGAAGGGCTCCTCACACAATTTTAAATGATGATTTCAATCGTACCATTTGTCCCCCCGTGGATTGTAGACAGTGGCACACACAGGAATATATATTTGCCGAGCCAGGCACACGTGTTCGTATAAAAATGCGCGAAAAAAAATCACGTTTTTTTTTTCCACGGGCCCGGCACAACCGTCGTGCGAAACTCGCAATAACACTTTTTTTACCTACAGCTTTCGATATAGGCTGCTAGAGATGTTTGCCATTAAAGGAGACACTTTTAATTTAAAAAGGGGCATGAACAACGGTAGTAACCGGTATTAGAAACTTATTTTTTCGTTTTCGATTTTGAACGAAAAGTATGAATTCCGTTTTCGATTTCGTTTTCGTTCTTACAAATATTTCGTTTAATTTCGTTATTTCGTTTTCGTTCTCGTTCCGTTTTCAGTCCCTGCTGTGAACACACGTAACCAGGGGCGGATGGGACCAGCAAAATCGGCGCAGGAAATGCAGTAACCGGCGCCATATATAAAGTTCCGACAAAAATTAAAAGAACTAATTATTATTAGTGTGAAGTGTCAATTTGTAGAGGTTATTACGAAACTAAATAAAAGCGTCTGCAAATTTCTTCTATAATAAAAAACTAAATGTATTGCACTATTGAACTGAATAGTAAATTTTTAAACTTAAATAAGAAAAAAATTACAAAATATAATATTCTTATTTTAAAACAATGGAAGCGGAAGTGTTAAAAAATACTTATACGCAACTGCTAAGGTGGGGTACACTTCTCGAAATAAATTATATTTACAAATGACATAATAACAACAACTAGCACAGTTCTTGCAACTTTTACATGTTGGTAATTCTAAATTTGTTTCCAACACTTGCTTCATTGAGTCTTCTATATGTTCTTCCACATAGTCCATCTCTAGTTCAAGATTTTGGTCTGCTATGAACACATCACAAATATTTTGTTTTAGTAGGTCCCAATTTTCAATAAAAGTGTCTAGTTCTTCTTTTAAATTTGGCAATGTAATATTAGAATCTATTTTTTGTAATTTATTAGTTAAAGTTTCTAAACAATTTCTTGGAATATTTCCTTTAATTTCATTAAAATTAGTTGGATCTAGCATATCTAGCATCTTCATAAACATCAAAGTTTTTTTTGAAATTGTCTTATCATGGCCTCTATTGTGATATCCATTATTGCATTAAATGTTTCAATTCTATATTTATCAAGCTCATCGTATGGTGTTTCTTCTCCACGTTTTTCTCCAGGCATAAGCTTTATTTTTTCTTCTTCATAGTTTGGGCAATGATGTCTCAACTATCATTTCAGAATTATGTTGTTCTAGTTTTTCTTCAGCCCATACTACGAATGCGTCTGCACAATGTTTTACTGAAAGGAAATTTCTTTGAAACTCCTTTAATTGCATTATTGCACTCTGCGCCAGCTGTGTAGCTTTCAAAAGATCTAGTGATCTAGTCCAGGGAGCAGATTCTCGAATCGTTCGCAAAACTTTGCCTACACTTATTTCAATAGCTGCGTATGCTTTTCTAAAAAGTATATTCTCGACCGTCGTAACATAAACGTATACTTAAAATTTCATTCGCAACCTTACGAGTGCCTAATTTCATGCGAAACTTTACGAGTGGTTGTGCATAAGTACGTCGCGTCGAATTTTGACAGATGGGTACCTAAATGATATAGTGAATTTGGCTGCAATTGGGCCTTTAGAGGAAACTGAATTAGCAAACGGTAGAAACCGGGCATACAAGATCGCAAGCTCGAGATTACTTTCGTCATAACAAAATTTTAGAACATTTATAATTTAAAATAAACTGACTTACTTTTCGCCATTCCTTCCACGACTTATTGGCCCCATTGCAGCTGTTCAATATATCAGCCGACTCACTCCAAAGCGCTTTGGCATCTGAATATTTAAAACTATCACTAAATTTTGTGTTGATCAAATTTTCGTGATTTTTCACAAAACCGATTAGCGGTTTTTCTTATCCATTTTATATAAGTGGCATAACGACTATTTCAGGGGAATTCTGAACCGAGCAATAGTTATTTGATGATTTGACGGATAATACAGCGTTGTCAGACATCCATTGCATTTGCGATTAATATAAATCTAAGCACACGTTTCGATTTACGAAGGGTACTGGAGAATGCAAAAGTATCCAACAAAATATACGTATGCGTATTCCAACCATTCGTAACTTGGAGTATACGCAAGTTTGCGAGCGATTTCGAAAATTTGGACCCTGGTGTTTGTAAATATTTTGATAGCAGTCCCGTAATGCTGAATATTTTTTAAAATATATTAGCTGTTAAAATCACTTAATATTTTAGAGTATTTTCTTTAAAACTTTTTGCCATAGCTCTCACATTACTATTCATCTCGTTGGTTTCCTTTTTTTTAGCTTTTTCTTTAGCTCATTTCTTTAGCTCACCATCGAGTTTCTCCAATGATTTGTAGCTTTTTCTTCTTCGGGTCGTTAACATTATTTTTGATTCAAACATCCGTCCGTTGATAGGATTATTTAAAAAATACTGCTACTTTATTTATGAGTGAGAAGACGAATGAAGCTTTAATGCTACACTGCATTAAATCGCAAATAACTAAATTTGAAATGTGACTGTAACACCAGATAAGGATACGCTCACTGTTTTCCTTCTTCATCATTGCCACGAAACTTTTATATTATCCCTGCATGTTGGCTGCTCTATCAGTTGAGTCAGCATACATCTGGGAGATTGGTATTTTATTTTATTCCAGTTCCTTTTCAATTAATTTATGAATACCAGCTCCCGTTGAATTATGACAACTGACAAAGGAGAGCAACCTTTCTTTTGTCTGGTACATATTTAATAATTATCTAGCATTGGTCTGCTGTAGACACGTCCTGAGTTGTGTCTACTGCTATTGAATAAATTCCGGCAGTGTTTATTTCTTCTGCCATTATTTTTTTTTATTTTGTCAATAATAAGATTAATAATTTTATTAACTGTAGTCTTTAACAGAAATGAAACAAATGCTCCAGATCTATTTTTAATATTTAAACTATATAGTCGTTTACTATCAAAAATAGCTTTAGTAGTAGCAATAGTACAATTTCTATAAAGTTGCTGTGGTCCAAATTTTCGTTGTCCAGATAATAGCACGATTCAAACTCTTTGACCCTATAACTTAAGCCTCGTCTTCCAAGAAGTTTAATAATATTTAGTATTCTATCAATGATTTGTCTATTTGTCATAACTAAGGACCGGATTTATATGTAAATACATATTTTTCCCTAAGCTAGATAATATCATTTACTAACTAGTATTACACTTTTTGAGGCATTTTGAATTGATTTAAGCCAATTTTATTTTATATATTTTTACATATTTCAGTAGAATTACATATATTTACATATTTACATTTTATTTTACATATTTTCTTACATATTTCATAAACATTCAATATTTTCACGTATTACGCAGTGTGATTCACGCTGATGTCCCGCCGATGCGCGATGCGCAGGGCGCGGGGTACTATCAGAACATGGTCGAAGGTTTACGAAACAATACGATCATTTCATTTCGCGAAGACCTGACAACACGTGTCGTCGGCGTCCCCTACGCTCAGTTGCATAGATTTTGTAGTGTCAGGTGGACGCCCAGTGCGCCTACAGTATTCGATGTGCCGAAAACAGCGAGTACAACAAAAGAGCTTGTATCCAGGTACCTCCGTGAGTTCCCGAATGAAACTTTTAAAAGTGATGATAACATTTTGTATTGTACAAGTTGTGATAAGCAGGTGTCTGTTTCACAACGATTTCAAGTTACACAACATATCGCCACCGCAAGACACAAGCAAAACAAACGAATAAAGTCAAGCCTTATACAATCTTTCATAACAGCTTCTGGCACTGCCACGACAAGTACTGGTAAATCACCTTTTAACACGGATTTGTGCCGCGCATTAATTAGAGCTGATATCCCTATGCACAAAATCAACAATCCCGCTTTCAAGGGTTTTTTGGAAAAATATATTGGCAAAAAAATGCCTGATGAAAGCACCTTACGAAGAAACTATACGCATGATATTTATATGGAAACTATTGTTAAAATCCGCGATAATATTAAAGCTGGTACAATTTGGGTATCCATTGATGAGACGACAGATGTTGAAGGCAGATATATCGCCAATATAATTATTGGAAATCTGTCTTCTGATTCATCTTCGACACCATTCCTTCTGAATTGTGAAAGTTTAGAAGCGTGTAACCATGCAACCATAGCAAGATTTTTCAACCACTCAATGAGTCTTCTTTGGCCGAAGGGTGTTTTGCACGATAACGTGTTGTTATTTTTGTCCGACGCTGCTCCTTATATGGTAAAAGCTGGGACTGCACTGAAGGTTTTTTACCCTAAAATGATTCATCTAACCTGCCTCGCTCACGCGTTTCACCGTATTGCGGAAACTGTAAGATCTCAATTTACTGATGTAGACTTATTGATATCAACTGTTAAAAAAAAATTTTTTGAAAGCTCCAAGCCGAGTTAAAATTTTCAAGGACAATTATCCACAACTGAGTTTGCCTCCCCAACCAGTAATTACAAGATGGGGCACTTGGTTGCAAGCTGCTCAATGTTACTGCGAAAACTTTAATGAAATAAAAGATATTATATCAAAACTTGATGTTGAGTCAGCTGCGGCAATTGGTCAGGCTAAAACGTTGTTGGCAAAAGATACTTTAAAACACAATTTAATTTACATTTCTGCCAATACTGTTTTTTTGGTGGATACAATAAGGCAGCTAGAATCCCAGGACGTGTCATTAGTTGACAATATTACTGTAGTCAAAGACGCCATCCAAAAATTAGAAAAAGCGCCAGGAGATATTGGGAGCAAAATTAAGAAGAAAGTGAAGGGCGTTTTTGGAAAAAAACCAGGCTGGAACGACGTGCAGCTTATTGCTGACATACATAATGGCAAAGAAGTCTGCGAAAATTTAGAAGTGGAATTAAATCCCAGAGAAATTACGGCATTCAAAACTGCTCCAGTTACATCGGTCGATGTGGAACGATCATTCAGCCGATATAAATCTATTTTAAGGCCAAATCGACGTAATTTTTCATTCGAAAATTTAAAAATGAATGTTGTCGCGAATAATTTTAAAGAATGAACACATGTTTTGTTATTTTATTTTACATATTTGTTAATTTTATTTACATATTTGTTTTATTTTAACTACATATGTATGTACATATTTTGGGTTTTTTATTACATGAAAATCCTTTCCCTAGTCATAACATTTTTCTCTTTAAGTTTTATCTGTTGAGACCATAATAATTTATAAATTCTAGAATTATTTTCAAACAAAAAGTAATCATAACAACATTTTGTATGTAGCTGTGACACACGGTGTTTTCAATGTGTTGATATATATATATATATATATATATATATATATATATATATATATATATATATATATATATATATATGTTTCCAATCCGATATGCCATTGATAAACACACTTTTGTCAGATTTGTTACCAAAAGCTAAACATGCCGTACAAAATGTATTCTGCGTCTTACTACAACTTAGCCACTGCCGTGGGGTTTTGCTTTTTATTATAAATACCTTTTGATAATTAAAATTGTCCAATCACGAATACAGTATCAGCTGTGCATAAAAACAGGCGGCAGCATCCCGAAAAAAAAAAGATCGGACTACTGCACCGGCGCCTCACGACTATTTCTGACCGGCGCACCGGGAAATTTCCCGGCTTCCCGCCGGCCCCATCCGCCCCTGCACGTAACGTACATCTAATTGACACATCGTGGTATGCAGATACTTATATGAAAATACTTTTGGTGTTTCACACAATATGCGTCCAAATATTTTACATATAACTTAATTGAGATTATCTAATTTGATTTTCACTTCTGATATTCAACAAAATAAGTGTCGCATACATAATAATTTTCACCTGTATCTATTTATAATGTTTTTGTTCATTTCCATTATTACAATAACGATATATTTTAGAAAAACGAACACCTCTCCCGGAGTGGTAAATGGAGCGACTGTTAATCTGACATGAATTTATCTACCCGACGAGGAACACCGATCGTCTCCGATAGTGGCTTCGCCGATCTAACCGTCGCTTCAGAGTTTTGCAAATCATCGAAGTAATTGTTAGGTAAGAAATTTTATATTTCTCACATCTAGTTATGAACAATGTTAATTTTTCTTAAGTTTACAATATTACAAATAATTTGTTTTATATTGACCAACATTATTCAAAACTATCAATTAGTGCGTTGATACTTTCAGTCTTTGGTTATAAAGTTTATTTATATGCACATGACACTAAATTGGATACGATTCTAGCAGTTGATTCTTTTAATTGTGCACATAACTTATTCTGATGAGCAAATGTTCCAATCCAAACACTTTTCAATTGTGCCTTTAGGATTGAATTTAGTATTCAATTGAATGTTTGTATTCTTATAAATCTGCCCAGGGATGTTTCCCCAGAAACCAGTCGTTCGTAGCCGACGTTAAACTGTAGGTGCCATACGTCACTGTAACTACGATACAGACACCCGTGCACTCATAGATAACCCCCTTATAGATAGGCCACTCACATTGCAAAAAAATTCAGACTTAGTTGTTGGCCGCGCTCCGCGAACGGCGCTGATCACAGAACGATTTTTGGCGGGAGCTTTAAACGGAATAGAAATTCAAAATTTAAAAATAAAACTCTTTTCAAAAACAATTTCAAAATTTATTGTGTTCACAGTACAAAGTTTAGAGAATCACTTAACTTGGTTACACATAAATAATATGCAATCATAAATATGTACTGCAGATACAATAAATATTAAAACTGTTCTTGAATCTTCACATAGAAAATAAAATGCAATATGTATATGAGTAAGATCAATTTTATTAAGGACTGTTTTCAATTCTGAACATTAGTAAAGTTAATGTTTACAAAGATTAGTTCATACATTTGTAAAAATGTCGACATTTATTATAGTAAAATAACTGAGATTAATAATTATAACAAAATCTGACAATCACAAGCAAATTTCAGTTAAAATTTGTATTTTACAAAAATTGACCGACTATCCCGAACTAAACCTTAAAATCTATATTTAATACATACCATCTTCAAATGTATGATTTAGTTATTAACATTGGTGCAACGTTAGAGCATCTATTTATTCGACAAACGCATTATTTGCCTCTAAAATGTATTTATAGTTTACATCCCTATTAATTATTGGTAATACCTTTGATACTGAAATTGCAGAAATACAAGCCGTACCTTTGTAAATTACCTAGATACTACATAAATATGTGCTACAATGTTAGCGTCCAAATAATTACTAAAATATTAGTAATATTACAATTAACAATAGTACATACTTTAATGTTTAAAATCAAATATGCACAATTATATTAGGTCAATTTTAGTAAGTAATAATACTAACAATACACAAAATACACATATTACATGAGGCATTTTTGGAAGAGTAACAATGTTACTACACTTAAGTGCATTACCAAGTAAAACACGGTTTAAGTTTAAAAGATTAAAATTATTAGATACATAATGTAACATTATTATACTCTAGGGTATATGGTCAAGTCAATCAATTTAAACATCTTACTTTGTTTGTAACAGGGTGTTTTCCTTGGTGGACCGTATTCCTTGGTGGACTCTTCGGAAGGTGAAACTGGAAAAAGAAATTTTAAGTAAATAGGTGAACGGTTTTATTTTCAATTTCGTACCTTTTCTTTTGCAAATTACTGGTGCAAAGCTAGGGGAACTATTACTGGTTGATGCTATAACTTCTTGCTGGATGGAACCGTCAACTAGAATATTTTACTTAGGTTTTTATTTGGTCACATACAGGCTGATTCTTGACCTATATAAAACTCATAAACTTCATCTATTGCCGGGTATAATAATATTTATGCTACAGGTAGGTAAGACTTGTAATTATTAACATTATAGTTACCAAATTCATCTACTACAACTGTCACAAATTCCTCCTGTGGTTCAGTCTCTATCATGATGTGCCTGTAAATCATTAGATGAGCATAGATTGTTCAACAAGTATGAAATTCTCTTACTCAAAATATTCGGCAGGAATAATGTAGGTACAGCATTTTTTTTTTTAATTTGACCGATTGCGATTGCAAGGAAATCTTGCGTTTTCATCAAAGTGTCGATCGCATATCCTGTTTGCCCCTCGGGTTTTTTTAACTCCCTTGTCCAGGTATTCAGCTCTATTTACTGCAATCACCCATTTCTTAAAGAGCTGCAAAAGTGATAGCAATAAGGAAATTATCTGATTGTGACATTTAATAATTACATCTGAATCTTGAGGAAATAAGTGCATTTTCGCAGTTCTGCTACTATTTCCACATCCTTTTACACAGCACTGGTGAACCATACTTAAATATTACTGTCCCAAACTAACTATAACTATATATCACAAAACGAAAAATTGTCCGTAACTAACTTTACTATACTAATAATAAACTAACAAAACGAGAAATTGTCTGAAATTAACTTTAGCTATAAATTACAACTAACTAAAGGATAAATTGTCCGATAATTAATGATAACTATATATAACTAACAAAAAACTAAACCACCAAGTCAAAATTCAACGCACAAACACAAAGTCAACAAGTAAAGTCACAATGCAACGCGCACACACAAAATCAAAATCAATGGAAAACTTAATATCGCAGAATGGACCTCAATCGGAAATTCAAAATTCAACTGACAAACAAAACAACAGCTACAAAGCACACTCAGCAAATGAATCTAGATTTCATATATTCGTTAACGTTTCCTCGAGATATTGTAAATATTTACCTTTGGGCAGCCTTTTCCCCAAGTCCATCGTCAATTTGTTAACACCAACAGCAGGGTAAGAGATAAGGGGTAGATTATAACTAATAACTCTTACCTTATCGTATCCACTTCATACTTACCGTGGCGTCTACGACTGTCTGCGAAGAGCATGTTCAAGGGTTATAAGTTGTTCCACATTTTTAGTAGGACGGAAATGTGCCGATTTTAAAATAATTCGTTAAACGTCAAATAAATCAAATAAATTCGTCATGGTAAAGCCGGTAAAGCCATTAGCGAGCACTGCTGCCGATAAATAATTGTAGAACACTGCCAAATGCTGCCGATGCTAGCGACAAAAACGGAAAGTGGGTATCAACTCATCTCAAAATCGCAATATACAGGGAGTGCGTAAAGCCTGCGTGCACTGACGTATGCGGGGAAATAACCGACGCTCGACATCGAGTATGGCAATCCAGGAAGAAGAAGATTCAATTAAGGTTGATTCGTAGTCGACATAGCGCAACAACTGCAATCACATAACATCACCCAACGTTGACTCGGAATCGGTCTTTATACTAATTTTAATACTATTTTAAAATTGAAACTCTACACTTGCGTCAAAATCAAGCAACCGTAATTACAAACATTTTGTCACGAATAAGTACCTACACTTGTTGTAATTCAGCGTCTGCTCAATACTGCGCTTGGTAAAATTCAGGTTTTTGCGTATTGCTTCTTAACTTTTATTCTTTATTTTGTGCTTTCCCTATTATTATGGCACTCTTCACCAAAGCCACCTGTTCTTGTGTTGCCAGGTGGACAAAATCGTTGGCAGTTACAAACGCACACATGCACGTACAATAAATAATTGGTTGACTTTGTTTTGTTTTTTTTTTTGCATGATTATATTATTTTTATCTTTACCAAGTTTGCTACAATAAAACGCAATCAAAATTACTTTATCTCTTAAGTAATTTTCAAAACATGTTACACGTGTAAATTTTCAATCAATTACACAAAAATAATAAAAACATATATTTTCTTTCTTTGTATGCGGCTTTATCAGTTGCAGTACTAGTTATTCAAATAAGTTGGGGCTTTTCAGTCTCAATACGCGATTTTACATGTAGAAGTCTTAATACGTATTTGATTCCTTTCAACTATGTTTTGTGGTAATCGATGAATCATCATTTTTATGTTCAAAGAAACGAAATGTTTCCAATTTTGGCATGAATATTGGCTTCAATGTGATAAATGATTTCCCAGCATCGCAACCTAGATGCACTTTGCAGTTTTCCACAACTCTGCGGCATCGCGGGGTTTTCTCTGTTTGCGCTGTAATTCTGCGACTTACGAAATCGCCGGGGCGTAAAATTGGGTGCAAATCGAAAAAACAAATGCCGTAGTGTAAGATGCTGATAGCTCAGAGATATGTCCGAGTTGCTTTGCTTGATGCGTATTTTTGCCTTGAGGCAAGATAGCTAAGGAGGAGAGGTAACACTTAATAAGTAGTAGTTTAACCTACTAGTGCAGTGGTTTCCAACCTTTTTCAACCTTCGCCCCCCTTTTTTGATATATTTGTTTTGCGCCCCCCCACTCCTTCAACCACCACAGTCCACACATATACTACTACTTTATTTGCACAAGAACTGTATCAACGTTCATTATTAAATCAATTTTAAAAGAAAATACGGAACAAAAATAATGATTTATATAAAATACACTTTTAATCAACAAAAATATTACATTTCATTTTTAATGTGATGGCTGCGCTTGCTTCTTGTCACAAAGTTCATCAAACCGTGGCATTAATGTCGATATTGCTACTCTTAATTCTTTTTCTATTATTAGCTGAGCGCGATATTTTGATTTCAAAACCGCTACTGCTGAAAAGCCAGTCTCGCATAAATAAGAGGTAACAAACGGCAATAAAATTTCCAAAGCTTTCTCCGTTAATGCATAATAATCTTTTTGGACTTGTAGCCAAAATCGAATGCAGCTATTCTCTTCTTCAAAAATATATTTGAAAGCGCTGTCGCATGACAAATCAATGAGCATTTCTTGCTCTGTGCCTGAAAGATCCAGTAAATTGTTTTTTTTTTTAATAATAAAAGGATTTCGTATCCATTCATATTTTGACATATCCAGATCATTAAAGTAAAATTTGAATTGTTTTTGAAGCATTTTGCTCAGGCTCAGGATGAGATTTTTGATGCTTTCAATTTTATTAGCAGGAGATGTAATTTTTAAATTAACAAACATCTCAAAGTTATTATTTTCTACGTTTACTGCCCACAATTCCAATTTTTTAATGAAAGCAGTAATTTTGTTCTTTTGTATCAGGGCATCTACATGCGGACCTTGCATACCTTTATTTAATGTTGCAAGTTTGTCAAAAATATCTAGTAGATATGCAAATTTTGTACGGAATTCTAAGTCATAAAATAAGTTTGCTTTATCTTTCTTATTGTCTTTTAAAAACATGGCTATTTCGTCTTTTAGCTCAAATACTCTTTGAAGCACCTTGGATCGAGAAAGCCAACGAGCCTCGCAGTAATAAAGAAGTGCTCTATGTTCTGCACCCATATCATTGCATAATTTGCGAAAAACCTGCCATTTAATGGACTGTTTTTAATGAAATTTACCGCTCTTGTAATTACGTCAAAAATATTTTGAAGATCAACACTCATATTTTTTGAAACCAGTGATTGTCGGTGAAGCATACAATGTGTCCATATTGCACGAGGAGCTACAGTTCGAACAAGTGCCTGTAGACCAGCGTTTTTTCCTGACATAGATGGAGCTCCATCTGTGCACAGTCCAATACAATTTTTCCAGAGGATCTCATTGTCTTCAAAATAAGTGTCAATCATTTGGAACACTTCTGTTGCTGTAGCCTTGCCGACAATTGGCTTGCAGTATAACATATCTTCTCTTATTTACGTTTCTTCAACATATCTGACATAAGCAATCAAATGTGCATCCTTAACTATATCCGTGGCTTCATCCACTTGCAAAGCGAAAAGAGATAATTTTATTTTGTTTAGCAATTGATTGCAAATATCCTCTGATATATCACCAATTCTTCTTCAAACTGTATCTGCAAGCGGAATCATTCGAAGTTGATCAGCATACGAATCACCAAACATCACAGCTACCATATCAATCGCCGCTGGTAGGATCAATGTCTCTCCAATGGAATGGGCTTTTTTACATTTAGCAATTCTGTAAGAAACTTTATATGAAGCAAGCAATGCTTTTGATGTGACTGACGCTGTTTTTTGAAAAGTTTTTTATTGTTTATTTAATTGATTAAGTTTTCTCTGAAAAAATTCTTTTGGCTTCCCCACGTGCTCGGATTTAATTTATTTGGTTTCATGCTATCTGCGGCTAGAATTTTCGTACAGAGCAAACACATAGGCCTCTGTTGGCCATGCATATCTTTAAATGTAAATCCCCATGATAAATAGAGTGGATCGTATTTTCTGGTTTTATGATCTTTGCTGATCTCGGCTTCCTCAGTGTCATTAATTTTTCTTTTTGTCCCAGTTAAAAAATTATTCATCTAGAGGAGATATTATTTAAAAGTTGATAAATGAATAAATGACAATGTTTAAAAATGTACCTTTAGTTCAAATTGTGTGTGTGTGTGTTTTCGAATTTGAATCACAGAATTGAATGGTTACTACTGAAACGGTTTGATTTGCATTGAACGTGCACCTCTTTGCAGTTTTGAGTCACTACTAGAGCGCTTCCGTCGGTCCGTCGAGCATTGTGTTTTTTGCATCGTCTTGCCTTGATTAGCCGCCGCATATAGAAAGAAACAACCCTTAAAAGTCGGCCTGAACACCGAATAAACCCACGCACGATTCACATAAATTAGTTTTCTTGTGCAACCGTTCAAGCTCATCATGCCGAGCTCTGAGATTGTACGCAATCTTGAATAGTAAATAAAAAAAATCATGCGTTCGCTTGCAACAAAAAATAAAATTTAGGTAAAATCTGCGCGCCCCCCTGAAGTGTCTTCGCGCCCCACAGGTTGGAAAACGCTGTACTAGTGTATTCATAATCGAGATATTTTAACAGTTACTGGTTGAGATTATTAATCGCTTATTAATACACGAGTTAGTTACAATACGTTTCCATCGACTATACAAACATACAAAGAAACAAAGGTATAACCATACAAAGAAACATTTATAAATACAAAAATAGAAACGAATAAACATTTACATTAATAAACGATTTTACTTATTTAACGTTGGTTTTAAAGTTGCCCCTCGAACAATCAATCGACATGTTGTTTCTTATTTAATACGCTGTAATATTGTAATATTGTAATATTGTAATGGCTGACGTTTTACAGGACGCACGTCCTGCACTGACCGCGAATTACAAAACGACTAAAAGTGGTAAACAGTATGATACTTTGTCAAAACTGTGCGCCTGTGGTAACATAGCGAGATCTGGATCACGATGCTCCACCCAGGGGGGGGACATGCATATGGGACCCCCGGTCCCCCCGTTAAAACATTCTAGTCACCTTGATAGATGTCGCATGAGTGCCGGAGGTTGTCACACGTGCGGACAGATGTCACCTCGGTCCCATAAAATTTGAACACCTACGCCGAGAGTGTGGTAGTGAAAGTGACGCGCATGCGCATATGCACAACGAGTCACGTGACAGAGGATATTCAGACAGAGGAGGTCACGTCAAAATAATCGCGCTCGCTGCCGCCATTTACAGAGTTTTTCACGATCAGGCGCCATTGCTAACAAATTGTTTCGAAGCTTATTTCAAAGCTGTTATTGAAGTTACCTGCTGTTTTAATTATTAATCGTAAGTATAAAACTACATTCGCTACCTGTAAATTAGTTGAATTGGTAAATAAAATACTAGGTTGTTTGAGTTTCACAGATTAATTGCTAATAACCAACAATTGTGTCGGCACAAAAGGCTGATTAATAATGATGTGGCGAACCGATTGTTGCAGTTATCATCAACAAATCCGTGAATCCCAAACAACCTAGTGTTTTATTTATCACATCATGTATTTGCTTCATCAATCTACTATTCAATTAATAATTAACTTGTTCGCTAATGCGTTCAAGGTTCTGGTCTGCCCTAATCGATCAAAACTATAAGTAACATTCCAACGCTACACCATTCATTTTGATTCATTTGACCATTGACCATTGTGTATTTCTTAATAATACTAATAATAATATTAATTGAGTGGTAGTAAATGTATTATGGCATACATATTTTAATAAATAACTTGCGATCTAAAATGTTTATGTTTTTCAGATGAGTTTCCTATCTAACAAAAAATGTGCGATTCTTGGCTGTGGACGAAACATTTCAGATCCAAACATACGTTTGCATTCCTTCCCGGCTAATCCTCAATTAATGTCGAAATGGGTCGAAATTGCCAAAAATCCACATTTAATTGGAAAAGGTTATACTACTCTCATACATTATCGTGTTTGCGATGCTCACTTTGAGACCTGTCAATACGCAACGCCTGAGAGGAAAACTCTGAATCGAAATGTGGTTCCTAGAATTAACCTTCCACTGCACAATGTCCATATGCAAGCAGAAAATTCTTCTACCACAGGTCCACAGCCTGTTTCACTACTGCGCGATACAACACCACCACTTGGAATTGTCTCACCTGAGCCTCATCGCCGGACACCAGGTATTGAATTCAGCAAAATTTAACTTTAATAGTAACAATGTGTTATCAATTGTCCCTCTTCTAGGAAAGAACAATGTATTGTTTAACATATGTAGTTATTTTGTAGCATAATGTATATGAGTGTGTATATGCTTTTATTGTTTCTTTTGCAGATATTCCCCCAGTTAAAATAAGACGTTCAACGCAGCCTGGTATTTTGAAACGAATTGGTGTGAATCGACAACGTCTATTAAGCCCACGGAAAAAAATTATGTATGTAGAGTCTGTTAAAAAAACCAGAATGGTATCTAGGTTAAAACGCCTGCTCACTAGTAAAAAGCTACTTACCGATAATAATCTGATTCCTTTGTTAGAAAATATGACAGTTTCTAAAGTTGCTCAAACATTTATAATGTCACAGTTTAGAAAAGATAAGAGACACTGGTCACTGAAAGAAAAAGCTTTGTTTCTGGCTTTGTTTAAAAAGTCCTCCAAAGCGTATAAATTTCTGGGCAAAATTCTAGACCTTCCCTCACGACGAACATTAACAAGGTCGTTGGCACAGTTTCAGTTTGATGTAGGTATTAGTACTTCAATTATCAGGCATTTGTCCACAATTTGCCATAAAATGAAATCGTTACAACGACATTGTGTTCTTATTTTTGACGAGATGGCAATAATGCCACATTTAGACTTCCATGCCCCATCAGGAACTATTTCGGGTTTTGTTAATTATGGGCAGGGAATGAATAGGAAAATTGCAGACCACGCTTTGTGTTTCATGATTAAAGGCATTAATAGCAGATGGAAGCAACCCGTAGCATATTATTTTGTTCAATCAACTTGTCCCGCATCAGAATTGGGTGTTATCATTAAATCTGTTATTAAACGAATTCATGATGAGACACAATTAATTATCCTTGCGACTGTCAGTGACCAGGGCTCTACCAACAGGGGGGCAATTCGTAGTTTAGGGGAAAATTACCGATTTAATGTTGATGGTAAAGAAATTTTACATATTTTTGATCCCCCTCATTTAATAAAATGTCTTGGGAATAATTTTTTAACTAAGGATATTATGTTTGATGGGAATATCGCGAAGTTTAGTGACATTATTGATATGTATCGTGCAGACAAAGAAAGTGTTGATGGCATTAAGGTTTGTCAAAGATTAACAAATGCACATATAAATCCAGAGGGCCGGGCAAAAATGAAAGTTAAGTTAGCTGTGCAGATATTTTCTACATCAGTAGCTCGTGGTTTACATAATGCTGCTTTAAATAAAATTGTTGAAAATGGCGTCAACACTTACAAATTGGTCATATTTTTTGATAAATTATTTGATTCATTAAATTCAATTTGCCGCGCTGCAAAACCCCTTAACAGACCTCTTAGCGAACGTTCACCCCATTTAGAATTTTGGAAAGACGCTAAAGTTAAAATTAGCAAAATTGTTTTTATAAAAGATTCCAAACCTTGTACCAATCCTCCGTCCATTAACAACTTCATTGTCACTATTACAAATATGGAACTTTTATGGAACAAAATGAAAGCGGCGGGATTTACATATTTTTGTACCCGGTCCGTTAATCAGGACCCAATAGAAAATATATTTGGTGTGGTAAGGGGTTTGTGTGGTAATAACTCGTCTCCTACCACTTCTCAATTTGGAAGTTCCTTGAAAACTGCCATGATTAATAATTTAGTTTCCCATAGCGCAGCTTCTAATTGTGAGGATGATGACGGAAATTTTTTGTTGCCACTTGAAGAGCTCTTATCCCATCCTGAAGCCCCACTATCTACATCACTTCCGTCTACTTCTTCATCGTCTCCTGTAGCCCTTCTCCTTGAACAAAGTGTCCGAAATTCCTACAGCGAACTTAGTGAAGCTACAAAAAATATTCGTACACATGTCAGTACATACATTGCAGGTTTTATAGCTAGACGGATTATTAAAAGAGTTCCAAATTGTCAAAATTGTAAACAATATTTCATTACTGACACTCCAGGCCCCAAACACTTGTTAATTACATTGAAAGATTACGGAAATAAATTGTGCTACCTTACTGAAATATTAATACATGGAGTAGAGTTTTCAATTAAAGAAATAACTTCAATTTTTATTTCACATTGCAATAATAAATTTATTATAAAATTAATTACTGAACAATTGAAGTCACCTTTTGGTATTTATTGTTTGACACATGAAGTGCAAAATGCCAATGAATTTAAAAATAGTTTAAGTATAATCATGGTTAAACAATTAGTTTCAGTAATTAATAGAAAAATGTCGAGAAAGGAAATTCTTCATGACACTCCTATCGACAAATATTTAAAACAGTTTGGGCCCAAAATTTTTAAAAAGTAGCTTTTTATATTGTGGTACTAATTGAGGCGAGTCAAAATTGACTGACTATATACTTATATTTCTGTGTTATTAGAATCTCTTTTACATTTGAGGTCTTTCACAACATTTTGTTTCGTACCATACAGCTGACGTGACTACCAGCATTTTGTAAGTGGTAGGATGGGTGATTTTAGGTGGTGGGATGTCGTAAATGCTTCATATGGTCAGGTGCAGTGTAACCTATTATGAGGTGACACATGAATTGAAATTGCAATTAGTTAGTCTGATTTATACAATTGTGTTTTGATATTATACAGGGATGGTAAAAGTAATTTATCTTAGAATTAAATGTTTCCCCATTTGTTTATTGTTTAGGATGAATGATAATTGTCATTTTCAAAACATGTGTCTACGGATGACCGTTGCATTATTAAATGCATTTGTAATTTCTTTAATAATCTAAGTTGTGCAGCAATAGATAAAGTTCTTCCATTTCCATTATAATATTGTTATTAAATCAGTCATATTAAATGTTCAGTGTGTTGGTTTACATTTGATTATTATTTTTTTAAATTTATTGTGTCAACTTAGATTTATTTTAAGGTAAAGCCGTACTGATGAGATATAAATATCGAAACATGTGTTACTTTAAAAGGATTGTTAGTATTAGTTTATTCATATTGTAGTCAAGTATTGTTTATTGTTTGTAATTAGATGTAATTTGTATTATTATTGTATTGTGTATATTCTGTGCAAATAAATTAATTGTGTATACACTTGCACTCTTTCTATCCTACCCAAACAAAAAAAGTGGTTTACGTAATTAGTAAATTGTTTAAAAAATTTGTCTTTTAATTTTTTAAACAATTTACTAATTTGATAATGAATATTAATTTCAACACAATTCAGAACTGTAGTATAGATATTTACCCCTATCCAAGTTCCGAACCCAATTAGTTCATGGTCGCTAGTGTAGTGGGCGCAGCTGAGACGGTTCATCCGATAAACACACTCATGCCCTTTCTTTCTTTAGTATATTCTCTGGCTCCACCTGCAAGTGCTGTTATCATCCCAGCTGCACAAAGAGGGTGAAAACTTGCTGTGGAATTACGTTGCCGGAACTAAAGGTGAGTCCATCCAACTCTATTAGTCCGATCTCTATCGAAGACTTCAACTTCCAAGCAGAGGCATACGTAGGAATGAAAGAGCGGCTATGCGAATTAAGAACACTTATTTCGCTCATGGGCGAGAAAATCATGAAGCTAGAAGAAGAAAATGCATCTCTACGTTTAGAGGTTAAAAATCAACATCAATTTATACATGAGGTGCCAAGTGCAAAAAAGGCAAACAAACCGAAAACGCGCGCAAATGCATCTGAGCCGTATACGCCGGCGCCGATGCCGATAATTATAGTAAACGCTGACACGCCGATAGATGTCTCCGCTGCTTGCACACCTGACACTTTATCTCACTTAACGGAGCAACTTCTACCCGTGAACAAAACTCGCGCGCCATCAGTAACGACTCAGGAACCAGCCACAAATCAAAAGGATGATGTAAAATGGACCCGAGTTATAGGCAGAAATAAACGAAAACCTTTCTTAAGTAATACTGCCTCAAAGAAGGATACGAACAATGCTGCGGATCACCTCACTCGAAACAAAAGAAAAACACTAAAAGGGACTGCGACCTGGGGAGATGATAATTTCTGTGCTGCGCCCCGGAAAGCGTGGATATATGTAGGACTTATATCCACCAAAAATATTTGAAGAATCGTTTTCCAAATAACACAATAACACCTTTAGCGTACAAAAACTCGGTGGTCTGAGCACACTCACGTCATCTTTTAAAGTGGGCGCGGATTATGAAATGCTAGACACTAAAAGAACCCAATGTATGGCCCTCTGGAGCGGTGATCAGGCGATTCAATTTTTTTCGTGCAAGAGAGGATATAAAAACCTCAACATAACGGAGAGAAATCAAGGGTCGATAGCATCTAGTGCAACAACTATAGAGATCTTGTTTCGCAACGTACAAAGCATCAAAAGCAAACTAAACGAATTTGATGCGTTTCTAAGTGAACAAAATTTCAACATTTTGTGTTTCTCGGAGCATTGGCTTAAGTCCGATGAAATATGCCATCTAAAAGTTGGAAACTATACACCTGCTGCCGACTACTGCCGAAGTGTAAACAAAAACGGAGGTGTTGCTATTCTTGCAGAATCAAATATGATCTACTCAAAAATTGATTGAAAACTATTGCCATGAAAAAGACTGTGAATTTTGTTGTATTTATATTGAGTGTTTAAATTTATATATATTGAATGTCTACAGGTCGCCGGCCGGCGATTTAAATATTTTTATAAACAATATCCAGGAGGTATTAAATAGCCTGAACTGAAAAAAAACGGATAATTGTAGGTGGTGACCTCAACGTCAGTTTTAGGGATGTGCCTGGGACCCAAACGAACCGAGTGATGGTCACAATGATGGAATTTAATTTAGAGTATGTTTTAATTTCAATACTCGCCTAAGCAACACGATTGATAACGTATTTGTTAATTTTGACACTGAATTTATTAAAGAGGTCTCACCTATTGAAACTTTTCTATCAGACCACCAAGGAATAGTTATGAAATTATCATTTCCCTGCACTAAGGCAAAAGCGAGAGCTGCCAAAGTAATTCGCCCTGTAACCTTGTCCGGCAAACTTGTATTATTTAATAAATTAAATGATGTCAATTGGTCACCTATCACAAATAATCAAACACTACCAACGGACTGTAAATTTGATATGTTTGTACGGTTAATATCCACCTGTATCAAAGAATCTTTTCCGGAGAGAACCTTGCGCCAACATAAAAACTCGAAGATGAATTGCTGGTACACAAAAGAGCTGAAAAAAAATGCGGGATACATTAAATCTATTGGTTGAAATGTGTCGTCAATATTCTACGCATGAACTGACACAATTAAAAAATAACTATAGAACAAATTACAGGAACATGCTTGTGGATGCTAAAATTAATTCTAATAATAATTTTATAAACAATGCTAATAATAGATCGAGAGCTATATGGGAAGTTATCAACGCTAACAGAGCTGCCCGTATCAACAACTCAAAACCATCTAAATCATCTATCAATCTCTTCTCGGAGTGCCGTACTCGATCCCTCGAGCGTAGGCGATTTCCCCGCATCTATCAATGCAAATTATTTTAATGAGTACTTTTCTCAAATACCTTTTGATTTATTAAAAACCATACCGGCCAGCACTATAGACCCAATTTTACTGACGAATACTAACCTAAGCAACCTTCCTACCAGTTATTTTGAGTTTACTGAGGTGTCCACTGCTTCTGTTCGTACTGTAGTTAAATCCCTAAGAGTCACTAAAGCACGTGATATCTACGAAATTACTACGGAGCTGCTCAAGTCAGTCATATACCCCATTCTATCCCCGCTCACACATTTAGTTAACTTGTGCATAAGGGAAAGTATATTCCCAGATGTACTTAAGACTGCGGTGGTCATTCCTATTCACAAAAGCGGATCCGTGGAAGATCCGAACAATTTCCGCCCAATATCTCTACTTCCAATATAATCAAAAATCCTTGAGAAAGTATTACTTTCACAGATACAAACATATTTTGATAAAAATAAACTATTTTATGAAATGCAGTACGATTTTCAAGCTAATAAATCTACAACTGACGCCCTCGTGTCCGTTGTGAATGATGCGGTAGTGTCTTGATAGAGGGGATTATAGTTTTCTAACTTTTCTGGACTTGAGCAAGGCTTTTGACGGCATTGACCACTCGATTCTGCTTCAAAAACTGTATTGCTATGGAATGCATCCTACTAGCTGCTGAATGTTAATGTCCGCTTTAAAAGACAGGACTCAACTTGTTTTACACGCTGAATCTCTCTCCGAGTCCATTACTATTAACAGGGGTGTGCCTCAAGGGTCAGTCTTGGGCCCGTTGCTTTTTCTAATTTATATTAATGACCTAGCCCCGCATATCAATAGGGGTAAAACTTATTTATATGCCAACGATACCACAATATCTGTGAGATCAAATGATATCAACGATTTAATGGATAGAGTGGCAACTGGCACCTTTGAAGCAGACGAGTGGGTTCGTTGTAATAAATTGAAACTGAACAATGCAAAAACACAAAATATGCTAGTTACACTAAAAAAGACCGATACTATTTGTATTGATTATGCTAATACTATTAAATATCTTGGGATCACAATTGATTGCAATCTGGTATGGAAAGTTCACTGTCAACAACTGGCAAAAAAACTATCTGGCAATATATTCGCCCTGAGGAGTCTAGCTAGAGGTAGATCGACTCTGGTTCTAAAATATATGTCACAGTCACATAAGTTATGGTATCCTAGTATGGGGTCATGCTAGCTCCACAGACCTAATATTCAAAGCACAAAGGAAAACAATTAGAACCATATCTGGTCTTGGATACAGGGAAGACTGCCGTGCTAACTTTGTTCAGCACAGAATATTGACAGTACCGTCGCTTTATATCTTTAAATGCCTTCTGCATATAAAATGCTCAGTTGGGACACTTCCCACTTTCGCTGACTGTCATAATTACAACACGAGATACGGATATAATCTGTGGACCCCTCAAGTAAGGCTAAGCAGATGTCAAAACAGCTATTTTTACCATGGTGTTCTAATGTTTAATAAGCTTCCTCAATCCATTAGAACACTGGAATCTTGTAAATTTAAAACAGTCGTGAAAAGAATTCTAACAGGTAACGCATATTACTGTACCGATGAATATTACAATGATTCTCCTTGGATTTAGTCGCTGATAGACCTACATACGTTGTCTTAATATTTTAAAATGTAGTGTGATGTAATTTTATATGTTTTGTAAATGACATATATTGCCGTTTTGTGAACGGTTCTTTTTTTAATATGTATTTTTTAAATTATATTATATAATGACAATTGTAAGGCTGCAAAGCCATTAACATGAAATAAATTGAATTGAATTGCATTGAATGAATTGAATTGAATTATTTGAATTCAAAAGTTATTGAGACTGGCTAGTTTTAAAACGAGGCATTACTAATAAAAATAAAAATAAACAATTTTCCAAACCCAGTGCTGGGTTAAATTTATATGGCATAAATTTAAAATACAAGTAAATACATTCATATCATTCATGTCGCACAAGTTTATTATTTTTCTACTACAGTTCGACGCATTTGGATTGAGTGATTATTTTAAATTATATACAAAATCTTCCCAATGAACAAGCATTCGTAATTCTGAACATTGTGCAATTAGTTTAGCCCCGTTCGTTATGCGACAACGTCTCGTTAGTACGGTCACATTATTTCTTGCATTATGTCCAAACAAAAAACTACTGTAGATGAGTGGATTAAAGAACACAAAGAGTTGAAATTTTAAAATAACAAAATATTTTGCAGCGTTTGAGTAAAGTCGGTAAGCTATTTCGCCTTAAAATATTGTATAATAATAATTAATTCACTATTTTGATTTGCTGTTTCAATGCAGTAAAAAATATGATATAATTCAACATGAAACAATACTGTGAAAACAATACTACACAATCAACGCTTAGAAAAATTTAAAAATCAACCAACAACACAACAAACTATAGTCGAATCCATAGCATCAATTTCCGGCAACAATCAACAGAAACAATTTAATTTTTATTAGTGTAAAACAATGCTTGAATCAAACATTCCCTTCAAAAAATGACTAAATTATTCATTTACTGTGTTACTACTGTGTGTGTGTGTGTGTGTGTGTGTGTGTGTGTGTGTGTGTGTGTGTGTGTGTGTGGTGGACACGCGGGGGCGCGTGTACGATCGTGCGAAGCACATGATCATGTTCACACACGCGCCCCCGCGTGTCCTCACACGCGGTCACACCGTGACGTCGTCGTCGTCGTCGGTGTTAAAACAGGAGTTTTAAGAAGACAGTTACCGTGCAGGATTTGTATAAATAGCGCGCTTGTTTTCGACTCTGTCAGTTCTTCCATGTCTGACATCAGTGTAACTTCAATATCTACTTTAGACGATTGGTCTTTTGTTGCCGAAATAGACGACGGTTATAGTGATATCGAGGAGTTCCTTCAAGATGACAACACAGGAACAAACAGTCGACTTGGTGATCGAGGAGAACGAAAACTCGCTGAGTTCAACGCTGGAGTTGTTATGGACTCAGTTGATGACATTGACGTCCTTGCTACAAATATTCGTGAAATGTTCCGACCAGGCGACGTCAATGAAGAATCTTCCAATGAAGCGAGCGTTTCAAAAATTAGTGACTGTCTTCAGGAAGATGATTTCGCAGAAAAAGAAGAATCAAGAGAAAATAGACAGTGTAATCTCGTTTTTGCAATTCGAAACAATCCTCCGCGACGTCGAATTATACACCACGTTCTACCAGACCATACTTACGATGGAGCAGCGAGAATTGTTGCTGGAATGCGCTCTTTCCCATTTCCGGGACAAATCCTCTGGATCAGTCATCACACCGACCACATCCACATCGTCCACGACTGCATGTATTCCAACCAATCCTGCAGGTGTACCCGCATTAGAAAACTCTTGCGATCAAGTCAACGATCAATACGTAGGATTGTTTGGAGAAGCAGCGTCTCTTGGAGGTGGTTCTGCAATATCGCAGACTATCTCCAAAAAGATGAAAGACGATTGCTACATTTTGAAGTCGGAGGGAGAGTCTGGGGCATTTGTAGTCAAACTGGAAATTTATCCCGTCCACGAGGTTGCAAATGTAGACAAAAGTCAATGGTGGAAGAGGGCAGATCTGAGAACAACATTTCTGACTTCGACGCGTGTAGACCCGTTGATGATGAAGGTACTGGATCTGGAGAGGGCTGTAGTGAACCACTTCAAAAAGCTGCCAAACGTCAAAAAAGAAGTAAAGAAGAACAACTCTTGGACTGGTTCAAACAGTTTCCGAGTAGCCCCCTACTAAATGTAACTAACACGCATTATTGGTTGTCGAGTAAGTTTCAATTTTTACGAAAAAATACACCATTCTTTCAATCAGTGTTTGATGTTTACCAACATTTTTATTCAGACAAAACACTCGCGGAAATTTATTCTTTTAGTATCGATTCAAAAGTTACATTATTATATGGCGCTCCCAACGGAGATGTTGCTGATTTTTATTATACTGTTGATGAAAGTATACTTGTGTTAGAAAGTATTTTAAAATATCAATTTGATAATAATTATGAAATAATTAAACTTTTTTTAACAGATTTATATAAAGTAATTGATAAAAAAATTCCAAAGGTACCTAGTTCGGGAAAAAAATTCTTTTTTGATGCTGTAATACATTTTTGTTTTTCCTTTGGTCAAATTGGCAATTTTTCAAAATTTCAAAATTTTCCGTTACAAGAATGTGTTGATAAAAGAATTTTGTTATGGAATGAACCTTCTTGTGATGTGTCATCTTTTGATACAATTAAAATGTTGTTTGGAGGCGATACATTCAATGCAAAAATAAAATATCAGCAAGACGCCATTGTCACTAGAACACCTGTAATTATATTAACAAATAAAAATATTTTTCCTAAAGAAGAATCATTTAAACACCGTATGATTTCGTATCAGTGGAAACAAGCTCCGTTTTTAAAACAATTTACAAAAAAACCCTTTCCACTCTCCTTTTTTCTACTACTTCGAAAATATAATGTACTTGAAGATTACACCGAAGAACAATGTGGAATTGACATGGACACTTTTGGAATAAATGAGGAAGCTGATGAAGGACTGGAGGGGGACCGCACGACCTATTTTTTAATAATCACGAACCAATTTCTGAAACATCATTTGATGTAGATAATTTTGTCAATAATGTAATGGATGATATAATAAATAATTAACAAATATATGGTTATTTTTTTTTATTACTAATACATATCATTAACACATATATAACATTACATTTAATACATATCATTAGCACCAATAGGTAAACAACCAAAGGCCAATAGTTGTGAAGGTAAATATTTATGTTTTCCACCTTGAAATACAACTTCCTGTGGATAATATCTCATCATTCCTTTGGGATACATTGATGAATAATCGATTTCAATTTCTATTGACGAAGTTACTTCATAATGTAATGATGAATTTTGAAAATTAGTTAATTCAGTTGCTGGATTCAATTGTGGAATGGGCAATAAGCCAATATGAATTTGTGGTTGTTGAACACTCCAATCTTTTGATTTTGTATTCACTTTTGTATTATTACTTTTTTCAACATATGATTCGTATTCATATGGTCCTCCAATGTAATTTACTAATGTAGTTGCTGCTTTTGTTGGTGAAATAACCACTTTACCTTCTTTTCCCGTTATAATTTGCCATTTTTCAAGTGTTAAAGATTCTTGTACATTTTTTGTACATACATTTAAAGTTTTTCCCCAATTTCCATCAAATAATTTTGTTTTCAATTCCCCATGGTGTGGTGTATAAGTATAATTTATTAATTCTTTACCAATTGCCGAAGAAACATTAAACCGTTGTATGTGACGATCCAAATGACACCATCCATTATTATGCGGCACTTCTGTATGAGTAGATGATGTAGTAAAGAGACACAAATAAACGCTTATTGATCTCGGAATTCCCAAAATATGTGGGGCGTCGCCGAGATAATATTTTTCAACCATATCTGGTGTAGTGGGATTCGCTGTAGTTGTCGGAATCATTGGTGCTTCTGCTGTACTTGAATATGTCTGATTTTCGATACTTAATTTTTTATTTAACCCAACTGCATACCACCCAAGTGCAACATGTACTGTATTGGCAGATCCAGTAGCAGCAGTACCTGTATCAAAACTTGTTCTCATTCCGAGAATTTTAACAGAACAAGTCACTTTTTTTGCAACTGCGGAAATTGGTAAATCGTTAAATTCTTGTTCTGATAAGTAAAAAGATATTAAATCGACAGGAATTAGTGCCAACGAAGTTGTCATTTTACTACATTTTTGTTCTGTTTCTATTTTTTGACACGAATAACCGTAGGAATAAAAAATTCTTGTTTTTGTAAAATTATATCTTTCGGGACGTGGAGTAATGCTACGTGGAATTAATAAATCATTTTGACCAATTATATCCGACGATTTGCCAGCAGCGGAACCACCTTCTCTTGTTAACCCTCGTTGTATATCCGGTTCCATCGGTATATCCATATTTTCCGGATCCATAAATCAATCAGCAAAATTAAAATTGTCACTATCAAGGCGGAGTCAAAGTTGCCGGCGGCAATGGGTTCGGCGGCAGTGTTGCCGGATCTAGATGATTGTCCCGCATTTGATTTATGTTGGTTTTCAGAATACCAACGTTTTTGAAACGCTTGCCAAGTTTCACTTTTATCTACTCGAGCCTGATATGCAGCAGATAATGCGCGTTGCCTCTCGGCGTAAAGTTGATGTCCTCTATGTTTACTTCCTACAGGTAAAATAGCCAATAGCCAAAATTACGTTCCCATACATTTTTAATCCCCAATCCAGCGGCACCAACTAAACTGTGCCAATTTTTATGTGTTTTAAAATCTTGCCAAAATTCTGCAGTGCTATCAGCATCAGCTTTTAAAATTTCATTTGCGTTGGATGCAGAATCATATTTATAATCGTGCTTATGTGCAATCACATCATCACTGTCAACTGGTATACCTGCTTCTAACTTGTTACCGGGACCCAAGTAATGATGACGCGGGAAGGTAAACTTCATACGAAGAACTAACTAACTAAACTGACAGAGTCGAAAACAAGCGCGCTATTTATACAAGTCCTGCACGGTAACTGTCTTCTTAAAACTCCTGTTTTAACACCGACGACGACGACGACGTCACGGTGTGACCGCGTGTGTGGACACGCGGGGGCGCGTGTGTGAACATGATCATGTGCCGCGCGCGCGCGCGCGTGTGTGTGTGTGTGTGTGTGTGTGTGTGTGTGTGTGTGTGTATTTACATATTCTTCGTTGTTCATTATATCTTAAAGCTAAATTAAATTATTATAATATCAACACAGGTACGTTAGTAATGGAATACTAAATTGGAATATTTTTAAAATTATAGTAAAAACTCCACAAACTATAAAATAATAATATAGGCAAATAAAAATTGTCATCTACAATATTGCTTTTCTACTTTTCTTGTTTGCAAAGCTATTTATAACATCATCAAAGTCCAAGTTTCTGGCCAGACCATTTTCTAAGGATAACATTCCCAAACTTGTTAAACGTTCTTGACCCATTGTGGAACGCAAAAAGTTTTTCACTCTAGACAACAAACTAAAAGATCTTTCTGCTTGCGCAACTGTTACAGGCAGAGTACAGAAAATTCGAATGGCAATTACTACATTAGGGAAGAGGTTTGACAGTTTTTGGTTTGAAAGAGTATTTAGTAACTGCAGTGGATTTAAATCCCGCGTCCGCTCCGAGTGTCATTGGCTTTTATTAGTCAAAAATCCGGGGCCCGGGCCCCAAGTTTCAGACTTGGCCAACGTGCCCTCTCGGCGGCCCTGCATCTATCCTGTGTTTTGGACAAAATAATAAAAGCCACATCCATAATCTAGGTAAGCTCTAGAGAAGAGAGAGGGGGATGCTTACTTTTATAATATAATAAACTTTTTTTTTACATTTTGTTTGGTTTTTTTGCAAATTTGTTGTGCTTTTTTTATGAAAATGTATGATTTTTTTGGGCATGTTAATGCTTTTTTTTTTCAATAATATGTGCTTTTTTTATGCTTTTTATCCGGTCTTTATTGATGATGCTGATTGAAATATAAAAACGTATCCTATTAATATTGGGAATATATTTGTTGAAAAATAAATTCAATGCTACGCTACAACTATAAATTTATAGATCTGAAGGATGTGTACACACATTCACAAATCAAGTATCTGAACTAGTGATCCATAATTAGTTACCGATCAACTAATCATATCAACTTATATATAACAATGATATCTGTCTTAACAAGAGTGAGACCGCTTGCGGTTCCGTGACTAATTGCTATCGATTTACTCGGGTGTTGACTAAATTATAAAGTCGCTTGCCAATCGTGGAAAACGGCACTTCCCTTCATCGCTTCTCAATGGGGGAATCTGTGTTTGGAAACTGAAGTCACACTGAAGTCACGGCTGCTAGCGACTGCGACTGCACGCTGCAACGGCTCCTCACACCGAAGGGCGAGCTGCTGGAGATCATAGCACAACCCCTAATCTTTTGAGATGCCGACTTCTATACCGCGGTCCATGACGAACTATAAACATGTCATCACATCATAAATTCTAGTGAGTTATTTATTACTCCTAACATGTACAGCATTAGGGGATGGGTCCTAGTGGCATTTAAAAGATGGTCGTGTTGGCTTTTTTCCCTCACAATAGGAACCGACGGCCCGCAAACCAGCCGGTTTCGTAAAAATTAAAAAATATCAACGAATATATCAAAACGAATTCACCAGTATTGTACTATATTTATACTCAATTTAAAACAGTTGTAACTGTTGAACTGAAAGATAAAATTAGAGAATAAAAATACTATTGAATTACAACATAATTTTTAATTTATAAAAAAATATTATAGTTATTGATTAATTTTATTATAAATATTTATTATTAATTAATAACATTTACGGCATAATGTGCACAATGTGTTGGTTGCACTTTCAACACGTACGAAGCAATTTACATGAAAAAAACACATCCACATTATTTAACTTTGATGAATCAGCGTTAGGTAATCCATTGCTGGAAGTCATACAGACTAATACAATTCCCAAATTACTTCGCGAAAAGGATTGCTCTTAATGTCATCTATTAAGAAATTACGATTTCGGAGTATATTCGATTATATTGTTTGGAATTGAGGATTAATCCATTCATTGTATGAAATTGTCAATGTTGCATTGTAAATAAATTATAAATATTATGTGTAATTAGGTAATCCTATTTAAGAAAGCACTCGACATTATTTCCGTCAGTACTTTTCTGCTACTGAAGATGGTCGCATTGCGACCGAAATGTTCTTTTAGTTTAAAATAAATGTCTTTGTGAAAAAGGTGTTCCGTATTTTATCTTTTCAACAAATAACAATATGGAAATAGTGCAGTATAACGTAATTTAATTAAAATCGCTATACTCCTTTGAATTTTTTTCAGAAAATTAATTTGAACGAAGTAATCGAATTTATGCGTTACTATGCGTTATGCGTTACCTTATACGTTACTTACAATGTCAAATAAATTTTAAGTGTCACCCCCTCCTCCCTAGCCTTTGAAATTTCAAATAACACCCCCCACCTGTGATACCTCATTTTAAAACTTAGAGAATACCTAATCTAGTGGCGCAATAAAAAATGATGTTTGTCGATTCGTTTTGGAAAAAATAAATAAATAAGAAAAATTCCAAAACAATTTATATTGAAAAAGTCTAAAAAAAATAACTTAGATTTGTTCAATATAAATTGTCTTGGAATTTTTCTTTTTTTTTCTTTTTCCAAATCGAATCGATAAAAATCTTTTGTTATTGCGCCACTAGATTAGATTTTCAAAAAATCACTCGTGACGTCAAAAATATTAAAGGCAATACTATTATTTTGAATGATTTTAATTATTTTAAAAGTTTTCTCCACATTTTAAGACATTGTTTGGCGAAGATTAGTAAATACCTTAAGAAGCACAACAAAATGATCTATTTAACGGTGCGATTAATGTTATTATAGTTTGAATAGGGGAGCAAAACACAGAGGAAAACTATTTTCCCATATTATTCCCCCATGTTCCGCGGCAAATCGTTCAACCGTTATGTAATTTAAAAACATCTTATTATTTTTTTAAATATTTCTAAGGACCTAGTAATATTAAATTCCATAATTTTGCGAGTCACAACAAAATGACGTAAATATCATATCAGGCCGCGGCCAAAGTCGCGTTGGGACCGAGCGAGGTCATTCATTTTGCTGACTTCTTAATTTTAGCCAAATTTAAATAAGCACACGATCAAAATGATGACACAGAAATACGTGGGTTGTAGGAATACGACGGGAACTCGAAAGGGCAATTGCGTAAATCGGTGACTCATATGGGATTGCGTCACTTTGCAGCGGAATGCAGATTTAGCATAGGACAGGGTAAGAAGAGTAATTATTGGGGGACAGTATAAATATAACTGCTGCAATTAAATAAGACCAGTTAGATGTACCGATCTTGACAGAACGTCACGCTGCCCAACGACGGCTCATATACTTTGAGCATTAATTCCTAAGGTGAATATATTACACAAGTTTATCAAATGTACTTAACACTAACAACTCTAAAGTCAATTCCATACTAATAATATAACCTATCTAGTGATATTACCGCGCCTTGCCGCTGGTAATGAACGAAGTTTAATAAAGGTATAAAATGTAGGGAGCCTTACGCCACAAAACGCGGAGTTGAACCTTACTGCATTTTATACTTTGTCCTGGCAATATTTTCGTACTGACAGGAGAATATTGTAACATGCCTTCCTTTCCCCGTCGCAAACATTTGATAAACAATGTGGCTTCATTAATCAAAGACGTCAAATATAGTTTTGAAGCGGGAAGTTTTATAATGATAACATATATGAGTTCTTAAGGGGGATTTTTCATGAGACATTGAGCGACAATGAGGCTCGATTTAATAAATTAAAAATATCCATGACCAACCTGAAGTATCTGAGAAGTTCCCTATTGAAGCCGATTTTTGAAAAAAATAATTTTTAGCATGAAAAAAAAAATTTTGAAAATTGGGAATTATTAACTGTATTTCTACATGCTATTTCAACGTTTCAAACTATTAAATTAACAAAAACGCTCTATAGGGAACACCGCAGATCTATTATCTACAAATACAAATAATTAAAAGCAAAATTGACAATGCCATTTTCCTGTAATATCTCATGAAAAACCTCGGTAATTTGAGGTCGCGTTTCTAGGCATTCGGAAGACGCGCCTACAATTGTCCCTCTCGCACGATTCGCACTACAATCGACAACGATCGGCTCTTGAACATATTTACCTCGAACTTTCATTACAATGTTATGGCCTGGCAGCGGTACTATTGCGGTTAAACATTTTTTGTGACATTGCTGAAATCATATAGCATATAGTGTAGGGATATTCGGATGTAACCGGATATACTTGTATACTGAAACGAATAAAAAATCGGATGGCACATGACTGTACAATATATTACTTATAAAAAATAAAGAAAATAATTACTCTACTAAAGATTGGGAGTTATACTAGTTGCCATTCGAAACTACTACACAAATTAATATATCTTATGTGATATTAGCGAAGTAATTGTTTTTATAGTTTACTTTAATTTATAATTAATAAAAATATATCGCGATATTAACGCTACCACCATTATTCAGAATATTTATTTTTATTCTGTGCAGAACATTTTCTAAAAGTATAAATTACATTATAGAATGTTGGTTTAATTTTACCAATTTCATATCGGCTCAAAAAAATGAGATCCTATACTGTACCAGTCTATACCTTTTTTAATTGTAATTCAAAAAACCGTAAAATGTATTTCAGATTAGTCTATTGTAATTTAGAAAGTGTAATTCAGATTAGTTAATTGTAATTCAGATAGCGTGAAATGTATTTCAGATAGCGTCAAATATATTTCAGAAAACGTAAAATGAATTTCATGAAAGTGATACTTTGTTAGTGTAGATGTGAAAATATTTTCACATCTAGAGAAGAAAATTAACACGTAAAATTAAATGGAAACATACATTCATTTCTTTGGAAACGACTTTTCAAACATTAATTTCAATAATTTGCATTGTGACTGTAACAGTTGATTTTGAATTAAATTGAACTTGAAAATTTTCAACTTGAAAGTACTCTAATATCTAATATTTTATAAACTGCAATATCGTAGAAAAAAATAGCATTTCTTACTCGAGATAAAATGCGTTTTTTTTTTTCATTTGTGGACTTTCGCCACAAAAAAGGGTGTTTTCTGAATTACAATTGACTGATTTGAATTACATTTGATGCTTTTTGAAATACAATTGACCAATCTGTATTACATTTAATGCTTTCCGAATTACAATTGAAAAAGGTGTAAGTGAATAGGGTTTTTTAAAATAAATCTAAAATCAATTATTTAAACAAAAATCATCAGTCAGTTTTTACCCGGGTAAATGTGATTTAAATCAATTCATTTGCATCATGATATAAATCATTATAATCATTTTTTTTTTTAATAAATCGGTTGATTTAGTTTTGTCACATTGAAGCGTGGTCAAATTTTGTAATCATGCGAAAAAAGGGACCTGTTTTGGCATCCCATGAACAAGAATTGATGATTCAAAACCATTCCATGTACCATGTGATGGACAAAAAATGTGATGGACTCTATAGTTACATTATATTTTGAATTATTCACCTATTGGAATACATAAACAGTGTTAAAGCAATGATTAATTTAAAAAAAAACAATTTTGATTTAAATCAATGATTTATATAAAAAAAACAATTGATACACAAACCCTGGTTGTTAGTATTCAAAATGTAAATGGAAAAAATATATTTATAATATCTCTACCTTATTTTCGCAAGCAATACTTTTCTGCTTCTTCTCCAAGAACACAGAGATAATTTGGATATCTTTCACATATTCACTACACAATAAATCACAATTCTCAAGTAACACAATTCTGCAAATAGTGCGCCAGGGAGTTATGTAACTCGCCCATATGAAGGCTCCACGATACACCATCGTACCACGTCAGCACTTCACCTAACGCAGAGCATATGGCCTGCTAGCGAATATCCTTTGTGTGGGACACCCTGTACATACCGGGTGTATATTTCAAAACAAGCCAACTTTAAACATTAGAATGCAAGTTAACTTGATTTAAAAAAAAAACACTTGATTGATTTTTCGAGGGGGAAATTTAAAAACAACTTTTTAAAGTCAAATAAATTTTGAGTGTCACCCCCTCCTCCATACCCACCACCACTTTAAAATTTCAAATGGCACAGACACCTTGCAATACCTCATTTTAAAGCTTTAAAAACCTAATCTAGAGGCGTGAAATTAAATATGTTCGTCCACACGTTTTGGAAAAAATATAAATCTGAAAAATTCCAAAACAATTACATTGAACGAAGTTCCTTTCTATGCAACAAAAAACCATATATTTTCAGATATTTAAAATTCAAGTAACATGGTTTTTAACATCTACCTCGAAAACTGATTCGACTTGTTTTTTTTTTGTTTCATTGAATACATAATACATAATACATTCGATACATTCGTTCGATATAATTTTTTTCCCAAAGTTATGGACAAAAATCTATTTTTATCACGCCTCTACATTTGTTCTTTTAAGCTTTAAAATGAGGTATCGCAAGGTGGTGGTGCCTTTTGAAACTTCAAAGTGGGGGTGGCTAGGCAGGAGTGGGTAATATCAGAGCCGAAAATCGAAAATAAGAATTGATTATTTAATTCACATTACTTAGTTATTAATTTAGTAAAGTCAGATTCCCCATCCGCCACAGTGTGCGGCGCGGTGATAATTCCTTTGTAGGAAGGCGGCCGCCGCTTTATCCGTTTATCGGTGAAATGCCGCCGCCTTCGAAGCCCCCCCACCCCAGATTTAGTAAAAAAAAGTAAGAGGCGGTATAATAATAATATAATAATATATTTACCGAAAAATACGATGCAATCCGAGTGTCATAGCTATTACAACATTCCCAATAAAGTGTAAACATAACGTCGCTCTAAGCAAATTATTATTCATCTGCCTGACTATAGGATCTCTAAAGCAAGTAATTGATATGCATTGTGCACAAGTGAGGTAGAGATGAAAAATATTATATTTTAAATTTTGTACTACGTCCGATGCACGTCCGGATGTGTTGGAAACATTATTCAATAATTGAAAAGTCGCCAGCAAAAATAAAGTGCGTTCCCCCTTAAAGCCGGTTGCAGATTTATTTGTAATTAAATCGTATAATTAAACTTGCTCAGCGATCCGGTATTCAAGTAATCTCAGAATTATGAATGCATCAAACGAAGGTTTGCATGTGCTTAAGAAGTTAGAAAAGTAGAAGTGGAATAGAGCTTTATCATACAAATCTATAATCAATTTTGAATAACAATAACTATTTTTTAAGTTTTTACGATCACATGGCTGATAATGTTGGTAGACGCATATACTAGCAATATCTCCGAATGAGGACACATTGGGTGCTTGAATTACTGGAATCACTTGAAGTACTTTAATGTGAAGTTATGTGATTCGTTCCTATCCACAAAGTGGCGTTCAAATGCATTGGTAGGCACCGTGCTAGTGAATTTCTATGCAGTGATGACATGTATCAGATATCCTTCTCGGCACAATTTAAAGATTTTGGTGCATGAAGTCGCTAAGTAACACTTTGTAATTCCAACCGTAGTGTTAATAAGTTACTCAGTTTTCAAAATAAAATAAATCATTCAAATTCAAAGAATATAATAAAGAGTCAATAATTATTAAATAATATCTATTCCAAATTTTAAATAAATATAATTAAATAGATAATGTCCAATTTGAGTAACAGAACTGTCTTTTATTTACCTGTCGCTTGCATAACCTTTTAAAATGAATAAATCATATAAAATCCATGTATCTGTGTTTTACTTGCTAACAAAGATTACTAACAGACACATTACCCATAAAAAGAGCAAAATTGAGTTGTCACGATTTTGATTTAAAAATCAAACATAACGTAAAGTACTACCACTAAATCACGAGCCAAATCAATATTACAAATTACGAGAATTTGTAAATCACGAGCCAAATCAATTACTTGAATTATAAGACTTCCAGTAATATGCAGTTGAAGAAATTAAATGCATCCAATTGCATTTAAGGATGAATTGCAGTTAAATAAATGCAATGAATAATAAATATTACAAATTATGAGAATTTGTACAGCACCTGGGTTCGAACCGTTACATTGGTGCTGTCACAAACCAGGATATTTTCCTGGTATATATATATATATATATAATATATTGGAAATACTTGGAAATAGGGGCGTTATAAGTAAACAGTCGATGGGACGGAATGTATGTCGAATAATTATATAATTTCTCAGAAACTAACAGGAGAATAGAAGAGCTTCGTACACGTAAGAGGGTCTATAACAAGTTGGCAGCAAACATCGCAAAATAGCATTTACCGTAATTAAGCTAAAGTTAGCCATTAAGGATGAGATATTCCTTCAGAATTAAATCACGTTCAATATTTAATTTTCATAAAAATGACGGTGCATGCAATGTTATTTAAAAAATATATTTTCTTAACATTTACTATTGAACATGTGAATGGAAATAATAATTTTAAAGTTACTCCAGTTCAGTAAAACCAGTTTGAGAAAAGTTATGTGTGAATTTGGACATCTATCTGACTGTATTTATAGATGAGTTGTTTGAAAGAGGGGTCGGGATAATTGAATAAATTAATAAAATAAAAAATGGTAAGAATATAACATTTTATAAAATAAAACATATATTATCAGTTTAATCAAAAGAAATATTGAGTGAAGCAAAAGGGACGTTGGCAGATATTTCAATTTAACTTCATATAATAATTTCGAAATTATTTGAAAAATTCTGGAATAAAATACGAAAGGTGTTTTGATATCAGTTTTGATATGTTTGGTAGCAAGGGCATATTGGGTACTGTAGAGGATTTCTTGGAGAATTGGTGGCAATAGTTATATTCTGGTAGTATTGATAGTGATTGTGTTACGTATGGTATGTAAGGAATGCGTATGAATTTGTTTGTTGGTATGAATTATTTGCATTGACGTAGCCATTGTATGGTAGAGCCATTGAATTAAAGTAGTGTAGAAACTGATATCGAAACATTTTTTTGTATAAGTACAGATATGGAAGAGTTCAGAAATGTTCACTAAAATATTTTATCATTGTTTTCTAAACTTTAATAAAAATTAAAAAGTATTTTCAGGGGATTAATAGATAATATAAATGGACAAATTTTGATGAAATGTCAATATTAATTTATAAAACACTAAATAAATGTAAACAAGTTTACAAAAAGATTTAAATTTTCTGTGAATATTATTAAATGAGAGTAATACTATTATTGCATAAATGGTTATTGACAATATTATAAAGTTGGTGCAATAAATTCAAATAAAGAAATATATATACAGGGTGTTTAAAAACAGACGGGATTACGGTTTATTCATTTGTGGCTTATAGATAAGCACTTAATCGGGGAGTAATTTAAATAGGCAACATGGCATGCTCTGACAATATAATTTTCATGATAATAAAATCTGTCAATGTTACATTTTTACTTATGTGTAATTACAAAATATAATAATTGGTTTCAAACTCTTTTGTTCCACATCATCAAAATTGTTGTCACTTAAGTTTATGCCATGTTACCGCCTTTGCTAAATAAACGGATGAACTATATTCACTCGTTTCAGAGTACTAAATTTTTTTATTTTTTTTTCAATAAATATCACTGTGAATCAATATACAGTGTTGACAATTAGTATATATTTTCGCTAAATTGAAGATGTTTTGTGCCCTCTAGGGAGAAGTAAGTGGTTTTTTCGGGAACACCCTGTATATACATACAATATTGCTTTTCATACAAAGGAAATGTTATAATACATAGGTTTTTCCAAATATTTCCATATCAATATATTGGATTATCTTTAAAGTAACATAATCTTATAACAATATTAATAAGTTTTAAGAGCTAAACAGCAAATGCATCCTTAATATGACATGTACAAGCAAGTTGTTATATTTGAAGCTAAATGTAACTTGAGACAGTTTGAAATAATAATAATAATAATAGCATCAATAATGGAAATGCAGATTTTTAGAAACATTGCTGTGTCAATAAATCTAAATACATTTTATATATAAATAAATATAACTATTCACGGGCTGACCAAATAAGATTTTTTTAATTCGAATATATTAACGCAACTTCATGTAAGTAACAACCGGGATGCAATATACAGGGTCCTGCAACAGTGCGTCGGGCTTTCCTAGCGCCCTTCCCGTGAGAGATAGAAAAAAATGTTTCATACATAAAGTTATAAACTTAAAAATCTTTATGCTGTAAAATTATTTCCAAACATACAGGGTGTCCCAATTTTGCGGAATAACAAAAACATTTTTTTTTTTTTAAATAGAACACCCTGTATTTATTCAGGTTTTCTGATGACATTTTTTAACCTCTACAATGTTGTCTATTTAGTTTTGGATTATATTGCACTGTTACCAATTTACATTTTTATTTTCAAAATATCACGCATATGCAAGCTCAACTTTAAAAAGTCGTAACAACCTTATTTTTTTTAAGGTTAGAATAAGTTTTAGCAATAATCTTAGTGTGGTTAATAATCAACCTTTTTGTAATGAGAAATTTGAATTTAGTAATACAGGGTGTCCTGAAAAAATGCCAAACTTTGCAGATTTCAAAGCTATATAACCCAATTTTTTTAAATAGAATGCCCCCCATTTTATGTCATTATTCGATGGGTCTTTTTCTTCTCTTCAGTTTGATGGTGCATATCTTATGTCTGAACCCCATAGTTGTGGAGATATTCAATATTTTACAGAAGTAACCATTTAATTACATTTCTATGCAGCGAAGTAGGCCATGCTGAAACAAAACAACTGTCAAAATGTAAGAAAGAATCAATGTGAGATGAACAAATACATTTTGAACATTACTGTAGTATCGTTTCTCTTTTGTATTAATAATGTTGTTATCTCTCATGGTTTTTGAATAAATTAATTAATCGTATTACAGAAGTACTATCTACTATTTTACTATTTTCGTTCATATCACATTGATTCTTTCTTACATTTTAACAGTTGTTTTGTCTTAGCATGACCTATTTAAGTGCATAGAAATGTAATTAAATGGTAACTTTTGTAAAAAATAATGAATATCTCAACAACTATGGGGTTCAGACATAAGATATGTACCATCAAATTGAAGAGAAGAAAGAGACCTATCGAATAATGACATAAAATAGAGGGCATTCCATTAAAAAAAAGGGTTATACCGTTTTGAAATTTGTAAAGTTTGGCATTTTTTTCTGAACACCCTGTATTACTAAATTCAAATTGCTGATTACCAACATGTTGCTTATTAACTACACTGAGAATATTGCTAAAACTTATTCTTACCTTCAAAAAAAACGAGGTCGCTACGATTTTTTAAAGTTGAGTTTACTTATGCTATGAGTTTTGAAATTTGTAAAGTTTGGCATTTTTTTCTGAACACCCTGTATTACTAAATTCAAATTGCTCATTACCAACATGTTGCTTATTAACCACACTGAGAATATTGCTAAAACTTATTCTTACCTTCAAAAAAACGAGGTCGCTACAATTTTTTAAAGTTGAGTTTGCTTATGCATAAGCTTATTTGGAGAAAAAAATTGTAAATTGGCAACACTGTAACTTAATCCAAAACTAAATAGAGAGCAATGTAGAGCTTGAAAAATGTCATCAGAAACCTTGAATAAATATAGGGTGTTCTATTTAAAAAAAATGTTTGTTTTTCGTATTCCGCAAAATTGGGACACCCTGTATAATTAAAAATAATGTTACGGCATAAAGATTTTTAAACCACTAACTTTTTGTACGAAACATGTTTCTCTATCTTTCACGGGAAACGCGCTAGGAAAGCCCGACGCACTATTGCAGGACCCTGTATATATATATATACAGGGAACTCTGGGATGGGGGCGACAAACCAGGATGCCATATAACTACAGGGAACTCTGGGATGGGGGCGACAAACCAGGATGCCATATAACTACAGGGAACTCTGGGATGGAGGTGACACACCAGGATGCTATACAGGGTCCGTCATGGTGAAACCAATGGTGAAAAACTGATTTTTTTCAGTTTTTTTTTTTTGTGCTAAAATCACTGAACCGATTTTAATAAAATTTAATGGGTATGTAGGCATCCATAAAGGGCACCCAAATAAGCAACAAAAAATATACCATGCAATTTAAAAATACACATTATCATGACGTCACACTTTTTTGGGACACCCTGTAGAATCAAAAATATTTTCCTAAAATACGCCTCAGAATGCAAGTAAAGTCTGCAAAATATCAAAATCCTAACTCAATTAGTAACTCAGCTATAGAAGACGGGAGATGAAATGACGGACCCTGTATAACTACAGGGAACTCTGGGATAGGGGCGATAAAACAGCAAGTCATTGGCACCTAGGTTGCCATGACAGAAAAAGGTTAGAGTAAGGTGTCAATAAAGGTTAGTATAATTCCACCAAAGAAAACTTTTGTTTATCGATGATGTTTGAGTTTATTGGATCGAAGATATGTGCATCTGCATCTGTATCTGCATATACATACATATAATCATGACTGATTATATAACAAATGCATAAAAACTTGATAATTAGCCGCCACATGGAGTTATCAAACTGATTCGAAATGAAATAATTGTCTAGATAAAAGCAGACATAACTAATTGTTGGAGACGATTGCAGATACCTAGATGGGGAGATGCGGAAAAAAGCCATCCAATGTCCTGACTTCTAGGAGAGCAACACAGCAGGCAGACCAACACAACAATTGCAATGTTACATTGCAAAAACAATACTAGCAGAATCAAACAAGAAAGTGGGTAAAATGAGGTGCGCGAATAGTGTTTTCAATCGTAAGATGCGATTGCGGTTTAGTGTGCGGAGGTAAAACAAATGGGGGACGCCCCAAGAATAAAAGACATTACTAAAAAGACTCTAAATAATATTGGTATTTTATTTGGCGCCTATTCTGTTGGTTTTGATTTTTCGTTTGTTTTTCTTTGAATTTGTTACAGAATCCAGTACGTGTATGGAAAGCATGTTGCATGATTAATGGTATGAATATGCATGTGTACGAATATGAATTACGTAGATATCACTAATTTGAATTTCGTGACTTTTTAAGATTTAAAGGGTATGCCTTTTAGTCGTGTAATATGGTTTAAAAAAAAAAAGGGATATTTTCGTTTTTCATTTCTAGCAATTTATAATCATTTTAAAACGAATAACGAAAAGGGGCGAATGTAAGGACCTAATAATATTAAATTTCCTAATTTTGCGAGTCAAAACAAAACGACGAAAATATCATATCAGGCCGCGGCCAAAGTCGCGTTGGGACCGAGCGAGGTCATTCATTTTGCTGACTTCTTAATTTTAGGCAAATTAAAATAAGCACACGATCAAAATTATGACACAGAAATACGTGGGTCGTGGGAATACGACGGGAACTTGAAAGGGAAATTGCGTAATTCGGTAACTCATATGGGATTGCCTCACTATGCAGTGGATCGCAGATTTAGCATAGGACAGGGGAAGAAGAGTAAAGATTGGGGTACAAATAACAGTATAAATATAACTACTAAAGTTAAATAAAACCTGTTAGATGTACCGATCTAGACAGAACGTTACGCTGCCCGACGACGGCTCATATACTTTGAGAATTAATTTCTCGGGTGAATATATTACATAAGTTTATCAAATGTACTTAACACTAACAACTCTAAAGTCAATTCCATACTAATAATATAACCTATCTAGTGATATTACCGCGCCTTGCTGCTGGTAATGAACGAAGTTTAATAAAGGTATAAAATGTAGGTAGCCTTACGCCACAAAATGCGGAGTTGAACCTTACTGCATTTTATACTTTGTCCTGAGAATATTTTCGTACTGACTGGAGAATATTGTAACATGCCTTCCTTTCCATCGTCGCAAAACATTTGATCAAATGTATTTCACACTAACAATTCTAAAGTAACTTATCTATAGTAATGTAACCTATCTAGCGATATTACCGCGCCTTGCCGTTGGTAATGAACGAAGTTTAATGAAGGTATAAAATGTAGGGAGCCTTACCCCACAAAATGCGGAGTTAAACCTTACTGCATTTTATACTTTCTCCTGGCAATATTTTCGTACTAACAGGAGAATATTGTAACATGCCTTCCTTTCCCCGTCGCAAACATTTGATAAACAATGTGGTTTCATTAATCAAAGACGTAAAATATAGTTTTGAATCGAGAAGTTTTATAATGATAACATATATGAGTTCTGAAAGCCGGTTGCAGATTTATTTGTAATTATATCGTATAATTAAACTTGCTCAGCGCTCCGGTATTCAAGTAATCTCAGAATTATGAATGAATCAAACGAATGTTTGTATGTCTTAAGTAGTTAGAAAAGTAGAAGTAGAATAGAGCTGTATCATACTTATCTATAATCAATTTTGAATAACAATGCCTATTAAAGTTTTTACGATTACATGGCTGATAATGTTGGTAGACGCAGATACTAGCAATATCTCCGAATGAGGACACATTGGGTGCTTGAAGTACTGGAATCACTTAAAGTACTTAAATGTGAAGTTATGTGATTCGTTCTAATCCACAAGGTGGCGTTGAAATGCATTGGTAGGCACCGTGCTAGTGAATTTCTATGCAGTGATAACATGTATCAGATATTCTTCTCGGCACAATTTGAAGATTTTGGTGCATGAAGTCGCTAAGTAACACTTTGTAATTCCAACCGTAGTGTTAATAAGTTACTCAGTTTTCAAAATAAAATAAATCATTCAAATTCAAAGAATATAATAAAGAGTCAATAATTATTAAATAATATCTATTCCAAATTTTAAATAAATATAATTAAATAAATAACGTCCAATTTGAGTAACAAAAGTGCTTTATTTACCTGTCGCTTGCATTACTTTTTAAAATGAATAAATCATATAAACTCCAAGTATCTGTGTTATACTTGCTAACAAAGATTACTAACAGACACATTACATTACCCATAAAAAGAACCAAATTGAATTGTCACGATTTTGATTTAAAAATCAAACATAACGTAAAGTACTACCACTAAATCACGAGCCAAATCAATATTAAAAATTACGAGAATTTGTAAATCACGAGCCAAATCAATTACTTGAATTATAAGAATTTAAGTAATATGCAGTTGAAGAAATTAAATGCATCCAATTACATTTAAGGATGAATTGCAGTTAAATAAATGCAATGAATAATAAATATTACAAATTATGAGAATTTGTACAACACCTGGGTTCGAACCGTTACATATTCAATTTTTTTTCATGTTTTTGTCGTTTACTTTCAACGTATGTTGTAGGAATGGCTTATTTCTGCTTATAGATAATGTTTTATAAGTATTATAAAATTGTACACAAAATATTCAGATATACTAACTTAACATGAGTAGGCACTTTAATGTTTTAGTTTTTAAGATATAAAAAAATTATGCTATTTTATTCAATTATTTATTACAATGCCGATGGAACAATGTGTAGATTTACTTGCAGTATTTGAATTTTTAAATAAAACGGTCAGCTTTAAGATTTAAAGGGACAGAAAAGGTCTTTTCTACCTACATCTGTACCAAATATTTACGCGAGAACCGAAGACACGTTTTGGTCATATGTCAATGCTAGAAGTCTGTTCATTGTACGTTTTAAATATTTCCTCGATATTATTAGAGAAGCATAACTAGTCCGATTAACTCTCCCTACCTCGATACCGATACCGATTATCATTCCTTGCTCTAAAAGTTGCTCCCCTTTTTTAATTATCATATATGTACATTAGGGTGGACCGTATCTATGCCTGGTGATTTTTTGTTTCGTTATTTATTTTACGACGCCCCCTAGTATTGTATCACTTGATGAAAAAATAATGTGTGCCAAGTTTGAAATCGATCGGGCAACGAGAAGACGTGGCACATTGAGTTTGAAATTTTGAAAACCCGACCTTGTATAGCGAATTTTTTGTTTGAGGATCCCTCCAGAATTCGTTGTGTTCAGTAAGAAAATGTTCTATGAAAATTCTCACGACTGAAATATAACAGGAACACGTGGCACAAGCCCGCATAAAAAAAAAATAAACATGAAAATTTATACAGAATAGTGAAACTCCCGTTGTAATAACTAGATTTAATTTTTATTACAATAAGTAAGTAACATATTTACAATTGTTTCGATAATGTACTTTTGTTTGTATCTGGGAGTAGCCGTCGATAGTCCGCAACGATTTGAAATATACATTGTTTATCCTCCTCGTTTTTAGTTAGAACTTCATTATAGTCCTGCATGAGTTTCACTCCTCATTCTGCAACATCGTAAACAACCTTGAATTTTTTTACAATTTCAGCGCCTCTCTTAAATCCGTCATAATTCTCCCATATAGAAGGATCCATCTCAAAGAATTCCGTTGGCATTAAAAATCGTTCAAAAAGTTTCAGAGATTCTTTAGAAATGAAGTTTTCAATGCCCTTTCATTTCGATATCGAGTTTTCGATCGATTTGTGTATTCGCCAACATCTTTCAGTAGCATTGTACATTTCTTCCCGGGTTCTTTGAAAATATCATTGTATTTAAGACCATGCACCATTCGCCATCTTGTGACATATTTGACTGTTAAAAAATGACATCGCAGCTGTTTCTGGTACTAAATACCACAGAAGGTTACAATTTGTTTTTTAACGCCGTTCCACTTGTATTTTCGTCAATTTTGGCGTATGCCTGAAGATTTTGCATACATAGCAAATCTTGGCATAGTGCTTTTACAGCATTAGGGGCTAACGTCTAGGCTAAAAAATGCAAATGTCTCCAATTCCAGTTTCTCCATCTCCCAAACTGAACTTGCAATAGAGCATTCAGACATCCACGCATCGCATACTTTAAGCTATTTTTTTTATTGGTGCCTTTTAATACCAAAATATAGATATTTAAGCAACAAGAGTTAATGATTGCGATTAATAATCTAGAGTCTAGACAATAGCCGAGATTATTAATCGCCATTAATATTCGTGTTGATTACAATATTTTCCCGTTGATTCTAAATTAATAGCACCATGACAACTGCTCACATATTTATTTAATCTGACTTCCAACGCAAACAAATTTGAAATGTATCGTAGTTACGCAATAATTATGATGCCTTAAAATAAAAGTCACCGTTAATAAAGCATTTTAACGTTAGGTTTTTCGAAACAGAAAAATCAACGGAAAAAGGTATATTAAAATTAAGGTAAGAAATTATACATTGTGTAATACACAGTATATATGATATACATTGTGCGCCCAAAGTATGAAATAAATTCATTAAAACCGAAATAAAAAGTTTTTGGAAAAAATCCTCGAACAGGTCGATTTTCTTTGATAAAAATACGCATTTTTGCATGACAGTCGATCTTCAACCATAATTTGTTTTTGAGTATGTCGTCATCCATTGTTTTTTAAATGACAACCCCCTATTTTTCCTTTTTTAGAGTTCTTTTTATTGTCAAAGTGACAGTATAAAAATGTTGTCATGTTACATAAGAAATATTCCGAGTAAATGACAATTGAAAGTGAAAAATTCCCAAGGATAAAAATGCAAGATCGAAATAACAAATATATTGGCATATTGCATGGGTTTTAAGATTTTTTTAATGAAATAATATATTTTTTTAATATTCCGATAAGGAGAAAAATAAAAATTCAAAAGTATCAAAACATATAGTTTGATGGAATTTTAAAACTTCATATTTTCAAATTGGATGTGCCACGTCTTCCCGTTGTTCAATAGACCTCAAATTTTGCACACATTATTTTTTCATCTAGTGGCATAATTCTAGGAGGCGTCGTGACAATAATTTTAAGGTCCAAAAATAAGGTCCACTCTAATGTACATACATAACTATATTGCCAATTAATTTTGCATATAAAATCCGTTTGTCGCGGAGTTTAACAATAATAATATAACAATGATTAATAATTATTGCATTTGTTTCTATAAAAAGTATATATATATTTATAAATAGATATTAATTTTAATACCTAACGGTATTAACCCAGTAAAATAAATATAAAAAAAACGTATAAATATGTAAATACTGCATATTACTGCAATATTACTACAAGTTAAGGACAACCTAACAATTAAACAATACAATAATTAACAATTTAAACTATCAGTTAATTAAGATTTAAATCAGGGAACTATTATTTTGGTGGGAACTGAAAGATAAAATTAGAGAATAAAATACTATTTGCAACGTGATTGTGAGGTTGGCCTAAACGTATCGGGCCAACAACAGGTACCACGGCAGATCCATTGCAATTGAAACACGGCACACTAGGTACGTATTACCCCGAATCTCATTGCGTTTCATATATATAAAATTTGCATTAACAAAATACGTTCTGGATCGGACACGTAACACATCCATGTTCGTACTGGACGACTGAGCGTACTGTCAGGAACAAGATTTACTTAAGTTCACCCCTCGATTAAATAATATATTTCTCAAAAAAGAAATGGAATTGTCCCCTAAAATATGTGTACCCATCATGTGAACGTCACAAAAGCACATCATTTTTAGTGTTTTATTGCAGGTTATTTATTGCAACCCTAATTCATATTGTCCGCCAGATATACTAACCGGAGATGGGAAAGTAAATATATTGACCGATGGTCGTAACTTAACACCCTTTATTACGGCAAACACATTTAGGGACAGATTTTGTCACGCCGAACGAAAAATATAAGAATTGGAAAATAAACGATTTGCAACGCTCGAAAAATGTACTATGTAGCAATGTGTAAAATCTTGTCAGAATTTTGCTTGATATATCACTAAATCACTTATAACAAAATGCATGAAATGGCAAATATGCCGAATTATTTCGGTGTTACATAAATACTATTTTTTTGCCTATTCATTATTTCTAACATTTAGCTTGCAGAAGACGACCAAATAATAAATATTAATTTCACTATGTGTTCCATGTTACAAAAATGATATATAGGAGTACTTTTCATACTAATAAAATCAAAATAATTTGTATTTACACTCTGCGACTCAACTACAGTAAATACAATATTTTACGTTTTATTTCCTCCAGCAATTTAGATTATGAATTTGTATCTATTGGGCAAGCGAAGTTCGCCATTTAGAATAAATAATTAATGCATTTGTTTCTATAAATAGTATTTATATTTATAAATACGTATTCATTTTCGTTAAAATATACCTAACTTCCAAGTAAAATAAATGTAAAAAAACGTATAAATATGTAATTACTTTATGTAATTACTTTATTATGTAGGTTCCACATTATCCTTAAATTTGAATTAAAGTATTGATAAATATGCATTAAATTTGGGCAAAGCTAGATTCCTTTATAAATAATCCCTTATTAATAAAATAAAAATAAAAAATAATAATTATAATAAAAATTGTATATTATATTTAAAAAATAGCGGTATTCTTAAATTATATATGGTTTCTCTATTATTCGACAGCATATTCATAATATATCAACTAGAATGCAAAATATTGCCAACACCGCAGATATTTATGTTGCGTATCGCCAAAGATTTTTAGGAGAAATGTGTTCAGCTTGTGTAACGGAAAGAGATGGACTTCCTAGAATTATCCAATTGTGAGATAAATGGTCGGTTTATTGCGAACAAATTTGAATAACTTACCGCTGAGTTTCGTAGTCAATAATATTAGTACATTGCTTAAAAATATATAAGTACATCGCGCTGTAGCGTAGAAATTAAGTAACGCATAAATTCGATTACTTCGTTCAAATTAATTTTCTGAAAAAACATTCAAACGGGTATAGCGATTTTAATTAAATTACATTATACTGCACTATTTCCATCTTGTTACTTGTTGAAAAGATAAAATACGAAACACCTTTTTCACAAAAACATTTACTCCAAACTAAAAGTACATTTCGGTCGCAATGCGACAATCTTCAGTAGCAGAAAAGTACTGACGGAAACAATGTCGAGCGCTTCTTAAATAGGATTATCTAATTACACATAATATTTATAATTTATTTACAATGCAACATTGATTAATTCATACAATGAATGGAGACATTCCAACCCTCAAGTCCAAACAATATAATCGAATAAACCGTAATTTCTTAACAGATGACATTAAGAAAGATGGTAGGAGATTAAGGAGATGGTAGGAGAAATCCTTTTCGGGAAGTGATTTGACCCTCAATTCCAAACAATATAATCGAATATACTCCGAAATCGTAATTTCTTAACAGATGACATTAAGAAAGATGGTAGGAGATTAAGGAGATGGTAGGAGCAATCCTTTTCGGGAAGTGATTTGGGAACTGTAATAGTCTGTATGACTTCCAGCAATGGATTACCTAGCGGTGATTTATCAAAATTTAATTACGTGGATGTGTACTTTTTCATGGAAATTGCTTCGTACATGTTGCAAGTGCTTTGTGCCGTAAATGTTATTAATTAATAAGAAATATTTATAATAAATATAATCAATAATTATAATATTTTTTTGATAAATTAAAAATTATGTTTTGTAATTCAATAGTATTTTTATTCTTAAATTTTATCTTTCAGTTCCCACCGAAATAATAGTTCCCCGATTTAAATCTTAATTAACTGATAGTATCAATTGTTAAGTGAAGAAAAATAGTTCAAAAACTTAATAAAATACAATATAAAAACGAATTTGTTATTAAATTCAATTGAATTTAAGTTTTCTATGTATTTAAAACTAGTTTCCAGAATTTTGTTAAATTATAATAATAAAATAATTAACATTAATTTTAACGGATTAAATTAACTTCCGTTACTTTATTTTAAAAGTATCGGATTATTTTTAACGGTGCTAAGAAATTGCGTTAACGAATTGTAATTATCAAGTTAATTTTTTTGTAAACGGTGCCCACCATTCATCCTTACATAGTTCACATATGTTAATTTTGCCTTTTGTTGAGAGAAGCTGAAGAAAACGTTAAATATCTAGAAGTTCTCTATTTTGACAGACGAAAGATTGGAAAATACGTATGGAAACAGTCGAAAACATACAAGAAATGTCCAAAAGGCAGAAGATTAAAAAAAATCATAATAGTCGGACTCGAACGTCAAAACAACGAGAACACAGTGAAAGTCGCAACAAAAATTATAAAAAGCCTAAATTCAAACATAGAAAACGAACAAATAATAACCACGTACAGGCAAGACGGTTACAAAGATAAAAGTCATATAGTAAGTACAACTAAAAAATACCGTACAAAAATAAAAAATTCTAAAAGCACGACAAAGCACAGGCTCATTAACTACCGCAGAATGCAATCTGAAGGTAAATAACAACAATATATATATACAGGGTCCGTCATTTCACCTCCCGTCTTCCTCAATTACTTATTGAGTTAGGATTTTGATATTTTGCAGGCTTTACTTGCATTCTGGGGCATATTTCAGGAGATTATTTTTGATTATAGAGGGTGTCCCAAAAAGGTGTGACGTCAACGTCATGATGATGTATATTTTTAAATTGCATGGTATATTTTTTGTTGCTTATTTGGATGCCCTTTATGAATGCCTATATACCCATAAAATTTTATTAAAATCGGTTTAGCGATTTTAGCGCAAGAAAATAAAAACTGAAAAAAATCAGTTTTGCACCATTGGTTAAGAAAATGAATAAGAGATAAAAATATGCCTTGTTAATAAAACCATACAAGGTACTTATTAAATAAGGTCTGACAGTTGCATTAACCAAGTTTTATTGATATGCATTATACAGAGTATCCAAAATTAAGTGTCAAACTTTTTAAACTCTAATGCACTTTATTTTTCTTATTTTAAATTAGAGCCCCTGTATAATTTTATGTCATTCCGTGTAGAATTAAAAGACATACATTTTTCTAATTACAACTCTATCGCAATTCTTAAAACATTAAAAGTTATGTGCTGTAAACTCAATATATCAACAATTCCAATGGCCATTTTTATTAATCAAAATAGAACGTGGGCTTGAAAAAAAAAATTATTGACATTAAAGTTCAACAAAGTGACGAGAGCCAATGTTGACTGTAGTAATATATAAGTTTCAAACGTTTTTAGCTTAGGTCTTTACACCCAAGATACCAATATTATTTTTTATTTGAATGCATCATAAGGTAGTATTTTTCGGTATGAAAATCTGGATATGAGGTAACTGTCTTTTTCGTCCTAAGCACAAACAAAAAAGTCAACGGTTGATTAATTTATGGCATAACATGGCTCTTACCATAGAATAGTGAGACCATACAGTCGAAGATTTCATTTGTTGAAACAAATTTGAGAAATATGCCGGTAAAACATTCTGAAACGAGTTTTCTGCAAACATCTTTTAATGTGTTAGGAATTGAGATATAGTTATAATTAGGAAAAATGTTTATCTTTTAATTCCGCATGGAATTACATAAAAATATATTGGGGCTCCAATTTAAAATAAGAAAAATAAAGTGCTTCAAAATTTGAAAAGTTTGACACTAAATTTAGGATACTCTGTATAATGCATATGAATAAAACTTAGTAAGCGCAACTGTCAGACCTTATTTAATGAGTACCTTGTATGGTTTTATTAACGAGGCACTATTTTTATCCCTTATTAATTTTCTTAACCAACGGTGCAAAAACGGTTTTGTTCAGTTTTTATTTTTTTGTGCTAAAATCACTCAACCGATTTCAATAAAATTTTATGGGTATGTAGGCATCTATAAAGGGCAGCCAAATAAGCAACAAAAATTATACCATGCAATCTAAAAATATACATCATGATGACGTCACACTTTTTCGGGACACCCTGTATAATCAAAAATATTTTCCTGAAATACACCCCAGAATTCAAGTAAAGGCTGCAAAATATCAAAATCCTAACTCAATTTGTAACTGAGCTATAGAAGACGGGAGGTGAAATGACGGACCCTGTATATATATATATATATATATATATATATATATTTACAGGGTGAGTCAATAGGACGGGCAGGCCTAATTTCACCTACACCGTTAATTATATCAAAATGAACGAAACGACACTGCAAACTAGAGGTCAAAGTGCAGTTTGTAAAATTATTTTTCCCTATACAGGGTGTTCCATTTTTGCAGTTTTTTTTTAAATGGCATTCCCTGTATAAATTTACATATTTAAATTTTCCCTTTTTTGGGTTTTATGAATCCGTTTATTTTTTGAAATTCGCTTTGACCGTTCAGAAATTGTTTATGTTTTTCTAATAATTAATTGCAGGGCACTTGGTTTTTTGGATATCAAGTTGGGACTTTGCCTGAGCCTAATCAACTGACTGAGGTTTCTTAATTTTATCAAAATTAATGTGTCACAGCAAGGTGATGCCACAATGCAGATAGGTAGTCTTACCACCGCAAGATACCTCAGTCAGTTGTTTAGGCTCAGGCAAAGTCCCAACTTGATATCCCAAGAACCAAGTGCCCTGCATTTTTTTTAATAAGTGCCTGCAAACGCATTAATTTTTAGAAAAGCGTGAACAACTTCTGAACGGTTAAAGCGAATTGCAAAAACTAAACGGATCTATAAAGCCTAAAAAAGGGCAAATTCAAATATGTAAATGTATATAGGGAGTGCTATTTAAAAAAAAATAGGTCGAAGGCTGCGCTGCAAAAATGGAACACCCTGTATATTGCAAAATTTGTTCGTTTGGTTCATTTCGATATCATTAACGGTGTAGGTGTAATCGAGCCTGCCCGTCCTATTGACTCATCCTATATATATATATAAATGAACAACTCACCTCACAAACAAAGGCGTTATTTTTCTAAGCGCGGGAAAATAGAAAAGAACTCAAGTACAAATACTTGTGGACACGGGAAGGCAACATATACACAAGGAAAACAGATAACAGAATGAAAATCAAAACCAGGCAACTTTCCGATCTAGATAAATTAACGTAAATTTAAAAAAAGCACAACTATGATAAAAAATAAACTTTCAAAATGACTAATCTAAGAATATACTTACATAATATAAGATCCGTTAGGAATAAAATGCACGAAGTGCAACTTATTCCGCAAAACAAACCTCAGATAATAGCTTTGACAGAAACCAGACTGACACGATCTCTTGAACTCACAACTTTGCAGCAGATGCGGAAGAAATACGAACATAAATACACCAATCAAGTACAAATAGGAAAATAAATACAATGTATTAACAACTCCAAAATATCACGGCGAACTAAACAACCGTAAATATCAAAAGAAACTCACAAACGCCTTTGATTCAGGATTCTGGATTTGGTTTGGAGGGTGATCCATCGATCAAGTACTTAGGCCTCATTAGTCCCATTGTACCACCTCCTTTAGGGATCCTCTTCCCGTGCGCCTCTAGCTGTCCAGCTACCCAAGGTAGTGGACGAGGGAGAGTATGGTACTGGGAGAGGTTTCCCTAATACTGGCCATGTTCGGCCAGAGTTCCCCTAGCATGGATTCTCTAACGGTGGCGAGAGCTGGGCAGGTGCTCAGCACGTGTTCCGCAGTCTCGTCCTATTCTTTACATGCCCTGCACAGCGGACTATCACTAGATCCATTGGGTGCATGTGTTTCCTTAGCCTCCTTAGCTGACCGTAGTGATTCCTGTGAGAAGACGCAGGTTTTTTGGAGACAATCTCAGGTAATATTTGGCTATATTCGGGCAAGGTGCGTGCATTGCATCCTTTGCCTGTCGCGCTGCTTTAGCGCTTTGAGGGTGTTTTCTTTAAGAATGGCATTAAGACTTATGAGTGTTGGTGCGATTGGCAGTCCTTCCCTGGTGTTTCCCTGGGCGGATCCCTCTCGAGCCAGCTCATCAGCCCTATAGTTGCCATCTGTTGTGTCGTGACCCTTTGCCCTTTGTTGCCTAATTTTGTTTGCGTGGGCCGCTTGGCTTAAGGTGTGGCAGTCTAGTACTAGTTTAGAGGTGATCTTGTTCCTGCTTATCGCTAGTATTGCTGCACTGCTGTCTGTGAGGATTTCAATAGCTTTACCAGTGATTTCCTGGTTCAGAATTTCTTTCGCTCCCAGGTTGATGGCACAGACTTCTGATTGAAGTACTGTCGCATGCTTTCCGAGAGCTTTCGTTATGGATAGGTCTAGGTCGCACGAGTAGATACCCGCACCAGCTCCTATTTTGGTTTTGTAGCCATCTGTGAAGATGCAGAGACGTCCCCCCGCATCCTCGTTTGAAGTTCCAGCGTCAATTGATACTTCATAGGGTCTTTCAAAGACATAGTAAGGTGACACATTGTCTGTCCCCATTCCACGAAGAGGCGTCTTTTTGAACGCCTCGTCCAGGAGGCGACAGTGCTTGCCAGCCTTACCTCCTGTGGACCAAAGTCCGATTGAGTTCAGCCGTAGAGCAGCCGCTGTAGCCACCTCCTCTACGTAAATGTCGAGGGGCGGAAGACAGAGCATTGCTTATATTGCAGCTGTTGGTGTTGTTCGCATAGCCCCTGTAATGCTGAGGCATGCCGTTCTCTGCAGCTCATTAAGCTGTTGAAAAAAAACAGTTGTGTACATTGAAAAGAAACAAACTTCATAAAAAACACAGAAGCGTTATTACAAACAACATAGTCGCACAAATATTCCCAAAACACAGATAAGAAACGAAACAAAATAAGGCCCTCAATACCGCTAGTCCGGGAGAAGCAGCACTGCCATCTACTCGCGACGAGGACAGAGGGACGGGAACATCGTCTTACAGGCCATTCACATGTATAATATAATGTTATTCTATATGTTTTTAAAACTGTTGTTTACAAGATTTCATGAATTATAATAAAATTTAATTTTCTCGGAAAAAATAACTTCTTTAAGAAATAAATTGAACTTAGTATAATGTTCATAATTGTAGAAAATGGAGTTCCCAAGAAAAAGTTCTTGGAAATAATAAAAATCCCTAATAGAAAAGCATCCCTTGGGGTGCAAGGGGTGACGGCACAAGCTGGCCCAAACGACAACCTTACCTGCACGTGGTGCACCCTGCCAGAAACTAACATGGCTATGTCGACCGAGTGACTACCGGTATAAGTAGTTCCCTTCCTGTCAATCAAAAGCAACGGGTGGAAGAATTGAGAGGAAGAAGGGCACTCGTTTGTCCAGGGATTGAGAAATCGACCCGAAGGCGGATGAACTGCAGAAGGAAACCGGTACAGTGAACGGCATACGGATGAGGAAGAAGTTTGGACACTCACCTCATTAAAGATCGAAGGAGATAAGTCCTAGTAAATTGAACATGACTATGAATATGCTCAGACCTATATTTCAATCCGGAGTTTCAAGTCTCCCATTCGGATCTCCGGGGGAGACAGTGAAGAGCGAACTAACCACATCAGTAGATGCAAGGAAGAGTAAAATGAGAATCTGCACGTGGAATGTTAAAACAATGGCACAAGAAGGGAAAATATACAACGCGCTGAAAGAAATGAAACGACTGAATATTGGCATAATGGGGGTAAGTGAAATACGGTAGCCCAGGCCCAGGAGGTATAGATATAGACGAACACAAAGTATTTTATTCTGGAACATCTAATAACAAGTACGAATATGGAGTTGCTGTCATTATGACCAAACAAATGGCTTGAAGCGTGAAGAACTTCACACCGGTATCAGAAAGAGTTCTGATGATTCAACTTGACGCATCTCCCGTAAACATCAATATTATCCAGATCTACGCACCAACTGCGGATAAACCAAACAAAGATATGAAAGAATTTTACGGATTTTACGGACTTTAACTCAAAGCTTGGAGCAGGATTCAAGTCGGAATACATCGGACAGTACAGGCTAGGAGAGAGAAACCATCGGGGCGATTCTATGGAAGTATTCGTCGAGGAGAATGAATTCGTCGTACTGAACACACAATTCAAGATGCCCCCAAGGAAGCTCTATACTTGGAAATCCCCACTCAGCAGGCCAGACCGCCTCACCAGAAATCAGATTGATTTCATACACATAAATAAAAGATTCCGAAATATTTGCACTTATGCTAAAACATTCCCCGGTGCCGATATTAACTCCGACCATGTGCCTGTGGTTGGGGAATTTAAAGTTCTGTTTAAGAAAACGAAGGCCTTAAACAATAACAAATACAACATGAGAATACTGAAGTATCATAACATCAAAAGAGAGGTAGAAAAAGAACTAAATGAGAAAATCAATAAAGAAATTGATAAAACGGTGGCAGTAGAGCAACAAATAGCAGTTATTTATCAAATCATCCAAAATTCCAAGAAAACACATATGAAGGAAGGAGAAAAGAAAAAGGAAAAATCATGGATGACAAACGAGATACTAATATTAATGGAGCAGAGACGAGAACAAAAGAACAACAATGAAGAATACAGAAAAATAAATAAGACAATTAGACAAGAAATTAGAAAGGCCAAAGAAATAGAAAGAGCGGAAGCATGTCAAGAGATAGAAGAGCTGCAGAAAATATATGACGAGTTTAACATGCACCGAAGAATTAGAGAACTGACAGGCAAAACAAGAAAAAGGGACTTTAGAAAACTGGTGAACAACGACGGAAAAATCATCATAAACTTAGAAGAGAAGAAGAAACCGTGGAACGAATATCTCAACAAACTTTTTGAAGATGAAGAGAGAATAGCAACACCAATCATCGAAGGAGAAACAGGACCGCAAATCTTGGAAGAGGAAGTTAACGTAGCAATAAAACGAATGAAAGATGAGAAGGCGGCGGGGCCGGATGACATACAAGTTGAAATCCTGAAACTGTTAAGTGATAAGCATATCAAAATACTCACCAATATATTCAACAGAATATACAACTCTGGCAACATACCAGAAGAGTGGTTGAAGTCGGAATTCATCTTATTACCAAAGAAAGTAGGAGCAAAAAGGTGCGAGGAATATAGAAGTATCAGTCTCATCAGTCACCTCCTAAAAATATTTCTAAAAATAATACACAAGAGAATTTATAACAAGTGTGAAGAACAAATCTCCGCAAATCAATTTGGATATATCAACGCTGTAGGCACAAGGGAAGCGCTTTTCTCAGTACAGGTGCTCTTCCAAAGATCTAGAGACGTAAACTGCGATATCTACGTATGCCTAATTTACTATCAGAAAGCGTTTGATTGGGTGCAACATCACAAGATGATAGACATCCTAAAACAAGTGGGAATTGATGCCAAAGACCTTCACATCATCACTAACTTGTACTGGAACCAGACCGCATCCATGAAAATGTAAGAGGAACAAATAGAACACATTGAAATAGCTAGAGGAGTAAGACAGGGGTGTATTCTTTCTCCGATTCTGTTCAATTTATACTCCGATCAGATCGTTAAAGAAGCGTTACAAGGCATAGAAGAAGGCATTTTACTGAACGGAGCTAGATTGAATAACATCCGATATGCCGATAACACAATGGTATTCGCTGACTCTCTTGAAGGACTCCAAACACTATTGAACAGAATTGCAGCGGCTAGTGAAAAATATGGACTTAATATCAATAGCAACAAAACAAAATTCATGGTCATAAGCAAAGAAAATATAGCCAATGCAAATCTCTACATTTACAATCAACAAATAGAGAGAGTGAGACAAACAACATACTTAGGTACACTTGTGAACGAAAACTGGAACAATAGCCAAGAGATAAAAAGTAGAATTGGGAAAGCTCGAGCTGCCTTCAATACAATGAATAACCTTTTCAAAAATCACGAACTCAATCTTGATATCAAAGTACGCATGTTGAGGTGCTACATATTCCCAATATTACTTTACGGAGTCGAGTCCTGGACACTAAATGAAGCAACAACAAAAAATATTGAAGCCTTTGAGATGTGGCTATATGGACGTATCCTGCGGATATCTTGGAAAGACCGGGTAACAAACATCGAAGTCCTCCGCAGGATGAAGAAAGAGAAGGAGATCATGGACACCATAAAAACCCGCAAACTCCAATATCTAGGCCACATCATGCGGAACGACAACAGACACGCCATGGTACCATCATTCAAGGTAAGCTACTCGGCAAACGAAGGCCGGGACGAAGGAGAATTTCATGGCTGCAGAATGTCAGTGCGTGGTACGGGAAGACGTTGAACGAGCTCTTCAGAATAGCAATCAATAAAGTGAAGATAGTCATGCTCATCGCAAACATCCGAAATCGGATATGCACATGAAGAAGAAGAAGAATAGAAAAGCACAACAGAACTATTGCAGATGTTTTCGATAAGGAGGTAACTGATCTTATTTAAAATATGACAATATTATTGTCTTTGGATTAGGTGGTGCTTCTAATATGGCTGGAAATGTTGGAGGTGTAAGAAGAAAACTTTCTGAAAAGGCAAACAAAGATGTTCTTTATACACTGTTGAGTGCATATCTTATCGCTGGCAGCACATTCCTGCAGAAATAGAAACCAGAAAATCAACGGTTCTTTCACATATATATATATATATATATATATATATATATATATATATATATATATATATATATATATATATATATATATATATATATATATTGTAAAGGACATAACAAGCTATTCAGTAAATCGCCTAAAAAGAAAATAGTTTGCATGATATTCAAGCACTAATCAAAGATCCTATTTTCAAGATACCAGAATTCATTGAAGCGAGATGGTTATCTCAATACAGGATAGTGAACGCTACCTTTAGGAGTATAAAATCAATTTTTATAGCTTGTGAGCACATTCGCAAAGAAGGAGCAGACCTTGCATTATTGGCAGGAGGTATTTGATTAGAAATAAGAAATGCAAGCTTTATCTTCACATACTACTTGGTGAAACATTATTATTAGGTTAAATCAAACACTTGGTAAAAGTTTCACTGTATTGATGTGGATGTGGTGATTCCGGCAAATTCAAATCAATCTTGGAACATCAAACTCTCGGCGTTTTATAGCCTTGCGCATAGACTTTTAAACATTCCGTTGAGTAAAATTAATTACGATAACGAAGTCAGAACTATTAAACAAATCGCACAAAATAATGGGTTTAAGGTGGATATAGCAGATAAAATTATATGAAAATTAACTAAACGCAAATCTTGTAATCTTTTGTATAGCGTTTGTGAAGGTGAGGATAACAATTGGTACTTTATTAATTATGTTGGGGATATTAGTACCAAAATTAGCAATAGGTTACGTAAATTAGGCTTAAAATGTATAGTAGTTAATAAGTCTAATCTAGGTGCAATTTTATCAAATAATAAAAGTAAAGTGGATTCTCTACAAAAAAGTGGCATTTACAAACTTAAGTGCGCGGATTGTGACGCATTCTATGTCGGCCAAACAGGAAGGAATTTCATAACACGAATGAAAGAACATCGGAGAGCAATTCTACAAAACAAGGAGGACACGGGATTAGCGCATCATTGCATTGAGAATAATCATTTCTTCAGAAATGACAGCCTGGAGGTAATGCACACCGGACACAAAGGGAGACAACTGGATTTACTCGAAATCCTAGAAATTCGAAAAGCGGTCACTAATGGGGATAATATTATGAATGAACAATTAATCTTTGATAATACGCCTTTGTTATGCGGCATTCGTTCGGAAAAACCAAGACTGTAATTCATTTATTGCCACGTTGTAAAATTTTTCTAGCTTAGTATATATTGCACATTTGTTAAATTTTAATTTTAGTATCTCTGTACTCTTGAGAATGGTCGTGAGGCCGAAACAATTGTAGAGGTTTATTCTATCAATACAGTGAAACTTTAACCAAGTGTTTGATTTAACCTAAAGATTTATATACTTTATGCCAAAATTTGTTTATTAAAATTCTAATTTCAATTTAATTATTCCTAATTTGGAGACCTATTCGCACATATTATAAAGAAATTCGTATAGTTTGAAACTTGAATTTTAGAAAATTTCAAAATTTGCATTATTTGTTACCCCGTTATTTCCTTATACTAGTAGAAACGTATATGCAATTTCATAAATATTACTACTATTTTGAAATAAAATGTTGTGTTTTTATACATTGTCGACAAATTTGCTTCTCTAATTTCGTTATGATAAACGATGAAACGTGAAGTTCGCATTTTATGAATTTAAAGATTTATATACTTTATACCAAAATTTGTTTATTAAAATTTTAATTTCGACTTAAATTATACCTAGTTTAGCTTTGTCTTAGGCTTTGCGTGTTCGTTCCTGTTCAGCTTTTTTTTATGTTGGGGTCATCAAAAGAAGCAGCTGCTTGAAGTGCAATAGATATATTTTATGTGTAATCTGGTCGTACGGTAGTAATCATGTTGAAACCCTAGCAATACCACCTTGGAAAGCTTTTGCTGGAAACGTCCAGCAAATACTGCTGATAGAGAGCCGATAGCTACTTGGTGTTCAATAGATATGTTTAGATAATACTTTTATATTAGGAAAACTTATCAAATTTGTAAAACATTTGCACAAAATTAAACTTTGGCACAAAATTTATATTCAGATGGAAGTTCAATAGAAATTATATTTTATATTATCAGGTTGTACGGTAGTCATCAATGTTGAAAACCCAAGCAATACCTCCTTAGAAAGCTTTTGCTGGATACGTCCAGCAAATACTGATGATACAGAGCCGTTTGGTACTTGGTGTTCAATAGATATGTTTAGATAATAATTTTATATTAGGCTTCTCAAGTTAGGACTTCTCAAACTAATAAAACTTGGCAACAAAATTATTTTCAAATTCAATTTCAATAGAATTGATATTTTATATTGTCTGGTAGTACGGTAATCGCCAATGTTGAAATCCTAAGCATTACCATTGGAAAGCTTTTACCTGATTATTAATGGAAGTCGCACATATATTGCTAATACAATAAATAATTTCTGCCGAGAAACATTTTGATAATATGGAACGGTATGAGACGCTGTGTGATAACGAGGAGATCTGGCAAACCTAAATGCGGTTTCTTGTAGTATTTACCGTAGACAATTATAATCAGAAGAGTTCCGGGCGGTGACAATACCGTGTAATGTTAAAATAAATAAATTCTGATGAAATACAATTTGGCAAGATTCAAAGGTATAAGACCCTGTTACATACCGAGAAGTTCTGGCGAATCTAAAAGCGTTTCTGTATAGTATTTAACGTAAGCAATTATAATCTGAATTGTTTCGGGCAGTGGCAATACAGTGGAATGTTTAAATAAATAAATTCTGCCGAGATGCAAGTTGGCAAGATGGAAAGATATGAGACGCTCTGCGCTAACGAGGAGTTCTGGCGAATCTAAATGCTTATTCTTGTAGTATTTAAAGTGAACCATTATAATCTGAAGAGTTCCTGGCGGTGGCAATATTGTGGAATGTTTAAATAAATAAATTCTGATGAAATACAATTTAGCAAGATTAAAAGGTATGAGACCCTGTTACATAACGAGGAGTTGGGGCAAATCTAAACGCGTATTCTTGTAGTATTTACCGTAAACATTTAAAATCTGAATAGTTTCGCGTGGTGGCAATACCGTGAAATGTTTAAATAAATAAATTCTGCCGAGATACATTTTGGGAAGATGGAAAGGTACGATACGCTGTACGATAACGAGGAGTTCTGGTGAATGTAAATGCGTATTCTTGTAGTATTTAACGTAAGCAAGTATAATCTAAAGAGTTCTGCGTGGTGGCAATACCGTGGAAGGTTTAAATAAATAAGTTATGCCGAGATACATTTTGGCAAGAATTGAAAGGTGTGAGACGCTGTGCGATAGCGAAGAGATCTGGCAATTCTAAATGCGTATATTTGTAGTATTTAACGCAAACAGTTATTATCTGCAGAGTACCGAGTGGTGGCATTACGGTGGAATGTTCAAATAAATAAATTCTGCCGAGATATATTTTGGCAAGATGAAAGGGTATGAGACCCAGTTACATAACGAGGAGTTGTGGCAAATCTAAATGCGTATTCTTGTAGTATTTTACGTAAACAAATATAATCATAAGACTTTTGGGCTGTGCCAATACCGGGGAATGTTTGAATAAATATATTCTGCCGAGGTACATTCCGGCAAGATGTAAAGGTTTGAGACGGTTTCTGATAACGAGGAGTTCTGGCGAATCTAAATACGTATTCTTGTAGAAGTTAACGTTAACAATTATAATCTTAAGAGCTTCAGCCAGAGGGAATATCGTGGAGTGTTTAAATAAATAAGTTCTGCCGAGATACATTTTGGCAAGATGGAAAGGTATGTAACGCTGTGCGATAACGAGGAGTTCTGGCGAATCTAAATGCGTTTTTTTTGTAGTATTTTATGTAAACAATTAAAATCTGAAGTGTTTCGGGCTGTGGAATTTCTATGTTTGAATAAATAAATTCTGCCGAGATATATTTTAGCAAGATGGAAAGGTATAAGACACTGCATTATCGAGGAGTTCAGGCGAATCTAAATGCGTATTCTTGTAGTATTTAACGTAAACAATTAAAATCAGAAGAGTTTCGAGCTGTGTTACATAACGAGGAGTTGTGGCATATCTAAATGCGTATACATGTAGTATTTTACGTAATCAATTATAATCAGAAGAGATTTATTCGGTGGCATTACCGTGGAATGTCTAAATAAATAAATTCTGATGAATTACATTCCTGCAAGATGGCAAGGTATGAGACGCTGTGCGATAATGAGGAGTTCTGGCGAATCTAAGTGCGTATTCTTGTAGATTTTAACGAAAACAATTATAATCTTAAGAGCTTCAGCCGGAGGGAATATCGTGGAATGTTTAAATAAATAAGTTCTGCCGAGATATATTTTGGCAAGATGGATAGGTATGAGCCGCTGTGCGATAACGATGAGTTCTGGCGAATCTAAATACGTATTCTTGTAGTATTTTACTTTAACAATTATCATCTTAAGAGCTTTAGCAGGAGGGAATATCGTGGAATGTTTAAATAAATAAGTTCTGCCGAGATACATTTTGGCAAGATGGATAGGTATGAGCGACTGTGCGAAAACAAAGAGTTCTGGCGAATGTAAATAGGTATTCTTGTAGTATTTAACGTAAAACATTATAATCTGAAGAGTTTCTGGCGGTGGCAATATCGTGGAATGTTTAAATAAATAAATACGGATGAAATAAAATTTGGCAGTTATACAGGGTGTCCGGAAAATACGTGTACAACGTTTGACGACAGACTCCTGACGTCAAAATAGGTCGATCTAAGCCGACTTAGTTATATCCAAAATTGTCTCGTTTAGCCGGTAGAGGGCGTCAAAAAAAACAAAAGTATAACCAAGTTGAAAGTATCTATTGTAAGAAACTAAGTAAAACAAAAACATTACTTAAGCAAATGTGTAAAATGACCGCCATCTTGCTGAATACACTTATTAACACTCTTTAAAAAATGATATTGGACCCTATCTAATGTCTCGGGATTATTAAAATGGTTGCCTGCATTTAAAATCCGCTGCAATAAATCATCGCGTGTGTTTACCGGAGTCTTGTAAACTTCTGTTTTAATAGCGCCCCACAAAAAGAAGTCACACATATTTAACTCAGGAGAACGTGGTGGCCATTTTACTGGTGCATCATTGCCTCTTCCAATCCATCGGTTGGGATACTGATGATGTAAGTATTGCCGAACGGCAACGGAAAAATGGGGCGGGGCACCATCATGCATATACCACATTTCCCTCCGAAGTAAAATGGGCAAATTCTCCAGAAGAATTGGTAATGTGTCTTGCAAAAAATTTAAATAAATATTTCCATCTAACCTGTCTGGAATAACAATGGGACCAATAAGGTAGTGATCAATAATACCTGCCCAAATATTAATTTTAAATTGATGCTGATGATGTGCAACTTTAATGGCATGTGGATTTTCATCGGAATAAATATGTTCGTTGTGCAGATTGGTTACCCCAGATCTTGTAAAGCATGCCTCGTCAGTAAACATAATTTTTCTACAAAAATTTGGAACAAGGATTCTTTTGTTTCTAATAAATTGACAAAATGTAAGCCGCATGGGGGGATCAGTCGGTAAAAGTTCCTGGACTTTTTGTATGTGGTAAGGATGTAACAACTGTTCTCTTTAAACCTCATTGACAATCGTTTTAGGAACATTTAACTCACGTTCTAAGAGACGGGTACTGGTACTTGGTTCTTCTTCAACTCTTTCCAGAATCATCTCTTCTGTTTCCACAGTTCGAGTTGTTCGCATACGACCCCTGCCTTCAAACTTTTTCTCAAAACTGCCCGTTTCCCGTAGATGACGCTCAATATTGGCAAATGTTTGGTGGTTTGGTATTCGACGGTTAGGAAACCTCTCCATGTAAACCCTAACACTCTGACGCCCATTTCCTCGACAAAACCCGTATACCAGGAGCATGTCAACTTTCTGAGAGTTTGTATAATTTTCCATTTTTAATGGTAAAATGAACTTGTAATTCAATAATGTTGATCGTATACTTGAGTAAATATTATACTTGATTAATTGTCAAATTATTAAACGTCATTGATATTAATTTTTGACGCCCTCTACCGGCTAAACGAGACAATTTTGGATATAACTAAGTCGGCTTAGATCGACCTATTTTGACGTCAGGAGTCTGTCGTCAAACGTTGTACACGTATTTTCCGGACACCCTGTATAACGAGGAGGTGTGGCAAATCTTAAAGAGTATTCTTGTAGTTTTTTAAGTAAGCAATTGTAATCAGAAGAGTTTCAGGTGGTGGCAGTACCGTGGAAAGTTTAAATAAATAAATTTTATGAAATACAAATTGGCAAGATGGAAAGGTATGAGACGCTGTGCGATAAAGAGGAGTTCTGGCAAATCTAAACGCGTATTTTTGTAGTATTTTACGTAAGCAATATAATCAGAAGAGATTTGGGCGGTGCCAATACCGTGGAATGTTTAAATAACTAAATTCTATCGAGATATAATTTTGCAAGAAGGAAATTTATGTGACGCTGAGTGAAAACGAGGACTTTTTGCAAATCTAAATGCGTATTCTTGTAGTATTTAATGTTAGCAATTATAATCTGAAGAGTTTCAGGTGGTGGCAATTCCGTGGAATGTTTAAACAAATAAATTCTGCTGAGCTACATTTTGATAACATGGAAAGGTATGAGACGCTGTGCGAAACCAAGGAGTTCTGGCGAATCTAAGGGCGTTTTCTTGTAGTATTTTACGTAAACAAATATAATCAGAAGAGTTTTGGGCTGTGCCAATACCTCGGAATGTTTAAATAAATAAATTATGCCGAGATACATTCCGGCAAGATGGATAGGTATGGGCCGCTGTTCGATAACGAGGAGTTCTGGTGAATCTAAATACGTATTCTTGTAGTATTTAACGTAAACAATTATAGTCTGAGGAGATTCTGGCGGGGGCAATGCCGTGAAATGTTTAAATAAGTAAATTCTGATGAAATAAAATTTGACAAGATAGAAAGATATGAGACCCAGTTACATAAGGAGGAGTTGAGGCAAATCTAAATGCGTATTCTTGTAGTATTTTACGTAAACAAGTATAATCAGAAGAGTTTCAGGCGGTGACAATACTGTGGAAGTTGAAACAAATAAATTCTGCCGAGTTACATTTTGGCAAGATGGAAAGATATGAGACGCTGTGCGATAACGAGAAGTTCTGGCGAATCTAAATGCGTATTCCTCTAGTATTCAACGTAAACAAATATAATCTGAAGAGGTTAAATCAAACACTTGGTTAAAGTTTCACTGTATTGGAAGAATAAACCTCTACAATTGTTTCGGCCTCCCGACCATTATCAAGAGTACAGAGATACTATTGTAGAGGTTTATTCTTCCAATACAGTGAAACTTTAACCAAGTGTTTGATTTAACCTAATCATAATGTTTCACCAAGTAGTATCCACACATAGTTTCAATTTAAATAATCTGAAGAGTTTCGGGCGGTGGCAATTCCGTGGAATGTTTAAACAAATAAATTCTGCCGAGATACATTTTGGTAACATGTAAAGGTATTACACGCTGTGCGATAACGAAGAGTTCTGGCGAATCTAAATGCGTATTCTTGTAGTATTTAGTGTAAACAATTGCAATTTAAAGAGCTTCGGGTAGTAGTTATACTATGGGGATTCTGGATCGCCCCCCGCGAAGATTTCGATTAATTTAATTCGCTATTTGATTCGCGGATTAATCAATTACCGCGGGCGGTAACAATGGGTTGATGGTGTAAGTACCGCGGATAATTGTCGCGATTATTCCATTAAAATGCGAATGCGCCACTTTACTGATGTAATTACCCGCAAATTCCACCATCAACCTATTGTTACCGCTCGCGGTAATTGATTAATCCGCGAATCAAATCGCGAATTAAATTAATCGAAATCTTTGCGGGTGGCGATCCAGAATCCCCATAGTATAACTACTTCGGGTGGTAGCTTTAGTGTGGAATGTTTAAATAAATAAATTCTGCCGAGATACAATTTGGCAAGAATTAAAGGTATGAGCTGCTGTGCGATAACGAGGAGTTCTGGCAAATCTGAATGCGTATTCTTGTAGTATATAACGTAAGCGATTATAATCTGAAGAGATTGAGGCGTTGGCAATACCGTGGAATGTGTAAATAAATAAACTCTGCCCAGATATATTTTTGCAAAATGGAAAGTTAGGAGACGCTGTGCGATAACAAGGAGTTCTGACGAATCTAAATGCGTATTCTTGTAGTATTTGTTAGGTATCAAATTGTAATATTGGATAATAATTGATTATTAATAATAGAGACGGGATATGTGTTCCTATATTTGTATATATAAGCCGGCGCGATGCGCGCAGCTTACGAACGAATAACGAAGGGCATTGAGTTCCTGGCCCTTATGGTGCGCACATGCAAGTTCGGTGCTGGTTATTAAAATAGGATATGTGGTCTATTGTTTTGGTGTGAGTGGATAATTGTGGATTAGGTGTTGGAATGGATTAAAGGTCAGTACTTAAACTACAATATGTATATCAGATTGATGTATGTCCTCGTAATTGTATAAAGAATAGTTATGTCCTCGTAATTGTATAAAGAAGAGGTATGTTCTCGTAATTGTATAAAGGAGAGGTATGTCCTCGTGATTGTATAAAGAAGAGGTATGTTCTCGTAATAGTACAAAGAAGAGGTATGTCCTCGTAATTGTATAAAGAAGAGGTGTGTCCTTATGATTGCATAAAGAAGAGCTGTGTCCTTACGATCTTTATATCTAAATGAAAGAGAGATGTGTCCTCATGATTGTGCAAAGAAGGGTTATGTCCTTACGTTCTTTATATCTACAGTAATTGAATTAACGAGAGGTGTGTCCTCGTAATTGTATAAAGAAGAGGTGTGTCTTCGTGTTCTTTATAATCACAGTTATTACATAAAGGAGGGATATGTCCTCACGTCCTTAATTAATACGGTACATGTATTGGGTATTAAGAGGTGTGTGTCCTTGCTTTACACATGAAGGTGAATTACACATAAAGATTGTATAAAGAAGAGGCATGTTCTCGTAATAGTACAAAGAAGAGGTATGTCCTCGTAATTGTATAAAGAAGAGGTGTGTCCTTATGATTGTATAAAGAAGAGGTGTGTCCTTACGATATTTATATCTGAATGAAAGAGAGGTGTGTCTTCATGATTGTGTAAAGAAGGGTTATGTCCTTACGTTCTTTATATCTACAGTAATTCAATTAAGGAGAGGTGTGTCCTCGTAATTGTATAAAGAAGAGGTGTGTCTTCGTGTTCTTTATAATCACAGTTATTACATAAAGGAGGGATATGTCCTCACGTCCTTAATTAATACGGTACATGTATTGGGTATTAAGAGGTGTGTGTCCTTGCTTTACACATGAAGGTGAATTACACATAAAGATTGTATAAAGAAGAGGCATGTTCTCGTAATAGTACAAAGAAGAGGTATGTCCTCGTAATTGTATAAAGAAGAGGTGTGTCCTTATGATTGTATAAAGAAGAGGTGTGTCCTTACGATATTTATATCTGAATGAAAGAGAGGTGTGTCTTCATGATTGTGTAAAGAAGGGTTATGTCCTTACGTTCTTTATATCTACAGTAATTCAATTAAGGAGAGGTGTGTCCTCGTAATTGTATAAAGAAGAGGTGTGTCTTCGTGTTCTTTATAATCACAGTTATTACATAAAGGAGGGGTATGTCCTCACGCCCTTAATTAATACTGTACATGTATTGGGTATTAAGAGGTGTGTGTCCTTGCTTTACACATGAAGGTGAATTACAATACCCGTAGAGAATAATGGTGGAAGCCGTCACTGCTAGGGATCCAGTTAGCAAGAGAACAACTGACGCTGGAAGGGGAGATGCTCCCCCGGTAAGTCATTCCAATTATAGTTAATATACAATACTAAAAGAATACTCTTTATATGTGGGGAACTCATTTGGAGCCAATGCCATCTTCGGATCGAGTTCAATATATAGCCTGCGGATCCTGACCAACGATTATACAGTATATTATGTAAGTGATTATTATTATTACTAGGTAAAATGGCGAATATTTATATATTAAATATGGCGTCAAGTTAAGGCTACGATTGGAAAAACAACCAGCTTATCATATTTAACGTAAACAATTCCAATCTGAAGAGCTTCGGGCGGTGGCATTACCGTGGAATGTTTAAATAAATAAATTCTGCCGTCATACATTTTGGCAAGATGGAAAGGTATGAGCCGCTGTGCGATAACGAGAAGTTCTTGCGAATCTTAATGCGTATTCTTGTAGTATACAACGTAAGCAATTATAATCTGAAGAGTTTCAGGCGGTGCCAATTAATTCTGCAGATATATATTTAGGCAAGATAAAACGATATGAGACACTGTGCGATAACAAAGATATCTGACAATTACCGCGGAATGTTAAAATAAATAAATTCTGCCGTCATACATTTTGGCAAGATTGAAAGGTATGAGACGCTGTGCGATAACAAGAAGTTGTGGCAAATCTAAATGAATGTCCGTGTAGTATTTTACCTAAAGAAGTATATTCAGAAGAGTTTCAGGCAGTGGCAATACCGTGGAATGTTCAAATAAATAAATTCTTCTGAGATATATTTTGGCAAGATGAAAAGGTATGAGACGCTGTGCGATAACGAGGAGTTTTGGCAAATCTAAATGCGTATTCTTGTAGTATTTAATGTAAACAATTATAATCTAAGGAGTTTCTGGCGGTGGCAATACCGTGGAATGTTTAAATAAATAAACTCTGCTGAGATATAATTTTTGCAAGATGGAAAGTTAGGAGACGCTGTGCGATAACAAGAAGTTCTCGCGAATCTAAATGCGTATTCTTGTAGTATTTAACGTAAACAATTATAATCTAAAGAGTTTTAGGCGGTGGCTATACCGTGGTATGTTTAAATGAATAAATTCTACCTTGTTACATTTCGGCAAGATTGAATAGTATGAGACGCTGTGCGATAACAAGAAGTTCAGGCAAATCTAAATGCGTATTCTTGTAGTATTTAACGTAAGCAATTAAAATCTGAAGAGTTTCTGGCGGTGCAATTATCGTGGAATGTTAAAATAAATAAATTCTGCCGAGATACATTTTGGCAAGATGGAAAGATATGAGACGCTGTGCGATAACGAGGAGTTCTGGCAAATCTAAATGCGTATTTTTGTAGTATTTGACGTAAACAAATGTAATCTGAAGAGTTTTGGACGTTGCCAATACCGTGGAATGTTTAAATAAATAAATTCTGTCGAGATATAATTTTGCAAGAAGGAAATTTATGTCACGCTGTGGGATAACGAGGAGTTCTGGCGAATCTAAATGCGTATTCTTTTAGTTTTTAACGTAAGCAATTATAATCTAAAGAGCTTGCGCCGGAGGGAATATAGTGGAATGTTTAAATAAATAAGTTCTGCAGTGATACTTTTTGGCAAGATGGAAAGGTATGAGACGCTGTTATATAACGAAGAGTTCTGGCGAATAAATTGGGTATTCTTGTAGTATTTACCATAAACAATCATAATCTGAAGAGTTCCGCGTGGTGGCAATACCGTGGAATGTTTAAATAAATAAATTATGATGAAATACAATTTGGCAAGATCGAAAGGTATGACATGCTGTGCGATAACGAAGAGTTCTGGCAAATCTAAATGCGTATTTTTGTAGTATTTTTCGTAAACAATTATATTCAGAAGAGCCTTGGGCGGTGCCAATGTCGTCAAATGTTTAAATAAATAAATTCTGTCGAGATATAATTTTGCAAGTAGGACATTTATGTGACGCTGAGTGATAACAAGGACTTCTGGTGAATGTAACTGCATTTTCTTGTAGTATTTAACGTAAGCAATAATAATCTGAAGAGCTTTGGGCGGTGGCATTACTGTAAAATGTTTACATAAATAACTTCAGCCAAAATACATTTTGGCAAGATGGAAAGGGATGTGACGCTGTGCGATAACAAGATGTTCTGGCGAATCAAAATCCGTATTCTTATAGTATTTAACGTAAACAATTATAATCTGAAGAGTTTCGGGCGGTGACATTACCGTGGAATGTTTAAACAAATTAATTCTGCCGAGATACATTTTGGCAAGATGAAAAGGTACGAGACCCTGTGCGATAACAAGGAGTTCTGGCGAATCTAGATGCGTATTCTTGTAGTATTTAACGTAAATACTTATAATCTAAATAGTTTCAGGCGGTGGCAATACCGAGGAATGTTTAAACAAATAAATTCTGCCGAGATACATTTTATCAAGATGGAAAGGTATGAGACGCTGTGCGATAATAAGATGTCATGTTGAATCTCAATGCGTATTCTTATAGTATTTAACGTAAACAATTATAATCTGAATGGTTTTGAGCGGTGACATTTCCGTGGAATGTTTAAAGAAATAAATTCCGCCGAGATACATTTTGGCAAGATGGAAAGGTATGAGACGCTATGCGATAACAACTAGTTCTGGCGAATCTAAATGCGCATTCTTACAGTATTCAATGTAAACAATTATAATCTAAAGAGTTTCAGCCCGTGGCAATATCGTGGAATGTTTAAATAAATAAATTTTGATAAAATACAATTTAGCAAGATTGAAAGGTATGACACCCTGTTATATAAGGGGGAGTTTTAGCAAACCTAATTGCGTATTCTTGTAGTATTTAACGTAAACAACGTTAAAATTTGAAAAGTTCCTGGCGGTGGCAATACCGTGGAATGTTTAAATAAAAAAATTCTAATGAAATACAATTTGGCAAGATGGAAACGTATGAGACCCTGTTACATAACGAAGAGATTCTGGTAAATCTAACTGTGTATTCTTGTAGTATTTTACGTTAGCAATTATAATCTAAAGAGTTACAGCCCGGGCAAAATCGTGGAATATTTAAATAAATAAACTCCAAGGTATTTGTAGTTTTTTACTTGTTCAATCTCTTCGCTTTCTAATGTTGTGTCGATCTTGTGTTCTTCATCTCCAATTACCATTACTTTTGTTTTGCTTTTATTTATTGTCATTCCATATTCTTTTAGTGCTTCATTCCAAGTTTGGAGAGTTCTTCTTCCTTTCCTGCAATCAGTATTAGGTCATCCGCGAAAGCTCCTTCAGAGATTGATATTATTTGAAGTTGTCTATATCCTACATGCAGCTTTTTAGTTTTTTGTGTGCACTTTCTGATGACTTCATCAATGTATACTATGAATAGTAAGGGGCTTAGTCCACCTCCCTGTATGAATCCTTCGTTTGTTTGGAATGGTTCTGATATTCCGCCCTGGCTTATGACACGGTTGGTATTTCCTTCATAAATGATTTTAATTATTCTTATTATTTTTTGGTTGATGCCTTTCTCTTCTATTACCTTCCATAGTTTTCTTCTGGGAATTTTGTCAAAAGCTTTTTCTATACCAATAAATCCTACAAATATTGTTTTCCCTTCTTGTTGGTATTTCTTTTCTATTAATTGTTTTATTATAAATATGTGGTCTTGAATGCTTCTGCCTTTTCTAAATCCGCTTCGCGGTTCTGCCAATGTATTTTATATTTTTGCTCTGATTCTTTTGTCTATTATTTTTTCGTATACTTTCATAACCACACTGCTCAGTGATATTCCTCGATAGTTATTGCATTCATGTTTGTCTCCATTTTATATATTGGTACTATGAGGGTGGTTCTCCAGTCTTTAGGGATTTGTTCCTCTTCCCATGATTTGCTTATTATCTGGTGTAATTTCTCCGTAGCTTTTTGTCCCATGTATTTTAGCATTTCCGTCGCGACTCTGTCGAATCCTGGACTTTTCTCATTTTTCAGGTTTCTTATAGCTTCTTTTATCTATGTTATGGTAATTGCCGGTTCTTTGTCCTCTGTTTCCCGCGAATTTTCACTTATGTCAAACTACTATTTCAACTACTGTTTGTTCTTTTTGTCAGGCCCATAGAAGTTCTTGAAAGTGCTCCTTCCATCTGTCTATCACTTCTTTCTCTTGCGTTAGCAGTTCCCCGTCTTTATTTTTAATTCATCTGTGTGTTGGGTTCTTCCTCTTCTGAGAGGAAATTTTTTTGGCTTTATTTGCTGTCTCTTTCCACTTTATTGCCAAATTCAATCCATTGTTGTCTTTTTGCCGCTATTACCAATTCTCTGACTAGCTTTCTCTCTATTTTATGTTTTTCGTAATTTTCTGTTGTTTTATTTCCTATGTAAATTTTCCATTTCTTTTTTTTTTATTCTTATTTCATTTTTTATTTCTTCTGACCACCAGCTAGTTTGTATCTTTTTATTACTTATCCCACTGCTTCCACAAACCATTTTTGCTGTTTCAAATAATGTTATTTTGAAGTGTTTCCATAATACGTCTATGTTATCTTGCCTTATCGTATTGTTTTCGAGCTGCATTGTTAACTTTTCCTCGTACTGTTTTGCTACTTCCTTGTTTGCTAATCTGTATGCTTTAATTTGTTCAAATTCTATTGTTTTTGTTAATGTTGTATTCCGTTCAGCCGCTTCTGTCCTTTCCCAGATTTTTGTAGTTACTAGGAAATGGGCGCTTCCAATTTCCGGCCCTCTTTTCACTTTCGTGTCCATAATTTTATTTCTACTTATTTTCTTCACCACTGAGAAATGTATGATTAATTTCTCGTTTCTGCATGTTATCTCTCGTGTAAATCTGTGTATGTCTCTGTGTTTAAAAAATGTATTGGTTATTATTAGGTCCTGTAGGATACAGAAGTCGAGCAATCTTGTTCCGTTGTTATTTCTGATTTCTTCTCCGTGTTTCTCTATTACTGTTTTATACATTTGGTCTATTTTCCCTACTCTGCCATTGAAGTCTCCAGTTACGTATATCTCGCCTTTTGAGTTTTCTATTGTGGTGGTTAACAATTCCCTGAAGTTATCTTTGTTTTTTCTTGTGTCGTCTTCGTTGGGCCCATACACAATCACGATTGTTTTTATGTTAGTGTTAGTACTTCTTAATTCTACTGTCATCGTGCGTTCTGTTACGCTTTCCCAGTTGTGTATTTGGTGTCCCATGCTATGGTGAACTAGGCACCCAACTCCGCATGCCGCTGTTTTCTGTATTTCTACTCCACTGTATATGAATGTGTGCCCGTTTCTTGTTATGTATAACCCTGATCCTTTTTTCTTTGTCTCAGTTATGGCTAGTATTCCTAGACCTGTTTCTTCAAACTCTTTGAATTTCTTTTCGGTTTAATCCTCTGACATTCCATGTGCCTAGTTTCTTATTTGTTGGTTTCATGGTTACCAATTTGTTGTTTTTATCATCTTGATTGTTTTTGTGGGCCTTTTTCCTTGTGTTTATCATTTTATTATTTGTACTCGTGTCCATTTCCATAGCCATATTCTTTTCCATCCTTTCCTTCTTATCTGCGTTGTTCATTTTTTTCGTTGTGGGGTCGTTAGTTTTCTCAACTACTAGCACATATGACTTATACAGATAGCTCATGCAATGTAATTATTAGAAGTTCTGAGGGGTGCCTACGATACGGTTAATTTTTATGAGAATTGGTTTAGCGGCGCGTGGAGGCGGAGGCACTTCGCACTGTCGTGTGGCCTCGGTACTTGTCGTGTATAAGCGATTTCTCCCACCACGAAATTCACAAGCGACGATTTTTAACGTGGGTCATCGATCAGGATTTGCTAAATTGCATTTATTAGATAAAATATTTAACAGTTCAATCTTGAATTATATTTTATTCAAAATTTTTAATGGAGCCTTACTAGACACTGTTTGTGTATAATAATCACTTTGGTTGTTTTATTTCATACAGGGTGATTTTATTTTCTTCTTCTTTTCTTCAGTAGAAAACGCATACTGTAATATCTATTTAAAATTCAAGTGTAAATAAAGCTGATAACACATTAATAATAAATGTAACAATGTTTAACAAAATATTGTATAAGAAATTCTAAACTCTAAATTAAGAACATGATTTATAAGATATTAATCCATATACCGCGTGTCCTTTTTCAAGCGCGAACATAGGGATTTAACATTATTTTTAGAATTTTCGGCAATTCCTGCTCGCCGGATTATCCTACAGAAAATGTTTTGGTATCAATGGAATGAAAAACTGATTACGGATATAATGACTGAAACTATTCAATATTTTTTTATTGAAACATATTAATTCTGTATGTCCGAGCTTCTTTGATATTTGTTAAAAATAAAATGGAAATTTATATTTAAAAACAGAATTTTTTTAAATGATTATGTTTCGTTCAAATAATTCACTATTTAATATCATTAGATCCGTAATCATTTTGTCGTTTCATTGATACCAAAATATTTTCTACAGGTTGAACCGGGGAGCAAGAATTGCCAAAAATGTTAAAAACAATGTTAACAATTTAATGTTAAACAATTCCTATGTTCGCGTTTGAAAACGGACACACGGTATATAACAGAAATGTAAATAGTAAAACTACAGATGGCCGTCATCTGTGGTAAAACCAAAATTACAAATAATATGAATTAAGAATTTTGTAATATTTTTAATTTTGGAACAATTGATGAACATCTTGCTCCATTTAGACTCTTTATATAATTTGACATTGAGCAGATGGTCTAAGAAGTATTCGCCGTGTTCTTTATCACAACAAAATATATTGATTTTGCATTTTTCTAAAATTCGTGTTTTCATAGTTGATTTTATATTAGTAATGGACTTATCTTTATTAAAAATTTGATGAAAATATTTCAAGATATTTTTAACATAATTGACAATCATTTGAGTCGGTGTTCTCGGCCCATTAGAAAATTGTTGCTTATTCGCATAAATTTTTTGCAAAATAAAAATTTCGTCTTTTTCTTCCAAGGTTGACTCTTTATTTTCGTATTTACTCCACTGATATTTTTTTAAGAGTTTGTGGTATATATAACCTGCAAGGAAAACTACTGCACAGTCCTCTAACTGCTGCAATTCGTTTTGACCATCACCATCTTCGCTACTTGAATTTTGAGAAACAATTTCATCAAATTGGTTAGGAGATTAACCGCCCGTAATTGATGAAGAACTCGGTAATTCTGGGTTATTATTTTCTATTGGCAAATCTAAATATAGGTCCTTATCTTCTTCAGAATTTGCATTTTCAGATGGCTTCATCAAATCATTGATAACTTTAAGTCGAAATTATGTTTTAAATGTACGTGCAGTGGGGTTACGGTTACACCCATCTCTTGAACGAACAATAGAAAAAAAAATTAAAAGACGTCGGGAATGACGAGAAGATCGCTGAGAATGGGAATCAAAACTACATTTAAAAGGATGGCTAGTAGCTGCAGAAAGTACTAGTTTTTATTTTTAATATCCTTTGGTTTTCCTTTATAGATATTCGGAAGATTATATTGTTTCGCTATTAAAAATGAATAAATTCAATTTAATTATTGAGTCGACGGATATTGTCTCCTTAAAAACTGGATGTGTTTGTGTAACACAATGTTTGGAAAATATATTTCCGTTTCTAGTAGATTTAGAACTTATGTCCCAAATATTGTGATACAAAAATGCATAAGCCATTCATTGTATTTGTGTGCAAGTGAAGCTTGCAAATGCTTTCCACGAAGATGTGAAGATTTGGCAAAAAATCGTTATTTTCTAACAGCGATGAACGACAAGCCATGCTGAGAAAATTTCAAGACTTTTGTAATGTAGAACCACATACAATTTTGCGACCTGCACAAACTAGGTGGTTATCAGGTTATCACTGTTATCCATTGGTAGGCGAATTTTGAATCACTGACAGCCCTTGAAATGTTTTTTCGGCAAATTATGTGGAATATCATCTACTTGCGAGCGAAGAAATTTACAATGCTCTCCATAATGCAGAAATAAGATTTTTAGATTGGGTTTTACCAAAATTTGTAAATTAAATAAATATTTTCAAAGCGTGAAAGTACTTTATTAAATTTGCACAACAGAATGGTGACTACTTTGAAAGAACAATTACTTGGTTACATGAACCCAAACTACATAAGGCAGGCAGATTTAAATAAAATTGATCTTGAGAATATTTCACAATTTGTATCACACCACCAAATGTACCTTGGGATTGGTGTTTCCCAAAACATAAATTGTTTGGAGAACATGGATATTAAAAATGATTTTTATGAAAGATGCAGACGTTTTTTAATTACGTCCTGTGTCGAAATTAAATAAAGGTACAATCATATCGATCCAATCTTGAGTAAAGTAGACATTTTAAGTAAGTCAATTATTGCAAAAAAATAATGACTATTTAGACTCAATAGAGAGCAATTTGATTTTATTTTGAATCTCATTCATGTAAATTTGAAGAAACAATCTACAAATACTTCGCAAATTTGGCATTCCTCAAAGTCCTTACTTTCATGTTCGCATAAACACGAGAATTCATGAACTTGATCAAATAACAATTCATTAAAATCATTGCCATTGACAAAGCATTGTCGAAAGCTGGACGTCGCGATGTCCAATGTCCAGCGTTCCCAACGAACGCAACTCGCAACAAAATCCCACATTAAACGATACGCTCTATACAGCGTTTTCCTTACAACTGACCAGGGGCTATTTAATAGCATTACAAAACTGGAAACACGGATTTAGTTCCTGCATACCAAAGCAAGGGCGTAGGTGTCGCTTTAATACGGATTCCTATATATTTTAATACAGATCACTGTATCTTGACTATATTGCCGGTCATATCGCAGCTGTGGCTCGCCCCCCACCACACCCCACCATTTAATGTAGAGTTGCTGACAGTTGCTTCATTTTGCTTCATGAGCTTTATGCACGGTATTTCACAAATCATTGATTTTCACAGAAAGTTATTCAGAGTGTTTCAATATTTATAGAAATAGTTCATTTGTGTTGTGGGATACAATGCAAGCTCCTGGTGTGTGCAAATATAGCTGCAAAGCTCCAAATTGTGACAGTAGGTATTATTCCAATATAACCGATCCGTCTTACAAAAACAAAAGTTTTTTCTCGTTTCCATCTTCTGAAGAGGGTAGGAAGTCAGACGTATCTGTTGAACATAATGTTTTAAATGTGAATCCTAATCAAGGCCTTCCTGCCGCCAATCTAGAATTAATATTGTTAACCTCAAAATCGCCACATTTAGAATGTTCAGATAAGTGTAATGTAGTGGAATCTGTAGAAATTGCAGATACGTGTGATTTATTAGATTCCAGGCAAGTTACAAGTGTACCCTCCACCAGTAAACATGTTCCCATTCGTTTGCCAGTGAAACGTTCACTAAAATTAGAATTTGACGATTCTTTAAGAAATGAAGATCCACCAACAGAAAAAAAAACTTAAACCTAACAAGAATACGTTATTGCAGTCATTAAAAGTTTCTAGAGTTTGTAAGTTAACTCCTAGAAAAAAAAATTGTTACAAAACAAATCGAGCACAATTATCCAGAATCGCAAAATTGAAATAACTTGTGAATAAGAAACAAATTAACTTAAAAGCCATGTATACATTATGCCTTACTAACCTATTTTCTAATGTTGTAAATAAATTAGAATCTAGGAGCTATGATTACCCAGGATGGATTAGGCTCTCATGAAATTAAGCGGAGAATAGAGAGCAGCCGCAGAGTTTTGGGATGTCTGAACTCTGTGTTCTGGGACCAGCACATCTCAAGAAAGACCAAGAAACATATTGGAAAGTCTATGGTGGAGTCCGTGCTCTGCTACGGTAGTGAGGTATGGGTAATGAATGCGGAAATGGAACGTCGGGTGAATGCAGTAGAGATGGACTACTTGCGGCGAAGTGCTAGAGTGTCCAGACTCCAGAGAATTCGAAACGATCAGATAAGAGATTGCATGGAGGCAGAGGAAACTATCAACCAACGAATTCAAAAGCGAGGTCTGAAATGGTTTGGACACCTCATGCGCATGGAAGAGGAACGATGGCCCAAGCGAATATTCCAGTGGGTTCCCCCCGGAAAACGTAAGAGGGGACGTCCGAGAAGATCTTGGAATGAAGGCATGAGGAAGGCCATGACAGCCCGAGGATTAGACGAAGAAGACGCTAGGGATAGAAGAGGATGGAGATTAGGAGTGGGAAGGCAGCCTGCGGCTGTATAACAACCCTTAAATAATAAATAAATTAGATCCAGCAGGTGTTAAATTTTTGGAATCACAGATTGCAATTGCTTCTCGAAAGCGACCATTATATACTCCTGAGAACAAAGCACTTGCACTAGCAATTTATAAGAGAGGTCCACATTGTTACAGATTTTGTTACAGTGTTGAAAAATCAGAACTAAAGTGCATCGTACCGATGAGAACCATATAGTTCGAAACACGACATTGCCAAACTTAGGTGTATTTAATATATCCATTGTTTTTTAATACATTGATTGTTACCATTGTTTATTATCTTATTAATGTTTGTAATATTTAAATGTGTGTTCCATGTATTTTATATAAAACATACTTTATTATACTTTATTATATCTCTTGATTTTGTGGTATTTATTGGTAATTATTTCCCTTGATCATCAAATCTGAAATATTAATTGATATTGTGTTCGCATAATGAAGGTCAGAAGTTGGAAGCAGGTTGTTAAGGACAGAGTGTTCTGGAAGAGGCTGATGGAGGAAGCCAAGACCCACAGAGGTTTGTATTGCTACAGGATGAATGAATGAATTGATATTGTGTATTTTCTATATTATTTACAGTATTCGGATGTTATATCTGATTCATAGAATCGTATGTAACATTTGGAAATGTAAATAATATAGAACTTTTATAATATCCAAGTTAATGTAGTAAATATAAATTTTAAAAAGCGCGCAAATCGAAACACGGATACACCCACACAATCGTACAGCACGGATAGTACCCGCTGCAGCGGTGCGGGGCGCTGTTTTCGTGTTTCCACTTTAGTACACGGAATTGACGCGTCTGATATAAGTTGTCTGTGCAACTGACGAGAGCGCCACGGCTTGCATCGAAATCGTTTCCACATTAAATGAATTTCGTTTCCATTTCAAGCGTTTCGCAACAACACATTCGCGCATAAGCATTAGCCATCTGTATAAGTCATCTGTGCTACTGGTCTATTTTCGTTGCTTCTGGAGATCTTTCTGTATATGTCCTTTTTTGTTTTGTGCTTTCGTTTGTCTTTTTTTGATCAATCACCTCATTCCCTTTTACTTCGGAACTAGTCGACATGAACTGTTTATTATATATTATCAATTTGTTGTATCTAATGACTGCGTTTTGGCCTTTGTTTCTTGATCCTATTTCCTTCGGGACAAGGTTCCTCCTTTCTTCTCTGATGTTTCGTAGATAGTCTTCATCAATCCAGATATCCGTGCCTTTTAGTTTTTTAGTATTCTTCATTATCATTATTTTCTGGCTATTTTTCATCAATTTCACTAATACTGGCTTTGTTCTATCTCTATCTTATAGATATTCTTGTAGTATTTACCGCAAACCATTATAATCTGAAGAGTTGTGGGCGGTGACAACCTCGTAGAATGTTAAAATAAATAATTTCTGCCAAGATACATTTTGGCAAGATGGAAAGGTATGAGACGCTGTGCGATAACGAGGAGTTCTGGTGAATATACATGCGTATTCTTGTAGTATTTAACGTAAACAATTATAATCTAAAGAGCTTCAGCCGGGGGCAATATCGTGGTATGTTTAAATAAATAAGTTCTGCCGAGATAAAATTTGGCAGGATGGAAAGATATGGCACGCTGTTACATAACGAGGAGTACTGGCCAATTTAATTGCTTATTCTTGTAGTATTTAACATAAACAATTTAAATCTGAAGAGTTCCGCGTGGTGGCAATACCTTGGAATGTTTAAATAAATAAGTTCTGCCGTGATACATTTTGGCAAGAAGAAAAGGTATGAGACGCTGTGCGATAACGAGGAGTTCTGCCAGAATCAAAATGCGTATTCTTGTAGTATTTAACGTAAATAATTATAATTTGAAGAGTTCCTGGCGGTAGCAATACCGTGGAATGTTTAAATAAATAAATTCTGATGAAATACAATTTGGCAAGATGGAAAGGTATGAGATCCTGTTACATAACGAAAAGTTATGGCAAATCTAAATGCGTATTATTGTAGTATTTTACGTAAACAATTATAATAAGAAGAATTTTGGGCGGTGGCAATACCGTGGAATGTTTAAATAAATAAATTCTGATGAAATATAATTTGGCAAGACGGAAAGGTACGAGACCCTGATACATACCGCGGAGTTCTGGCAAATCTAAATGCGTTTTCTTGTAGTAATTAACGAAACCAATTATATTCTGAAGAGTTTCGGGCGGTGGCATTACCGTGAAATGTTTAAACAAATAAATTCTGCCGAGATACATCTTGGTAATATGGAAAAGTATGGGACGCTGTGCGATAACAAGGAGTTTCAGCGAATCAAAATGCGTATTCTTGTAGTATTTAACGTAAATAATTATAATTTGAAGAGTTCCTGGCGGTGGAAATACCGTGGAATGTTTAAGTAAATAAATTCTGATGAAAAACAATTTGGCAAGATGGAAAGGTATGAGACCCTGTTACATAACGAAAAGTTATGGCAAATCTAAATGCGTATTCTTGTAGTATTTAACGTAAGCAATTATAATCTGAAGAGTTTCGGGCGGTGGCATTACCGTAAAATGTTTAAACAAATGTATTCTGACGAGATACAGTTTGGCAAGATGGAAAGGTATGAGACGCTGTGCGATAACGAGGAGTTCAGGCGAATCTAAATGCGTATGCTTATAGTATTTTACGTAAACAATTATAATCTAAAGAGTTTCGGGCGGTGGCATTGCCGTAAAATGTTTAAAGAAATATATTCAGCCGAGATACATTTTGGCAAGATGGAAAGGTATGAGACGCTGTTACATAATGAGTAGTTTTAGCGAATCTAATTGCGTATTGTTGTAGTATTTACCATAAACAATTATAATCTAAAGAGTTCTGCGTGGTGGCAATACCGTGGAATGATTAAATAAATAAATTCTGCCGAGATACATTGTGGCAGATAGAAAGGTATGACACGCTGTGCGATAACGAGGAGTTCAGGCAAATCTAATTGCGTGTTCTGCTACACGCCCGTACTGTCGGCGGATGGTTTACCGACAGGCCGGTTTGCTCAGTGAAATCACCCATTTTGCCCCTATATGAAATTAAAATTTGACTATGGACTATGGCTTGTGAAATGATTGCACAAAATTCAGGTTGGTAATAAAATCAACGTATGTTATAAATTTCTTAACACCCTTTTTTTTCCTGGCCCCACGTTTGGGCGCCAAATTTGCTACACGCCCGTACTGTCGGCGGATGGTTTACCGACAGGCCGGTTTGCTCAGTGAAGATAGAGGTGGCCCGATGGGCGATTTTCGAAATCCCAAAGAAAAAAAAGGGGTACTCACCAAATGCTTCGAAATGGGCGCCAATTGCTTATTAATCCCGTGGGTGGGGGCAAGCAATAATCCTCCACTCATACAAATCTATTACGTTCGTTATATGATTGGGTCCTGTCAATAAAAGAATAATTTAACAGTTGACCGCGCATAAAATTTATTTCTCCCTCCCCTCAAATAAGATTTAAATTCAGAAAATATAAATAAAACGGCAAAACCTTGACAAAATAATCTACAATTATTAACCTCTTCAGAGGTATTACAGCCTACCTCCAATCTACTTACTAATACACATTACGAACTTAACCGTACAATACAAACTAAAATAGTACGCAATTTAGTCCTTTCGCCGAGAATGACGTCACCAGACTTCCATGGATCACCAAAAGACTTCATGGGGCAACAACGAACAAACGGGATGTAGGGAGCCCTTGCTCCGGTATTTCTCTTTCTCCACCAATAACACTTTTCGGGGGTGTCTGTTATTTCCGCCCGATAATGGGAAATAAAACAACATAAAAAGAAAGCCTAAAAATTGAACATACCTCGTTGATAATAGGTTTGAGAGATTTTCATTTGAGTATTACCTAAGATGTTGGTCGGCTTTCACAGTTTGTGCAATCCGTGCCCCCTTGGAACACGTAACGTATCGCTTTATCACTTTATATCCGTTTCAAAACGGCAATGCCACGTGCTCGTTAATCCGCTCACAAGCGCTGTTACTCGCACGGCGAACGTCGGTGAAAAGGAATAAGTGAGCGATTCAAATCGACATTCCTCTGATAAGAGTTCCAAAAGAAACAAGAAACGCACAATGTCGACCGTGTAGCCAAATCTCACTCTCAACCAAATTATAATGATAACAAAAATAATACACAGCACTACTCAGGGAGGTTCGATTTACATAATATGCGTGAGGAATTATTCCTTTATTGAATAAGTCCCAATTTTGAGAAAATTCCACAGATAAAGTTAATCGGCCGCACAATCCGGCAACGCACCACGTCTTTTTTGCACCTCGGGACCCGATGAACTTCCGCTGTAGGCCACCCATACTTCACCAATCAAAGAATCTCCAATTATTGACATTACGCGATTCCGGCGCGTAACAATTCTTGTAGTACTTAACGTAAACAATTGTAACGGGCCGGTTTTGCCTCCGACGGAAACTGTCTTAATTTTTAATTGCGCTCACGGACCGCCAACGCAGGCAACCGCTACGCACACGTTTTTTTAAACATAGCGTGTTTCCGATATGCGTGTGATTTGTAAATCGGCGTCGAGGCGCTGCGATGAGGTAGAAGCTGTCAACTCCCCTGGAGTGCAGAAGTGTCACGAGGTCACAGTTTTTCTCTGGGCTATCGCCAACCGGTTTCCGGGATGTAAAACGTGTCCTCCATTAACCGCCCTATGAGGGATTGACGACACCGGCACAAGGCAAGAGAGGGGTACGGCAGTAATCAACTCTACACGCTCGAAACCCCAGAGTAAGTGGTTAAACCCGACACCTTTTTTTTTTTGTAAAGACACCTGTCCGGCTATTGTTAATAAGGTCATGTGCTTGACAGGCGTTTTTTCGGTAGGGACTGAAGTAACCCAGCCAGCCAGGTTCTCGGCTAGGGGCGACGACCACCCTGCCAGAGTTGTTCTGAGGACCGAAATTTAGCGACGGTGTCCCCGACGATTGCCGGCCGCAGCGCGTCCTAGAGCCGAGCCCAGAACCGCCAGCGAACTCGCCGCGAGGAACGCAGGCCAGATCTATAATTTTTGTTCTCCTTTATTGTTTTAATTTCCTTTGATAAATCGTTTTTTTTTCTTTTGTGTAAATTTGCGTTGCGTGTTTCGTGCCGTACGTGTTTTGCGTTTTTGTAAGAAAAAGGTGGCTCCGATTGTACTTCGCATCGCGCGATACGCGTGCGCGGGAATCGGCCGAGTCCAGTGGATGCGGCGCGATAGATCTGCGGGCGGAGGTATTTTCTTTCGGGAAGCGTAGACACGGTGTCCCGTCTTTTGTGTGAATAAACGCAGATATTTTACACCACAAAATTCACACCTGTTATTTTATGTTCCCCCACGTTTTCTCAATCGGGCATTATTTTCAGTTTAACTTCCTATTCTCATTGCGAGATTTAAATCTGGTGGTGTGGGCGCCAGATGGTCAGCCGTTGCGACAGTTCGTAATTTCTTAACTTCGCTGACTGTCTGCCGTCAACCCACGCAGATAGGGTGGAGCCCCCCTTTGTGACAAAGTAGTGGCGAGGTTAAAATTACGTGGAGCCTTTTTTAACGATGATGATTAAATATATAAATTCTGTCGAGATACAATTTGGCAAGAAGGAAATTTATGTGACGCTGAGTGATAACGAGGACATCTGGCAAATCTAAATGCGTATTCTTGTAGTATTTTACATAAACAATTATAATAATAAGAATTTTGGGCGGTGGCAATACCGTGGAATGTTTAAATCAATAAATTCTGATGAAATAAAATTTGGCAAGATGGAAAGGTATGAGACCCTGTTACATAACGAGAAGTTCTGGCAAATCTAAATGCGTATTCTTGTAGTACTTTACGTAAACAATTATATTCTGAAGAGTTTCAAGCGGTGGCATTACCGTGGAATGTTTAAACAAATAAATTCTGCCGAGATACATCTTGGTAAGATGGAAAAGTATGCGACGCTGTGCGATAACGAGGAGTTCTAGCGAATCAAAATGCGTATTCTTGTAGTATTAAACATATATAATTATAATTTAAAGAGTTCCTGGCGGTGGCAATACCGTGGAATTTTTAAATAAATAAATTCTGATGAAATACAATTTGGCAAGATGGAAAGGTATGAGACACTGTTACATAACGAGGAGTTATGGCAAATCTAAATGCGTTTTCTTGTAGTATTTAACATAGACAATTATAATCTGAAGAGTTTCGGGTGGTGGCATACCGTAAAATGTTTAAACAAATATATTCTGCCGAGATACATTTTGGCAAGATGGAAAGGTATGAGACGCTGTGCGATAACGACGAGTTCAGGCGAATCTAAATGCGTTTTTTTGTAGTATTTAACGTAAGCAATTATAATCTGAAGAGTTCCGGGCGGTGGCAATTTATTGCTTCCGTGTTTCCGCTAACTTCATAAACTTCAGTATTAGTAAGCAATAGCAGGTGTTTTATTTCCAATTTTTAGAGATAATTTCAATTATTATTTTCGAAATGGTAGTAAATGTCAGAAACGGTGTACTGCACGTGCAAGCAAAAATATATTATAAAACTCTGACGGCAAAAAAAAAACCGCTGTGTTTTATTATAGGAAACATTTGAAAACGATGGAATTTTGTTATATTTGAAGATAATGACTATTTTTCTACAGTAAAGGGTAAGGCCACTAACGATTTGTTATTCATTTAGTACAAAATGTTTTCTAAGGACAAGAAACAGATAACAAAGAAAAGAATCGGCACCATGGGAAGTTTGCGGAAAAAATCGAAAACTCTGTAACTTTTGATAGAGATGTCCGCTGATCTTCGGAGGGCAATTAATAGCACTAACGTAAGGGAATATAATAAGCCTAATTTGATCCTTACTGCTTTAAACTTTCCACAAACTTCAGGCACCCGGTTTGTCTTTTTCAAATATTCGTGAAATTTTGTCCGTTTCGAATATGTGTAAGAATAATTTACAGGGAGGGGCAGAATAAGGAGCGATTTTAAAAAGTCTGTTAAAAACCAGATTTCTGTTTCTTTCCAATATTTTTTTTTTTCTAGTTAAAGAACATAAAAAAGCATTAATGATTTTATTTTTTGAAAATAAATCCGGAAATATGACGTTTGTTTAGGCCTACACATTCTTCCAATCGTGATCTGAAATTATTCATTGCGTTCCGCAGCATTGCTTGCTTAATTTGGTCCACTTCCTGTCGGATCCGTTCTTTCAAGGCTTGAACTGTTTGTGGTGGGTTATCTTGAAACACTTTAGTCATACCCTGCGCACTCTATACGAGGTATACAAAATAGATGGCGCCAAAATCTGTAGTCGCTTACAGGGTCGCTGTTTTTTTTTTAAAGAACTCTGTTTGCCATTATTGACACATTATATGTGCATTATATATATTACTGAATAATCCGAATAATCCAGTGATCTGGATGGACACAGAAGGTATACAATGTGATTTGAAGTTAATTACTGACTTATGAAATGTTTAAATATTTATCCACAGACAATGTGGATTTTATATCCGAAACCGGATATAAAATATGTCCACCTACAGCTGAGGCGCAGTCAGGGGGGGGACATGCATGTGGGACCCCCGGAGCCCCGTTAAACTTTCTGGCCGCCTTAATAGATGTCGCATGAGTGCCGGAGGTTGTCACACGTGTGGACAGATGTCCCCTCGGTCTCATAAAATTTGCACACCGATACCGAGAGTGTGGTAGTGAAAGTGACGCGCATGCGCATATGCACAACGAGTCACGTGACAGAGGATATTTCGGGGTCACGTCTAAATAATCCCGCTCGCTGCCGCCCGCCATTTACAGAGTTTTTCACGATCAGGCGCCATTGCTAACAAATTGTTTCGAAGCTTTTTTCAAAGCTGTTATTGAAGTTATCTGCTGTTTTAATTATTAATCGTAAGTATAAAACTACATTCGCTACCTGTAAATTAGTTGAATTGGTAAATAAAATACTAGGTTGTTTGAGTGTCACAGATTAATTGCTAATAACCAACAATTGTTTCGGCACAAAAGGCTGATTAATAATGATGTGGCGAAACAATTGTTGCAGTTATCATCAATAAATCCGTGAATCCCAAACAACCTAGTGTTTTATTTATCACATCATGTATTTGCTTTTCAATCTACTACTCAATTAATAATTAACTTGTTTGTTCGCTAATGCGTTCAAGGTTCTGGTCGGCCCTAATGGCAATTTGTCATACCCAGGGCTGAAGGAACCGAAAATATAATCAAGAGTCTTATTCAATCTTCCAAACGAACCGTTATGTTTTAATCTTTCAACGCTACACAGTCTAACTCAACCTTCGGACACTAAAGTGTAAACTTTCAAAACTATAAGTAACATTCCAACGCTACACCATTCATTTTGATTCATTTGACCATTGACCATTGTGTATTTCTTAATAATACTAATAATAATATTAATTGAGTGGTAGTAAATGTATTATGGCATACATATTTTAATAAATAACTTGCGATCTAAAATGTTTATGTTTTTCAGATGAATTCGCAATTCCCAACTAACAAAAAATGTGCGATCGTAATATGATACCTAAGATTAATCTTCCACTGCACAATGTCCATATACAAGCGAAAAATTCTTCTAGCATAGCTGCACAGCCTGATTCACTACTGCGCGATACAACACCACCACTTGGAATTGTCTCACCTGAGCCTCATCGCCGGACACCAGGTATTGAATTCAGCAAAATTTAACTTTAATAGTAACAATGTGTTATCAATTGTCCCACTTCTAGGAAAGAACAGTGTCTTGTTTAACATATGTAGTTATTTTGTAGCATAATGTATATGAGTGTGTATATGCTTTTATTGTTTCATCTTTTGCAGATATTCCCCCAGTTAAAATAAGACGTTCAACGCAGCCTGGTATTTTGAAACTAATTGGTGTGAATCGACAAATTCTATTAAGCCCACGGAAAAAAATTATGTATGTAGAGTCTGTTAAAAAAACTAGAATGGTATCTAGGTTAAAACGCCTGCTCACTAGAAAATAGCTACTTACCGATAATAATCTGATTCCTTTGTTAGAAAATATTACAGTTTCAAAAGTTGCACAAACATTTATAATGTCAGTTTAGAAATGATAAGAGACACTGGTCGCTGAAATTGTTTCTGGCTTTGTTTAAAAAGTCCTCCAAAGCGTATAAATTTCTTTGCAATATTCTAGACCTTCCCTCACAGTATACATTAACATGGTCGTTGGCACAGTTTCAGTTTGATGTAGGTATTAGTAATTCTATGATGAAGCATTTGTCGACAATTAGCCATAAAATGAAATCGTTACAACGACATTATGTTCTTATTTTTGACGAGATGGCAATAATGCCACATTTAGACTTCCATTCCCCATCAGGAACTATTTCGGGTTTTGTTAATTATGGGCAGGGAATGGAAGCAACCCGTAGCATATTATTTTGTTCAATCAACTTGTCCCGCATCAGAATTGGGTGTTATCATTAAATCTATTATGAGGTGACACATGTATTGAAATTGCAATTAGTTAGTCTGATTTGTACAATTGTGTATTGATATTATATAGGGATGGTAAAAGAAATTTATCTTAGAATTAAATGTTTTTCCTATTTGTTTATTGTTTAGGATGAATGATAATTGTTATTTTCAAAACATGTGTCGGATGACCGTTACATTATTAAATGCATTTATAATTTCTTTAATAATCTAAATTGTGCAGCAATAGATAAAGTTCTTCTATTTCCATTATAATATTGTTATTAAATTAGCCATATTCAACGTTTAATTTATTGTGTCAACTTAGGTAAACAATATTAAGGTAAAGCCGTACTGATGAGATATAAATATCGGAACATGTGTTACTTTAAAAGGATTATTGGTATTAGTTTATTCATATTGTAGTGAAGTATTGTTTATGATTTGTAAATAGATGTAATTTGTATTATTATTCTATTGTGTATATTCTGTGCAAATAAATTAATTGTGTATACACTTGCACTCTTTCTATCCTACCCAAACAAAAAAAGTGGTTTACGTAATTAGTAAATTGTTTAAAAAATTAGTCTTTTAATTTTTTAAACAATTTACTAATTTGATAATGAATATTAATTTCAACACAATTCAGAACTGTAGTACAGATATTTACCCCTATCCAAGTTCCGAACCCAATTAGTTTATGGACGCGACAGTAGTGAGCGCAGCTGAGACGGTTCATCCGATAAACACACTCATGCCCTTTCTTTCTTTAGTATATTCTTTGGGCGCAGTCTGTAACCGAAGTGCGATGTACGGTTGTAGAAGGTACAAATATTAATTTATATGTTGAAAATTGTATTTAATATACTTGAAACAAAATGTATTTCCAGATAGGTCACCCTCTGTTGAGACTGGGCAGGTAGGCATCCAGGACATAAAAAACATTAGTTTTCCATGTGGTCAAAGGAGAAAGTACCGTAGAAGTAAGCAGTGTGAGTATCTTTCGTTTCTAATTTTTTATTACATTTATATAAGTATATATTGTATGTAATCAGAATTGTACGTCGATGCAAATGTTCATCTAGATTAGGAATTCCTTACAGGGTCCATGTCGTACATTGATAAAAAAATCAACGGCGAGATAAAAAAAGGTTAGCAACCTCTGGTCTACTGAGACTAATATTGTATTATGTAAGTTACTTACAGTTCTATGAACTTAAGTTTATTGTATCTTTCAGGTGTAGGGATAAATTTGCCGAAAGCTCTAAATGTGACAAGAAAAAATAAGCTTTCCCCTCAAGCCAGAGAATTGTATGTATTTGCTCGTGACATTCAGAGAACTGCTGGTCGATTACATGCTGAAAATGCTTTGCACCGTGCACACATTCAGCATGCAATTGACGCTGCTGAGTCTGGTGCTCTCTTTAAGTCACGAATAAACGATACAACTATAAATTTTTTCATGTCACAATTAAAGCTTCAGACATTAAAACCCCGAGGTAGACGTTTCTCGTTGGAAGACAAAACTTTTGCTTTGACTTTGATGAAACAAAGTCCAAAAATGTACAGATTTTTGAGCAAAATTTTTGCCCTTCCATCGAGAAAAAAGCCTACAAGCACTGCTGAACCGCATCCCGTTGGGTCCTGGCATCAACAAGCCCATTTTAGAGATTCTACGGGATGCTGTTGACCACATGGAAGAAGAGGAAAAATATTGTGCCCTTCTATTTGACGAAATGTCCAGTCCAGGAACAAATTAGTCCAGGATTACACTTTAATAAAAGATATTCTTCGCTCGATGGTTTCGCATCTTGCGGTGAGCAAATTAAATTAAGTTTTGCAGACCATGTAATGGTTTTTATGGTTCGTGGAGTAATGAGAAAATGGAAACAACCCATCGCTTATTTTTTTCTAGAGTATGCTATGGGTGTTCCAGATCTCACCAGAAATATAAAAAATATTATTAAGGAACTGCAGGACATTGGTTTGCATGTTGTCGCAACCATTTGCGATCAGCATGCAAATAATGTCAAAACTGTTAAAGTTATAATCGAGGAAACCAGTCAAAGACTAATTTTAGAACGGGTTGAGAATCATACAACAGGGTTCCATGTTGGTGACGAGGAAATAATTCCTTTGTACGATTCGCCACATCTTCTAAAATCTGTAAGAAATAATTTATTAAAGTATAATGCCACGTTTAAATGGAAGGGAACAAAATTTTCAGCTTGCTGGTCGGACATTGTCAAATTATATAAAGCGGATCGTGGAGATGCTGCAGACTCCGACACCAATTATCTGCCAAAGCTTTCTGCTTATCATGTGTATGAGCAGAAAATGACTAAGATGAAAGTTAAGCTGGCAGCCCAGGTCTTTTCGGCGAAAACATCCGCCATGCTACTTTTTTTTTCTACACTTGGTAAGTGAATTATTTTTTTCATACGATATTGAAGTAATTTTCATACTTTTTTTAGATAAGCAGGGATATGCGACACAGACAATGCTTGGTACGTCGGAGTTTGTGTTATTTTTTGACAAACTATTTGACAGTGTCAATGGTTTGACAGTAAGTGGTGATAAGCTTTACGATGTGCCATAACCCAAGAAAGCCAGCATATTGAATTTTATTTCGAAGCAATTCAACTTTTGAAGACAATTAGATTTATTAGACCACAAGGCGAATATGTTCCACCCTGCATTGCAAACTGGATAACCACATTAAAAGGTATGCAAAGCATCTGGAACAAATTACACGCTAAGAGAATTAAATATCTTTGTCCGAGAAATTTGAATCAGGACCCCGTTGAAAATTTTTTTGGTGGTTTCCGAAGTCATGGTGCTCAGAATATAAATCCAACACCTGCTGCCTTTTGAGCTTCTTATAAAGCTTTTATTATTAATAATCTTATGACTCGCCATTGTCCATTTGCAAATTGTGAGGAAGATGGTTGTAGAGGGGCACTAAATTCTGTACAAAACTTGATAACGATTGAAGTTCCTACGCCAACTGAGATAGTGTCCCCAAATGTCTCTGATGAGTTCACATTTATAAACAACCCCAGTTTTCTGGCGGACAATATAAATGTCCAAAGATGTACACATCAGGATATTTGGCCCGCAATATGTTGAGAAAATTACAAGGATGTAATATATGTAAACAGGACCTGGTTTCCGATACGTTGGAACCCATTCACTCCTATATTGAATGTAGGCAATTTCACATGGAAATTTGCTTCGACCCAACTCTTCAAAACTTTTCCCGTCACACCAAATTTGTCGCTAACGATGATGTTTTTTTCGGACTTTAACTGGGAAAAACTTCTTCAAATACGTTAATCAATGTTTGCAAATTATACGGTTTTATATACCGAAGATTTGCACTCATTTTAATATAGTATCATTGTTTACACATAAAATTGTACACTTGTACAATTATTCCAAATTTTTGTCACTGTCATATTCACAATTTGGCTGACCTAATTTTAAGTCCTCTGATCCCATTTTATGTTGTGGTGTGGATACAGAACATCTACAACATACTGCAAGGAAAAGAACTTCATAAAATTAATGATCCTGTGAAAAACTAGCATTGGTTAAATATCAAAAAACCAGATCGCGACATTTAGGCCTTGCAAAATCAAAAACTGTCATACATTAGTTCCTCGTTAAATGTCTGCATTTGGTTATCTGTACGGGCATTGTTATATATTTCGAGTTTTTTGTAAAGATTTTTTTTTTAGTGTTTAGTTTTGTAGGATATATCTTCCTTCAATTTTCATATGGATTGACAAGCGCATAATTTTATTAATAATTGGACGTGGCACATTGTATAGTTATTTGTATTATAATTAAAGAAAAGTATTGTTTTTCTTTACATTTTTTTATTGTTTATTCACTCTATTTTAAATGTATTCATCTATCATATAATTATTATTAACATTCATTAATATATTTAACGATTTGTTTATATATGCATATACTAGTGTCATGTAAATTACAATAATGTTACACAACGCTACAATGCAAACAATAGCCCAGGAAAATATGTGAACTAACGTTTCACCCATTTAAATCTCCTGCAATCGAAGCGACTGCAGCACTATCTTGCAGACTTTGTTTGCACGGGAGCACATTTTATATGCTATTACTTAATACTTAATAGTAAGTTATTTCTGTTATATAATCTAAATATCCTGAAGAAGCCTTCAATCGAAGTGCGAAACGTCGATGATAATCGATTAAAAACCATTATCAAATAAATCTATAGCTCCAATACAACTTAGCTTATTAAATTAATTGACCAAATTGCTCGCTATATTATAATTACATATATATATTTATTTATAAATCCTGCTTTTTTTAACTATATAGGGCCATCTCGTGGTTTTGGGTTACATTAAGCTATAGTGGCGCCATCTCGTGTGTTCTTTTGTTACGAAAATGGTACGGACATGCAAATCATAGAGGGCGCAAACGCAACAAATGTTTTTTACAGAGAGTGGCCTATCTGTATACATATACAGGGTGAGTCAAAAGGACGGGCAGTCTCGATTACACCTACACCGTTAATGATATCGAAATGAACCAAAATACACTGCAAACGGGATGCCAAAGTGCAGTTTGTAAAATTATTTTGTCATATACAGGGTGTTCCATTTTTGCAGGGCAGCCTTCGACCCAGTTTTTTTTTTAAATGGCACCCCCTGTATAAATTTACATATTTGAATTAGCCCTTTTTTTGGGCTTTATAAATCTGTTTAGTTTTTGCAACATGTGGCCAAAAGATTCTAACATTTTGACAATTGCATCATTAACATTGATAATATATATATGACCAATTGTCTTGAAGCATACTTTAAACGCCTCACATCGTCTAATTCCTTAAACATAGTTAATGTGTGTTTAGATTCTAAATTTTCCACTGAAACTAATTTAGTACAGTTCAAACAATCCGAAAATTGAAGTTTATTTATTATAGATCCACAAACATAGGCAACAGCCTGAGTATCAAAATTGACATCTGAAAAGTGCGATTCTGTTACAATTGCTAACTCAAATGCATGCAATTCATTCTGCCCCACTTCGAATGTTGCATTTGTGATAACATTTGAATGTTCAGGTTAGACTTGAAAAAAATCTTGCAAATTATCCAGAATACTGCTGTCATCCTGTTCACAATTTGCATGAATGCTATGAGGTGCAACCAAATTATTTAAAACTGCAGTTTTTAATGAAGACACAAAATGGTATGGTTCTGGATTATTGTAAGCTGCTGTGCACTGACGAACTACTCCAAATCAATGTTCCAAAGGATCCTGATTGAGTAGATTCGTCCGTAAGTATTTAAAGCCTAATCTCTGATATTCGACATTTAATTTCCAAATACTTTGTACCCCTTTGATAGTTTGGATCCATCCCCTTTTAACTGGAAAACTGTCCTTGATTTTATTGTCTTGTAGATTCACAAATTTCCACCCACTAATTTTTTTAGTCATTAAATTTCAAAATTTCAAATGACGTGATTTACCATTAATACATGTCTTTAAAGACTGTCTACCTTCTATATTTATAAATTTTGCGTTTAAACTGTCAAACAAGTCATTAATGTCTTGCACAAATTCAGCGGTATGAATTGCCTCAGCAGGTAACAGTTGTGAATCCGAACACATTGATTCAATTGCTGAAGCTACTGAAGCACTAAGGGTGCGTGCAGCAATTGAAACTTTCATTTTTAATGCACTATTATTTAATTCTAAATAGCATTCATCTTTCTTAGACTTTGGAATCTTTTGGTTTTATCCACTGCATAGCATTTTTTAATGTGAGTAAATTTAGCAATTTTTTTGTTATCGTATACAATATTATATTTTAGCAGATTGTTGCGAGTATTCTTGAGGAGATGAGGTACATCATGAATTGGATATATTTTAGATCCATTAACTACAAAATGTCAAGTGTTTCAGCTTTGGATTCACATATTATTATTTTTTACAGCAGCAACGTTCGTGGTACCCTGGTCACAAACTGTCAATCCGGTCCGGTCTGAAGGGCAGAAATGACTTCTTTGATTAAAACTTTTAAATTATCTGTTTCAATAACATCCTTAGTAAAGTAGTAAGGAATGGGCTGTTTCCACCGTTTCATTAAACCTTGAATCATGAAAACCAAAGCATGGTTAGCCTGTTCATTGCGTCTGCCAAGAGAGCCGAGGTCCACATACCCTATAACTTTATCTATCGACTTTACGAAAGTGCAACCGGTTGCCAATGATATTTCATCGAACATTACAATACAACATTTTTCTAATGGGTTCATATTTTTGACTCTCTTGGACAGTTTTTGGAAAATAGATTTATTTATGCCTGTCTCTAAAGGAACAGATTTTAAATATTTTTGAATTGTTGATTTCGAAGGCAATCTTAAAAATTTTGCTAAAAATCTGTAACAACGTGGACCTCTCTTATAAATTGCTGGTGCAAGTGCTTTGTTCTCAGGAGTATATAATGGTCGTTTTTGAGAAGCATTTGCAATCTGTGATTCCAAATATTTAACACCTGCTGGATCTAATTTATTTACAACATTAGAAAATAGGTAAGTAAGGCATAATGTATACATGGCTTTTAAGTTAGTTTGTTTCTTATTCACAAATCTTTTCAATTTTGCGATTCTGGATAATTGTACTCGATTGGTTTTGTAATAATTTTTTTTTCTAGGAGATAACTTACAAACTCTAGAAAGTTTTAATGACTGCAATAACGTATTCTTGATAGGTTTAAGTTTTTTTTCTGTTGGTGGATCTTCATTTCTTAAAGAATCGTCAAATTCTAAATTTAGTGAACGTTTCACTGGCAAACGAATGGGAACATGTTTACTGGTAGAGGGTACACTTGTAACTTGCCTGGAATCTAATAAATCACACGTATCTGCAATTTCTACAGATTGCACTACATTACACTTATCTAAACATTCTAAATGTGGCGATTTTGAGGTTAACAATATTACGTCTGGATTGGCGGCAGGAAGGCCTTGATTAGGATTCACATTGAAAACATTATGTTCAACAGATACGTCTGACTTTATAGAAAATATAGAAGGTACTTTGTTTATGGAATGTAATCTATTTTTAAGTGTACTGTTAAACGATTCATCAGCAAAATGGTCTTGGCATAAATAAATTCTTTTGAATTCAGAATGAAATGGAACTCCACTTCCTTTTGATATAGCATCAAACCATGCCTTCCTACCATTTTCAGAAGATGGGAACGAGAAAAAACTTTTGTTTTTGTAAGAGGGATCGGTTATATTGGAATAATACCTACTGTCACAATTTGGAGCTTTGCAGCTATATTTGCACACACCAGGAGCTTGCATTGTATCCCACAACACAAATGAACTATTTCTATAAATATTGAAACACTCTGAATAACTTTCTGTGAAAATCAGTGATTTGTGAAATACCGTGCATAAAGCCCATGAAGCAAAATAAAGCAACTGTCAGCAACGCAACTCTATATTAAATGGTGGGGTGTGGTGGGGCGGCGAGCCACAGCTCCGATCTGACCGGCAATATAGTCAAGATACAGTGATTTGTATTAAAATATATAGGAATCCGCATTAAAGCGACACCTACGCCTTTGCTTTGGTACGCAGGAACTGAATCCGTGTTTCCAGTTTTATAATGCTATTAAATAGCCCCTGATTTTTACTTAATGCTAATACGCAGGAAATATGGCCGATACTGCCCCTACCACCTCCCAACGATACGGCGCAGTTGGCGGGATTTTTAAAATCGCTCGTTATTCTGCCCACCCTGTATTACTTGTTAAAATATTCTCCGTAAAAATCTTCGGGTACATAGTCGAGTAGCATTCATAATTTCCTTCATCACTGATTTTCTTTGTTGAATCATATTACCAGCCATAACTAGCTTATTGAGCCTTTTCATACGGGTATATTCGCGAGGCATGATGAAACACTGATGATTTAATCTGCAGATAAACTCAACTGAATTATGTTTTCACACACTCACTTTCGAAGTCAAAAGGAAACTGATAGCTGTTCTCTTAAAGAAATCCGTAAGAGTACTGATATTTTCTGTTCGATACTTCGAAGATATAAATCTTTCCACAAATTGGAACGCTTATACCTACGAACGCATAATGAGTGCAAAGTTTACCAAATGGTACTTATATACTACTTATTATGATTTTATGTTGTATTGATGGGCATAAGTAGAAAAGATAATACAGAGTTTTGATAATATAGGCTAATTGTAGAGGGTACCAAATGGATTTAGTCGTTCGGCAGATTAACGAACGGATTATTTTTCTGTTTGTGAATTTCGACGGCTTGTTAAAGGTTAAGCTGCGGGCCTTTGGTACAGTTGTGTAAATTTTATAACTTTTCAATTTTAGAAAATGAATGTTTACATTCTAAAATATGTTTTAAAAATACACTGTATTTGTTTTAATCTAAACGCGCGGGCATATTCGGCATATCGTTGACTTCGGCCAGTTTAGTAACGGTCGCACCATCCATTGCAACATAAAATGCGATAATATTACATTTTCGGCTACCCATTACCTGTGGCCGAGGTCCAGCGGCTTGTCGCTCTGTACTTTATTGGATGTTATAAATTACATTTTTTTATGAATGGCATTAGTTCCTTAAATAGCAAATTATCACTTGATTTATTACTTTCCCAACTTAGCCACAAAATACAGAAATCTTTCAGTGCGCCCTCTGGACGACAATTCCTACGAGGGTGATTCAAATACAAACGGTAATTTTGTTGATGTACTCCGTAAGTTTTTTCGGGCAGGATAGTAGTGAGAGTTTGAAGTTTGGTGTGTTTTAAAGGGGAAAGCAACTTGGGCAGCTGTTTCCACTGTTTTATCTTCACTACAGTAATGTCTGAGCAAGAGGTTCCAGTATCCGTTGCGCAACGTATTATGTTACGGCAACCAATGCCTGTCGACCACCACTGGCCTGCACCCCCTCTTAAGCGCCCCGACGGGGAGTTGGAGCGGGGTGGATCTTCACGAAGAATATTGTTATCAGTCTTGTTTTTGTACCAGTCGGTCGAGTACCATTTTGAGTTGGCTGGACAAATTCTCAATAAATACTGTTTGCTTAAGCAATAAAGTTTCATTTCCCACGTCTAACATATTATTATAAAGTTTTTAACTAATGAAGGAGTTAAACCGTCAGAAATATTAACTCGTTCGAACACAATTTAGGGAAGAAACACTGTTTCAGAACCAAGTGTTTACTTGAGCCAGAGAATTTAAAAAATGTCGAGAACGTGTTGAAAACCAAAGTCATAATCGACGCCCAAGACAAGTCTTACAGATTACAGATTCTTTGACTATAGGGATGTTTTACTCATTGATTTTCTTCATGATTGACGTACAATACATGCAGCTTACTATTGCCAGTTGATTGAATCAGTAAAAGCCGCATACGGAAACAATAGACGAGGTACGGCCATCAGAAGTGTCATTCTTCTTCATGACAACGCTAGGCCTCACCCGGCGATTTTGACAAGGGAAAAAATGGAGGAAATGCATTGGGAAACCATGGAACGCCCTCCTTACAGTCCAGATTTGTCTACCTGTGACTATTTTTTGTTTGCACCCTTGAAAGAATCACTGGGAAGGGAACGATTTAAAAGCGATGTAGAAATCGACGAGAATGCGCCCGCAAACTTTCTATTAACAAGGAATGTTTAAGCTTCCAAATTACTGGTAAAAGTGTGTTGAGTATAAAGGAGGGTATGTAGAAAAAAACTGAACGATTATCTTATGCATATTATCAATCAATAAATTTATAATAAAAAATTACCGTTTATATTTGAATTACCCTCGTATAAGTTGCGAAGTGGTGAACACTCGATTATTGAATGAGTGAGTTGAAAAATTCCCAAAATATTAAAAACAAATTTCACCCCTTTTATATTAACAGTTGAATGCAAAAAATATATACACTACTCAAAACAATTATCGCATAATCCAAAAAAACATGACTTTTTTATTTATTTTTTATATTTTTCTATTTATTATGTTAGTGGTTCAAAGAATAACAAAATTTAAGATAATGTTGATAAAATTTAAAGAAAATTAGGAACAGATATTTGAAGTAAACAAAAAATGCTCAAAATATCATAAAACATTTTTTTCAAAATTACTGGTATCTGTTTAGAATTATAGTTCTAATACTCGGTGTTCCCTCCTCTGGCTCTTATTACTGCCCTACAACGCCTTTCCATGCTGAGAATTAAATTTTCCACTAGCTGCTGAGGAATGTTATTCCATTCTTCCACAAGTGCTTCAGATAACTCGTTTAGAGTTTGTGGTACATTTAGCCTACTTCTTAGTCGTCTGCCAAGATTGTCCCACATGTGCTCTATAGGATTTAAGTCGGGTGATCTTGCTGGCCAGTCTATTGCTTCGATATTAACCCTCTGGAGATACTGTTGCACTATTTGTGCGGTGTGTGGGCGGGCATTGTCATGCATTAACAGAAAATCATGGCCAATGAATGGAGCAAAAGGCATGACATATTGTTCTAAAACATCTCGGATATACCTGTCTGCATTTAAAGTTCCGTTATGAAACACATGTAACTCTGTACGTGCTTGTGAGTTGATTGCTCCCCAAACCATGATTCCGCCCCCACCAAAGGCATCCAATTGGCGGATATTGCAATGGGAAAATCGAGTCCCTGGAGTTCTCCACACTCTGTGACGTCGATCGTTGGATGAAAGAGTGAATCTCGACTCATCCGAGAACAAAATATTCGCCCATTGCTGGTGAGTCCAAACCACATGTTCTCTTGCAAAAGCACGTCGCCGAACTCGATGTTCCCTGGTTAAACGAGGGCCCGTTGCTGGACATCTAGCATTTAAATGGATTTCATGTAGTCGGTTTCTAACTGTTTGATCTGAAATTCTTGTATTGTGCACTCGGTGTAATGAGTCTTGTAAGAATCTAGCGGTAACTGTTCTATTTCTGCGAGCAGAAAGTGTTATGAAACGGTCTTCTATTGGATTTGTGGCCCTTAGTCGTCCTTGTCCTCGGCGTCTGGAATATCCATGAGTTCTCGGAAACGTTGGTACACCCTACTAATGGAGGATTGGGCCATATTTAAAATTTGAGCCACTCTCACTTGTGTCAGCCCTTCCCGGAGAAGAAGAACTGCAGATTGAGCTTCACTACCTGTTAAATGTCTTGTACTGCGTCTATTATTGTTTTCCATTATTTAAACGTAGTTTTAGAACACAGAACCGACGAAATTTCGAATTTAAAGTAGAACCGCACAGTTTGTTATTTGGACATTTAAAAGAAATTATTTTTCTAAACACTATCAAATTAATGATTTTGATTATTAGTGCAACAATATTCTTAGACAGATAAATGCACAAACTGTGTTTTGTTTTTCTTTCAATCTAAGCTTACTTAAATCCATTTCCATCAATATGCGTTAATTGTTTTGAGTAGTGTATTAGACAAGAAATGTTCGGCTTCTTGCTGTTAGAAATGTCAAGTAAGTGTCAGTGTCATTAATTACAATTAAACAGCTAAGTTTAGTTACGTTGTAAGGACCCGATCCATATTTAATATTAATTAAATATAATTATTCTATAATTAAAACGTATAATACAAAAACGCAAATATAAAAAAAGGTTTTAGAAGCGCACGAAAAGCATAGGCCCGTTCGCATTTCCGGACATGCATAATAGAGCGAGAGCTGATATATATTAATGTGAACGCATAACTAACGTCAACTTGAATCTTAAACTACCGATATTGGGGTGGCCGAGTTCGCCACCGACGTGGTATTCTTGGGTGGCGCATATTTGTATAGAGAGAGATGAAATACAGAAAAATAAGCGAAAATAGGGCCTAGGTGGAAGAATGTGGAAGGAGAAATAGTATAAATTCAGAAATTCTGCACGTACTCAGCCCTGTTACAAACAACCACCACGTAAAGCGTTACGCTGCCCGACGACGTCCAGAAATCGAGCGTTAATTTCTCAGGTAATTATACGAACAACGATATCAAATGTACACCTTATTAACATACTCTAAAGTCAATTCCTTACTAATGATGTTACCTATCTAGTGACACCACATCGCGATGGCGTTAGTGGGTGGATCGAATTTAATAAAGGTAGGAATATGTATGCCTATCGCTGAATCAGCGCAGAGCAACTTAACCATATTTCATATCTTGTCCTGACAATATTTTCATATGACAGTAGAATGTTGTGAATTTCATTCCTTTCCCTCGTCGCAAAACATTTGATAATCGTACGTGTCCATTGATTAGAAACATAATTAAAGATCTTACCGAATCCGGGGAGAACGTAGGGGCGGTCATAACACCTTATTAACATGCTCTAAAGTCAATTCCTTACTAATGATGTTACCTATCTAGTGACACCACATCGCGATGGCGTTAGTGGGTGGATCGAATTTAATAAAGGTAGGAATATGTATGCCTATCGCTGAATCAGCGCAGCGCAACTTTACCATATTTCATATCTTGTCCTGACAATATTTTCATATGACAGTAGAATATTGTAAACTTCATTCCTTTCACACTTCGAAACGATGAAGACCGATATTACGAATCAAGGTTATTTACTAAAAATCTAACTAGCAACGAGTACATAAAATGGGTATATAAATCTCTCAATACAGATAATTCAATGATATTCCGGGTAGACGTAATATTTTCAATTAAATTGTCAGCGCTCCGACATTCAGTCAATCTCAGCATTCCAAAGAAAACCAATCGTATGAATGAATGTACGCATGTATAAATGAACGTAGTGGTAGAATTGAACATGATAATACTAAACTTGAATCTGTTTTATTCCCATAATATCACCTCGTAAAGTTCTGATGAAGTCATTTATTTCATTGGTTCCTATCCACAAGGTGGCGTTGAAATGCATTGGTTGACACAACTGCTAATGAATTTCTATGCAATGATGACATGTTTTCGTTCATGAAGTCGTTAATTCATTTCACTTTGTAATTCCAATATTGATTATTAACGATAACCAATTTTAAAAAATAAAGTCAAAAGTTAAGGTCAGAAATTATAAATCAAAATTTAATAATTTTAGATCAAATACTTGCCAAATTTGAATAAAGTAAATTAAATAAATAACGTCTAATCTGAATGATAAAGCTGTATTTTATTTACCTGTCGCTGGCATAATCTTTCAAAATGAATAAATCTCACTGAACCTATAAATATCTGTGTTTTACTTACTAACAAGAATTACTAACAGACACATTACCCGTTAAACGAACCCAATTAAGTTGTCACGATAATGATTTACAAAAATCAAACATAACGTAAAGTACTACCACTAAATCACGAGCCAAATAAATATTACAAATTATGAGAATTTGTATAATACCTGGGTGCGAACCGTTACAACGTTTTATGTATTTGGTGAACTGATGAGCACGGAGTTCACCGAAAGTGTACCCCGAAACACCGTTACTGATTGATTTGTAGACCTTAGCCACTGATTGATAAATAAAAGCCATTGTTTTACAATAAATATTTTGAGAAAAAAAATACAGGAAACTGTTTATGTCGATTTTTTTTTTGATTCAACATTATATCACGGATTTATAAATAAAAGCCACTGTTTTACAATAAACCTTTTGAGGGAAAAAAAACAGAAAACTGGTTTTGTCGATTTTTTTTTCATACAGTACAGTTACAACAGTATATCTTAACTATCAGTTATATTGAAATTATATTTAGCACAGTTGGGATAAAATTATAAGTTATTTATCAATGCCCGAGGGTTATTTAGTTAGAATTTTTTTTTTGCGATTGATACCTAATCTGACAATGTCAACATGACTTTTTAATAAGTTCATTTAAATATTAGCACTGTGAAACTTTTTGCAACCTAGCAACGTCGACATGGAATTGAAAATTATCCATGGGTAGTTATCAGTGTAATGAAATTTTGATTATATTTAGTCGCAGTCACGTGTGCGACTAAATCCAATCATAATTTCAGATACACGAATTTGATTAAATTTCTAATTCAGCCAAAAAAAATCAACTGTAACTTCTCTGGTAATACGATCTGTTTGTCCAATAAAAGGTTTTCTTAGTTTTAAATACTGTATACTGGTAGCCGTTACTTTGTGGAACATGGTAAATGAATGAAATAAAACAATTTTACTTTGTTGCTTCCACTAACACATTTATTTTACAAAAAATAATTTAGTGACTGCAGTTTCGACTACTTTATAGTCATTGTCAAACTAAGTACAAAAATTGAGAATGAAACACAATATATACCCTAAATTTTATAACAATTGAAGAGGGGAGAGAATATCAGATCTGTCTGATCATTAAGTAAATGACCGTCCTTTGGAAGTGTGGATTTGAAGATTTCCAACGAATCCAGTAAATTCAGTTTAAGCCCTTTGTCGGCAAAATGTAGGATCTTGATGGGGTCATCAGCTAGTTATGTAACTCGCCCATACGAAGGCTCCAAGATACACCACCGGACCACGTCAGCAGTTTACCTAAGGCAGAGCATGTGGCCTGCTAGCGAATATCCATATCAGCATCAAATATGCTTACATATGTAACTAACAATAGTATAAGTAAAACACATGTCACTAACAAAAAGCAGTTGTAATTATACTTCGGCGCGAGCTGTAACTCTCGCGGTTTAAATAAACGTTTTTAAAAAGTCTTTCTCCCTCGGTTATTTCATCTTTGGCGCAGTCGGTAGGATTACCGTAGTTCGTCCCCAAATTAGTCCACGGCATCGAGTCCGCAAATTTGGAACGAATATTGGTCCCAACCATCAATACGGTATCAACGAGAGAACCCCGGAGGAAACCTTAGACGCCACCTTCAGCATCGCATACGGATCCGCCCGTCAGCAAGGCCGTCGTCACCGCACGTACGAGAGCAACTCTACACCGCCGCAGATAACAACTCGTAACGAGAAGATCGCAAGTATGCAAATTCCGCTGGTAGTATCAATTTTTCTGTCCCGATTCAATTACTAACATCTTGTTCACACTATCTTAAGTGGTAATAAGTCTTATGAACGACAATCAAATTGAAATTCTAGTAAATCAAATTAATAACTTAAACCTAAATATGGCTAATGAAAATAACGCTATTGATTACCAATTGCTTAAATTAAATATCGATACTATCCCTTATTTCGATGGAAGTAACGAACTAACCGAAATATTTATCGCACGTTGCGAATCAGTCCTCGCAGAATACAGACCTCTTGCAAATAATCAAATTAATAATTATCTAATAAAAGCCGTTATTGGCAAATTGAAAGACCGTGCACTAATAGCAATCGGCTGTCGCACAGAATTGCGAACGTGAAAATTGAATGAAATTAAAAATAATATTAGACAGCGATTTGGCGACTTACGCGATTACGATTGCCTAGTGCAGGATCTAATCAATATGAAACCACTCAAAAATGAAAAACCGTTGGATTTTGCTGAAAAAATCCAAATTGCGCGTAGCAAATTAGCCTCTAAAATAAACTCATTGCCTGACCTGGAAATGACGCATCAAGCAAAAATTATTCACCTACAACAGTATGATAACACGGCATTAAAAACATTTATACGCGGTCTGAGAGGTAACCTCCAGAGTATTATAAGACTCCGCAATCCAGATTCGTTAGAAGCAGCTGTTAATTTTGTTATAGAGGAAGAGAATTTTCAATACACCCTCGATAACCCCTACAATTCCAAATATAACAACCACCCAAATTCTAATGTAAGACCTAGCTATTCACAACCCCGTGTACAAAACTACCCCATTCGATACAATGCACCTCCGCAATTCAATAATAACATGCGAACGTCGCAACCCAATAACTTTCCATCCCAGCCTGTAAATCTGCAGCAAAGACATGCCCCACAAAAATTCTTTACTAACAGACAAACATTTGGAGCCCCCAAAAATGTCTTTAAACCCCAGAGTAATTACCAACAGAATTATTGTACACCCATGTCAACAAATACGAGAAACACCAATCCCAGAATCAATAATTATCACAACCCCCAGCCAATGTCTGTAAGCACGAGAAATTCTAACAGAAACTTCCCACGTCAACCAGACAGACAATACCCGAATAATTTCGCTAATTCAAGGCAACCGAATTTTGTTGCCGAAGAACTCTACCAAATTGACGACGACGACCATGAGGAAGCCCCTCAAAACTTTGAGCCTCAACCGTCAACATCCTCTTGCCTTTATGAAATAGATAACTATTCGCGCGGAAATGATAATAATATAATGAAAATTTTCACATCCCAAGCCGCGGAACGCGCCCGAAATAGTAGAAATAAATAACCAATTTAGTGCAAACCCCCTAGCCTATATACAGTTACAAAATCCCCCTGCTAAATTACTCATTGACACAGGATGCTTTACTTCCATATTAAAACCATCTATTGCCGAATCCTTTTATCCAGAATATATTTATCACCAAAATTCTATCGTCAAAACTTGTACCGGCGAAACGATGACGCAATTTAAAGCGGACATCCCCGCCTTCAAAGAATTTAAATCCGATAAAAATATTAACGTTCTCCTATATGATTTTCATGAATACTTCGATGGACTAATAGGTCTTAAAGACATAGCTAATTTAAAATTAATAATGGACTCTAATAAACAAATACTCTATAACGACCATGTTGAAATTCCTTATTTCTATAGAAATCCGAATGAAACTGTTACAGATTTTGAAATAAATGCTCATGAAATTTCGGTAGTGAAAATCCCAGTGTCCCAAAAAGAAGGTAACATAATTATTGACGAATTCAAATCAGACGGAATATACATTCCCACTTCGCTGACAACTGCCAAGAACGGTTTCGCAAAAATCGAAATCCATAATTACAGTGACAGCAACTCGACAATTTCAGTCAGAAATCCGGTCAAAGTTACTCCTATTTTCCCAGACACCTACGATCTATTACACGCCGAAACAAAATGGCCTGCCTCTCAACTACAACCCGATAATCTCAACCCTATAAAACATTCCATACGGACAGACCACTTAAACAGCGAAGAAAAACAAGCCACTATAAAATTATGCCAACAATTCGAAAGCATCTTTCACAGGAACAATGATAAATTAGGTTTTACAAATGCAGTAAAACACGAAATTAAGACAGACGATGACAGTCCGGTTTACTCTAAATCTTATCGATATCCCTTTGTTCACAAAAATGAAGTTCAGCGACAAATCGAAGAAATGCTAGACAAAGGTATAATAAGGCCATCCGCTAGCCCTTGGAGCTCTCCCATATGGATAGTCCCTAAGAAACAAGACGCCTCTGGTTTAAAGAAATGGAGGATCGTTGTCGATTATCGAAAAATTAATGATAAAACAGTCACTGACAGATATCCAATCCCCAACATTAATGACATCCTAGATAAACACCCTTGACCTAGCTTCTGGATTCCACCAGATAGAGATGCATCCTGATTCCATTCCAAAAACTGCCTTCAATGTCGAAAATGGACATTATGAATATACCAGAATGCCATTTGGGCTCAAGAACGCCCCTGCCACCTTCCAGCGCGTTATGGATAACATATTAAAAGACCTTCAAAATAAAATCTGCCTCGTCTACATGGACGACATAATCATTTTTTCAACGTCCCTTGAGGAACACTTCCAAAACCTCAAACAAGTTTTTCAAAAATTAAAATCAAATAACCTAAAAATACAACTCGACAAATTGCGAATTTTTAAGCAAAAATGTAGAATTCCTTGGCCATGTAATTACACCCGAAGGTATAAAACCTAACCCAAAAAAGATCGAAGCTATCCAACGATTCCCAATCCCTAAAACTGCAAAAGAAATTAAATCTTTCTTAGGACTGGTGGGTTACTATCGGAAATTTATCCCTAACTTCGCAAATCTTACCAAACCGTTAACCCAGTGTTTGAAAAAGGATGCCAAAATTGTACATAACGAAAACTTCATTAAAACCTTCGAAATCTGCAAAACTATATTAACCAATGACCCGATTCTTCAATTTCCTGACCTTAACAAACCTTTCGTCCTAACAACCGACGCATCAAATGTTGCTATTGGTGCAATACTATCCCAAGGCCCCATCGGCAAAGACCTGCCGATTGCATACGCCTCCCGCACATTAAACCCTGCGGAATGCAATTACTCTACCACAGAGAAAGAGTTGTTAGCTATCGTTTGGGCTACTAAATATTTCCGCCCGTACCTTTTCGGACACAAATTTACAATTATAACCGACCATAAACCACTAGAATGGCTTGTTTCCTTAAAAGAACCAAATTCCCGCTTAGTAAGATGGAGACTTAAACTTGAGGAATATGATTATGATATAAAGTACAAAAAAGGAAAAATGAACACTAATGCAGACGCCCTTTCTCGCGTCGAAATTAATGCTGTAGACACAGAATCGCTCATCGCGAACCCGAGCGACTCCGATGTCGAGGACCCGTTTGACTGGTACATAGAAAATCAACCATCAAACACCCCAAGTGACGAAATTGAATGGTACATCCAAAATAAAGCGTCGCAAGTCCCAATAGAGGAACTCGACGAAACTCTTGGAATACCACGTTCACCCAAACGTATAAATATATTACAAGACATAAAAATACGGTCCCACTCACAAACGAAACTGCTCATACCTCTCTCGAAAACCCGACAATTGAAATTCCAATTTCAGATAGACCCCTTAACACGTTTAGCCATCAGCTAATTATAAAAACTAATGAAATAGATAAAACATGCATAAAGAGCTTTAAACCCTTTCCAAATAAGGAAAGAACAATTATTTCAATTCCCAAAGACCGATTCGATGACGAACTCGTTCAATATATTAAGACAAAATTGGTACCAAAAACATCATATGCCCTATATTTTGACACAGAAAATCTTATGAGAGACGTAGTCCACATCATCCAAAAATATTTTAAACCTAATTCATTTAAACTAACTCACACTACTAGATTCTTGCTAGACGTCACTGACGAAAACGAACAAAATCTCAAAATACAATATGCTCACGAAACGAAAAGCTGTCACCGAGGTATACATGAAACAAACCAACATTTAAACAGATATTATTACTGGCCCAATATGCAAAATATGATACAAGACTACATCAACAGTTGCGAAATTTGTCAAACAGGAAAATATGAAAGACACCCACCAAAAATCAAATTCGAAATTACCCCTAGTTATTCCAAACCATTTGAAACAATACATCTAGATACCTTTCGTATCCAAAATAGAAATTTCTTAACGATCATTGACGCTTTCTCTAGATATGCCCAAGCATATCCTATGGATGCAATTATCAATATAAATGTCATGGACAACCTCCTCACATACATATCTCACCACGGCATACCACAAACAATAATAACGGATCAAGGTAACGAGTTTAAAAATCGCTTGCTAGACGAATTCTGCAAACTTCACAGAATTAACTTACACTATACCACAGTGAGAAACTCAAACAGTAACTCCCTCGTAGAACGCTTGCACTCCACTATAGCAGATTCTATTAGATGCCTTCTACAACAATTTCCAAATGATCACATAGACACTCTCATGAAACACGCAATTATTGGATATAACAATTCGATCCATAGTTCGATTAAATTCACCCCATTCGAAGTTATCTACGGTAACACCGATAAGACACTCGAAACCACAGAACAAAATATTCTAAATGACTATACTGTCAAACACAAAAAAATGCTTCAAATACTGTTCGATAAAATAAAAATAAATAACGAAGAGAAAAAGATCGCCCAAATTTCTAAGTCCAACGAAATTCGCGAAGATCCGAAAGAATACGAAGAAAACGATATTATTTTTATAAAACAACCACCTCGTACCGCAAAGCATAAACCAAAATTCATAAAATCCAAAGTAATTCGTAATAGCCACAAAAAATTAATAACATCTAACGGCACCCTACACAAAAATATAATCAAGAAACCTAGAAAACTTAATAACAAAAACCCATTGCAGAATGAGAATAACTCTCCTGATCCTCACGATCCTTCGAATCTACCCGACACATCTCGAAGAAATTAAAATCACTCCAATCACCGCAGGAATATTACCCTTCAAGCTAGGTAACGCAAAACTCACCCAATCCCACCATACCTTTCTACACTACATAGAATTAGAAAAACCTTACCAACCAAACGTTAACACTAAAATCTCAACTCTCAGCAATCGAACACCAACTCGCAAAATATCGAAACTATTCAGACACTACTCTTGACTTTCTCCCGATAACAGAATTAACAAACCATGCTTCATATATAATTAACGACGTTTCGGAAAAACTAGACAACATAAAACCAATCAATAGAGCAAAAAGAGGACTAATGAATGTAATCGGTCAAGCAAACAAATGGCTGTTCGGCACTCTCGACAGTGAAGACGGCGAATATTACGATCGAAACATCGTAAAACTAGAAACGAATTCAAAAATAATCCAAAATAACGTCTTAATGCAAATGTCATTAAATAAACAAGTTATGAAAAAATTCAATAAAGTTATCTCTAACCTGGATTCGAACCAGAAGAAAATAGCCGAAAAAATTAACAATTTGGATAAATCAATATCAAAGGTTCTGGGTTCTGTCGAAGACTATTTGCAACTGCAATCAATTATAAGCCAAATAATTTTAAACGGTCAACACATGGTCACAATTTTGGATAATTTAGAAAACGCAATCATGTTCGCTAAATTGAATACCCTACATAGCGTTGTTATCAATCATTCTGATTTAGCCAATATTCTAGAATCATTAAATACATATTACAATTCAAATCAAATAATTAAATTCAAAGATAGTCGTACTTACTACCAATTAACTAGTCTCCAAGTAACATTCCATAATAATAAAATTATATTCGCAATTAACTTCCCAATCATAAAACCTTATACTTACGACCTTTACTAATTATACCCAGTACCCTATCAAAATCTCACGATTATTCCTAACTGTCCCTACCTGATACTACATGCAGAGGAAAGCTACTACGAAATAAACGAATGCCCGAAGTTAGAACACGTATTCGTTTGTAACAACCCAAATGCAGCAAACGAACAGGACTGCCTCCCGGGATACATCACGAAGACGATCCAAGATAGATGCGTCTTAACTACCACCTACGTGAAGGAGACCATCATAGAACAAATCTCGCCAAATTATGTGATTATAATACCTAAAGAAGAAACCACCGAAATGCTACAAGACTGCTATGAAAAACACTACTCTATGATAACCGGTCCCAGCCTCATCACTATACCCCACAAGTGCAGTATATCAATCGATGACCAGAAAATCTACAATCGAGAAGAAGTTCAATTCAACGAACCATACATACTACCCCAACTCCAGATAGGACGGACTACCGTACGAAGAAACAACGTGACTACTCTCCACTTGAAAAAGATCAAGTTAGAAGACATCCACGACCTTAGTAAACAAATCAACAACGTCCAAATTCAGCAATTGGAAACTTCAGGAACAAAACGAAACAACGTCCTAATTTGGATCATAATAGGACTCCTGGCCTTCTCCCTCGCAATTACAACAGCATACATCGTCCCGAAGAAATACTACGAATGGAAAAGGGTAGCTCATGACGAACAAGAAGCAACGCGGCTCGAGAAGATTGCAGTACCTCAATATTCCCACTTAAGACTGCCGTCCCATTTCTGTAATAATATGTTATTCCGCATGTGGCGCTAAATCCGCGCTCCCCTTCCATACAATTCTGCTCCTAGCTAATACCCCTGCACTACTACACAGATATATTACACAGTTATTCCCCGCCGAGAGACCTCGCGTGCGACGATGCATCATCGGTCCCACTCGGCATATTTTTTCCATCGTTTTTTTTGCGGCTACCAGCCCAGCTGAGCGAATACATTTATTCGAGTCGGCATACAATGATATTGTACATTTGTGTCGGTTTACCTAGGAAAGTCGAGAGGCTGCCGATGTATTGCAATTTTACATATTATATTAATTGTAGTTCATTTTTTAACAGTATTTTGACAGAAAATATATTTTAATATTATTCTTATCTTATTATAATTTCCATTAATAAAATATAAAATATCAAAAATATTTATTTAACAAATTCTTACTGTAAAATATTGAATACAATTTAATAGTTTCTATAAAATTTTATGAGGGTATAATAATTTATAAATACGCAGTTATAAAATATCTCGTATTGTCAGAGTACAATTGTAGTAATTGTAGAGTACATTTTTTATATAAAAATATTTTGACATAATTTAAACAATTTTATTGTTCGCTATACGTATCGTAATATTGGGTATAAAAGAAGAATAGTTATTTATGATATAAGTGTTAAATCGCATTTAACACACATATACAATATGTTTTCTAAACACACCTTTAAGAGCACAATAAAGTTCTTTAAAAATATTGACATTTCGGTCAGTCTGTTGTCAAACTTGTCAAACAAGAAATCATCATTATGAATTCTAATATTGAAGAAAGTCAACTACCGAAAGAAATTGAAGAAGGTGCTACCAGGGCGACTTTAAATTTGTTGCACCTACTCAACTTTGTTTTGTTAATTCTTATTTTTGATTAAATAAATGTCATTTTGACAGATTATTGGCTGCTTACTTTTAACACTAGCATTAAAAGTCGAGCACTTTTAACACGATTGTGTAATTTCTCTATAATATTGCATTTTTAATTGAAGTATGCCGTGTTAAAAGTTCAACTTTTAATAGTGTTTGTAGAAAAAAAACACTTTTTCTACGACCTAGAACTATATAAAATAATAAATTTAATTACATATTATTTTATCTCCACAAATTAATTGTTAAATCAATTTTGAACCGATCAAATTTTAAATTAACGAATTTGTTGCGAAAACAAAGTTTTCAAACTTACTATCTCTAACAATTGAAGAATCCGTATTATTTATTGATATAGAATATGGATTTCTGGGTGCTGGTCCCAAAGGTACTAATTGATCATTTTTATTTCAAAATATATTTACACCAATATATTTTTTAAGATTAATAAACGAGGGCAATAGCATACTGGACATTAAATGTACATACAAATATTGTCTGGAAATATTTGAAGGAAAGATCAGGCTAAAGAGAAATCATAATTATTACTATCAATTGTCAATCAATATGTATTATATAAATATATATTTTTTTTACATTATACAAATTTCAGATGCAAGGCCAATTAAATCGTTCATTTCAGAAACTGGTCAACAGTCATTTTTATGGATTTTCTTTTTTTTGCGGAATTAGTATCGCCTATTGTCAGGGCATATTTTTAGTTCATCTTCAACTGCCATTCCATTTTATGGGATATAATTTACAATTAATATCGCGTTTAGTGCAGAAACCTGTCAAGCGACATCACAGTAAATTTAAATTTCTGCAGTAAAAGTCCTGTGGTATTTTGTATAATACTAATAACATGGTAACAAATACCGTTGGTTTACCATTACTTACCATTGCTATTATTTTTATTAATAGCGTTTTTATTATTTCTACCCGTACTGTAGACGGATTGTCACAATTATCCGAATCGTTTGAGCCGGAAAGATAATAAATATACAGTCTATTCTACATATTAAAAGCGCTCAAAACTATAGCGACTTCAATTGTTATGTAACTATCAGTAAACATATACATCGTGATTAGAATAATAGGTAAGAACTGGACAACTTTGTTAGTATTCATTTTAAAGGAAAATGATGTTAGGCAAAAAATCCTACACTATTTCAAATAAATAATAGCATTATTTAAAAACTGAAAAAATTAAAAATTAAAAATTGAATAAATTATTTGTGCTGAAAAATTGAATATTTTTTTAATAAATCTAAAATAGACGAGCAGTGTTTAAACTTACTTAGTATTTGCGCAATAGTTTTGCGATTGATGATTTTGTCAGGATGATTTACATTACATTCATTAGCTGCTTCTCTGCATGTTCTGTAATAATTCCCTACAATAAGAACAATTTCAACCTTTTCTGGGTTAGTTAAATGCAAATGACACTAGTGACAAACATATTACAAAACGAAAAATTAAACAGGCAAACCAGATAACGTGATTTATAAATTTTATTAGAAGTGTGAAATGCAGATCACACAAGGGACAGATAAAACAACGCATAGAAAATAATAAGAAACTGTACATTATATCTACAATTTTAGAACACAATTAAGCACTTTAAAAGAAAATTCATTCAATTTATTATATTTATTTTTTTCAGTTTAAAAAAAAAATGTTATTCATTTGAGATAATGCAGATTTTTTTGCCTAGCCACCTTTCCCTCTAAACTTATTTTCCCTCTAATTATTATTTTCGATTCGATAGTGATAGTGGGTAATAAATTGAAATAAAAAACTATTATTTTTCAACCATGTTTCAATCTCAATTACTATCACACAATAAACACATAAAAAGTAAATAACCAACTTTTAGACAATAAATTCCAAATTACGCTTGACTCCCGTAGTAGCAGTACTACTAGCCTATCTTCGCACATTGTAGATCTTGTCCGAGATTTTAAACGTTGCAAAGCCGAAGAACTTTTCTCTAATAAAGCAACAGAAATGGGTAAGGTGGCCAAAATTTGTAAAAAGGTATTGATATAAATATATGGACAATGTTCAAGAGCAATTAGTGCTGTCGATGGAATTTCCCCGCTATCCTGATTTTCCCACTTCTTCTTCAAAATTTCTAGTTCTGACACAAATTGTTGCTTGCTTATATTTTCATTAATTTGGCCTATGATTGCAAAATATTTATCGATTCAAATATCAGCAGAAGTATTTATATATTTTTTATTCAATCTAATAATTTCAGATGGAATAATATTATTAAGATAGAATATATTCAGAGTATCTGATGAAAATCTTTCTTGTAAATCAGATATAATGTGATCTAAAATTGGAATATAAATTAAAATTTTATAATAGTCGGAAGGAGAATGTACTGTAGGGTTCGATCGTTTCGTCATATGTTTGACAATCCTTGGTGTTTCAAATTCAACGTTTAGTTTTTCAAGACAGGTTAAAATCGAACTTATTTGATGTTTGAACTCTATATCGACATTGATTCTCTTTTCTCTAAGTAATAATAATGTATTTAAAACGATATCATTGGCGTGCTTTGTATCGATATTTTTATTCTGAAGCATTGCACTTAGTGGTAAATTCACACCTAATATACTATTTAGACAATAAAAGGTTACAATAAATTCACAACTTGTTATAGAAAATTTTGAGTTTTAGCTTTGCTTGAAGATTCTGATTCTTTCCAATAGCTTATTTATATATTGAAGAGCAGAAATAATATGGTTCAAAGGTTCTCTAAACTGTAATACAGCATTGTGCCTTTCAATCCATCTAGTTTCGCATAAATGAGTCAACTTTCCTTTGGAAAATAATGAGAAAAATGCTATCGTTTGTTTCATTATAGCCATGGCATTACGAACTTGCATCACATTAGAAGCTTTAGATATGCCCAAATTTAGAACGTGGTTATAACATGTAGTTCTTGTAGCAAATTTTAAAAAATCTGAAATTGTTTCACAGCACCTCTTTGCTCAGAAGTCATTACAGAACATCCATCGGTGTAAACTCCAATACAATGTATTTGTGATAAATCGATATGATTTAAATAATGAGTGACTGTGTTCCCAATAACCGTTCCACTCAAGATTGGCTATAAACTGCCTGAATCAACTTCATAGTTATCTTCGTAACAATCCACAAAACCAATAAAATCATCCCTGATGCTGGAATCTTTATCAATATAGCGTAATATGATTGACATTTGGCAAATGTTGGAAAAATCTGTAGTTTCATCAAATATAACACAGTAGTAGTTCGCACATTTAATACTTTCTAAAATATTTTTCATTATTTCGTCTTTACAGCATTATATAATCAGTTTTATCGGTGATATTTTTTTCAATGTATAGCCTTGGGCGCATTTTGTAATACATACGGTATATGGGAAATAAGAAAAGCTCCCTGCGTTGAGTGAATTTTACGTGCAAAATACTCGCTGGCCAGCGTGCATCTCCCGTGACAATACCGGTAGTGGGGTGGTGTATAAAAGGTGGCCTGAATGTGATCGACCGGCCGGGTCAAGAGTGGGGACTAAAAAATTAAATATTAATGAATCTGGGGAGATGTTCATCTCTGTTATTTTTGCAAATGACAAAAAAATAAAAATATTTTCAGTTTGTTCGATTTTTTCTCTATACAGTGATATAAATTTCATAGCGAAAAAAAAATATTTTAAATGTTGTTTATAGGTTAATAAATATAAATATTGCAAATAAAGGAAAACAAAATATGTCACTTTATAAATAAATATATCATTAATGATTCCTGAAAATTTCATGTTTCTAAGTAATGTAGTTTTCCAAATGAACATCTCCCCAGTTTCACGCTACGAAAACCGCAGTCTTAAGTGGGGAGGAGTTATGTAACTCGCCCATATGAAGGCTCCAAGATACACCACCGGACCACGTCAGCAGTTTACCTAAGGCAGAGCATGTGGCCTGCTAGCAAATATCCACATCAGCATCAAATATGCTTACTACTGTAACTAACAATAGTATAAGTAAAACACATGTCACTAACAAAAAACAGTTGTAATTATACTTCGGCGCGAGCTGTAACTCTCGCGGTTGAAATAAACGTTTTTAAAAAGTCTTTCTCCCTCGGTTATTTCATCTTTAGCTGGCTCGTGGCCCTCATTAAGAAGGTGTTCTGCGAATGTCGAATCTTCTTTTCTGAGATGAAACGATCTCAAATGTTCCTTGTACCGGATGTTAAAATTCCGCCCTGATTGACCAATATAATAACCGTCACAGTTTTCACACAAAAGTTTATACACACCCGATTTGTTTAAGGGTTCTATTTTATCCTTGGCGTTAAACATAATTGAGGATAATTTAGTGTCTGTTTTAAATGCAATTTTCACTTTGTTTTTAAGAATTTGTGCAATTTTGTCACTAACGTTGCCAAAATAGGTTAGGCAAACGAAGGGTTTGTTATCAGTTTTCGGCGGTATTGGGTAGATTTCTTTTATTAAAAGGCGATATCGCTTTTTAGAAACAATACTGTCGATCAGATTAACTGCATAGCCATTACTAACAGCGATGTTCTTAATAGTATCAATTTCTTCCCCTAGTGCTTTTTTAGTGAGTGGGATACTTAGGGCTCTATGCACCATAGAGTTAAAAGCGGCAAGTTTTTGTTGAAATGGATGTCTGGACGAATTATGGATTGTAGTGTCTGTGAAAGTCGGTTTTCTAAAAATATTAAACTCAAATTGATTTTTTCTTTTATAGATGGACAGGTCTAGAAAATTAATATTGAAATTTTGTTCCACTTCAAGAGTGAATTTAATTTTTGGGTGCAACGAATTTATAAAATTTAGAAATGATTGTAGTTGTCTGTCTGTTCCTACAAAACACGCTAAGATGTCGTCCACATAGCGGTACCAGAACTTTATATGTCGTTTAGCCTGCTTTGAATTTAAAATCATTTTAACTAAATTTGACATGAATAGTTCAGCAAACAAAGGGCTTGTTGGTGCGCCCATAGCCAAACCTTCATTTTGTTTATAAATGATAGAATTGTATTTGAAATAATTTTGATCTGTGATAACCACTGCAATGTCTATAAATTCCTGTTGTATAATTGGGTTAATATTGCTATTATACAGGACATCTTTCATAAGAGCGAGGCACTCATCGGGCGGGATATTTGAAAACATATTGCTTACATCAAATGATACTAGTTTTGAATTAGGAGGAACAGGAACGTTTTTTAAATTTTGTGCTAATTCAATTGAGATTTTTACCGAGTTTGGATCATTAAATTTTGTATAGGTTTTAAATAACATATTAAATTTTATAGCAAGATTTCGAATTGGTGCATTGATGTAAGATACTACAGGCCTTATGGGTGCATCATTCTTATGTAGTTTTACAAGTCCATACAGACGTGGTGGTGCTGGATTCATTGTCGTCAGTCTATAGATATCTTTATCAGTAAATAAGCCCTTACAATTATGTAGTACAGCTTTGATATTTCTTTGAAACTTGTTTGTTGGATCTTTTTTCATAACTGTTAAATTTTCTTTACTGATAAAATCGTCCAGTTTTGAGTTGTAATCGTGTTTGTGCAAAATGACTGTTGAATTGCCCTTGTCCGCTGAATTGCTGTATGACTGTTATTATATTGGTCAGTCAGGGCGGAATTTTAACATCCGGTACAAGGAACATTTGAGATCGTTTCATCTCAGAAAAGAAGATTCGACATTCGCAGAACACCTTCTTAATGAGCGCCACGAGCCAGCTGATGACCCCATCAAGATCCTACATTTTGCCGACAAAGGGCTTAAACTGAATTTACTGGAATCGTTGGAAATCTTCAAATCCACACTTCCAAAGGACGGTCATTTACTTAATGATCAGACAGATCTGATATTCTCTCCCCTCTTCAATTGTTATAAAATTTAGGGTATATATTGTGTTTCATTCTCAATTTTTGTACTTAGTTTGACAGTGACTATAAAGTAGTCGAAACTGCAGTCACTAAATTATTTTTTGTAAAATAAATGTGTTAGTGGAAGCAACAAAGTAAAATTGTTTTATTTCATTCATTTTCTTAGTTTCCCAAAATCTAAGTCCGAGGGTATCTGTCTCGTTTTCAACTCACACATTCGATTATTGGATTGTTCTCGAGATTAGTAAGCTTCTACAGAGGTTCCAATAACAACTTAAACAATCTGTGAAATTTGTAATCTGTTATTAGATACAACAAACCGAATATACAAAATAATTTGAATGTAATGATTCGTTATGAATCATATTCAGTTGAGCGTGGCGCCCCTGGGGTCCACTATAGAGCTGCTCATTACTTAAATCACAATATATTGGGTGGGGGCTTGTGCTTATCTTAGGCGCCGAGTCGCCTGGCGTTTCTCGCGCAGTGATTAATTCCATGAGTAATGCCGAGTACAACCGGAGTCTCCGCCATACGGGCCGGAATCATCACAATTCACAATCACAACAATCATCAACTAGTATCGACGCATCCAGACGACGTTCGGGAGCGCGCAGTTTGAACTCATAACAAGAGCAGCTCCCTCATTATTATTGGAGTTAATTAGGATTAATTTTTAACCATCCTGTCGTGCCAGCGGCACTCATTGTGCGCCAGGACGGAGGGAGCGACCCTAAAGTGATTGTTGTGCAGTGTGTGGGTGTTGACTGACTATTGTGCACAGTTTGCAGAACTTTTGAGGATACTTTTGGGGAGATGGAGGAAGTTGGGTCCCAGTTCAGTGAGCTGGTCAGGTAAACAAACATTCCATATTTTATAATTTAGAAACAAACGCAGCATATAAACTAGTATATACATAAATAATTAAATTCACTTGTCACAATTGGTAAGATATACATATAAAATTGATCCATTCACTATGGATTTGGATTGCCTGTAGGAAAGTATCTTAACAATGTTCAAATTCTAAGTTGATATAATCTATCTTTAGTGAGTTATAAATTCTAAATAAAAATCGACATAGTTTAAACTAGATACTTGTAAAACTACTTTGAATAGCTTACATCTACTAATGTATTTGATATGGGAACTTGATTATAAAGCTTTGGTCTAATTGTAGAAATAGAGAGATACTTCTGGTGGCAACCACGTATGTTACTGCAGACAGGCCTTCCCAGGCTTGTTATTACATTAATCAATCATCTAGGTTTCTGAATTAATAAATAGTGGACTATGGTTAATGAAGTTTGTATAACACGGACGGCATTAAGCATGCCTCGCTAGCACCATTCTTGTATTTACTAATCACGGAGGTTGGAGGGAATGGTGGAGCGCGGTTGCATACACAGGATCTAATGCAATTTATGTAAACTTTATGATTAAAACTTGAAAAGTTAATATATATCTAGAATTACTATGTGCAGCTTAAAAGGAGAAAATACAAATGCAGTTACATATTTTTATTAGAAGATTTCTTGGGATTTTAAGGTTTAACAAATGTCGTTATTTTGTAGCAGAATATATATCATTGCTTAGTTAACTGATAAGCTGAATCTTGTTTGGGTAATCTTGAATATTTGGTAGCCCGCGCGCGCATCTCACGAATTCATTGCGAGGGAAACAATTACACAGTTGCCAAACCTATTCTTTCTGCCTTATTATAAAGATTCGAACAAAATAGAATTCTGTAATAGTCAACTGAAATAGAAATCCTGTAAAATAGATAAGCAAACGCAACTTAAATTCCATTATATTATTGTTGAGACTATGTTGTTGTTAATATAGGTTAGGTTAAGTTAGGTTTGGTTAGGTTGGGTGCGCGAAATAAAAGAGAAAGGGCGCCTGCGGGCTTCAATGTTTCGAATAAATTCACAATTCAGTGACCTTCGTATTACAATTTAATGGAGAATTTGAGTGGCTTTTGCTTGTTATCTATTTTATAGGATTTCTATTTTAGTTTAAGTTTACAGAATTCGATTTTGTTCCAATCTTTATTATATGGCAGGAATAATAGGTTTGGCAACTGTGTAAATGTTGCCTTCCCAATTAATTCGTGAGATGCGGGCGCGGGCTACCAAATCTTCAAGATTACCCTTCTTTGTATTTTATCTTGGTTAAGTTTTGGATGGTATACTCCTAAGTTTGCAATGTATGAGACTCATTTTGCATTACGTAATTACGATTACGTAACGATAAATTGCTATTAACAATAGAAATAACTTACTCTAAACTGTTTTGTGGACTCCAAACGGAAACAATTAATTGTTTTTAAATAAACGCATGGATATCTAGTCCATTAACTGCCTTGGTATTGAAGGAGGAATGCAAACAGATGTGTTGCAACTCTCATTTGCATGAAGGGATCCAAAACCGAGGTCGTCCGTGAGCGAATGAATGGAGTTTTCCAAGTATTTATTGGCAATTCTCGCATCTTCGTTATTATTACTCACACTTTACTACGTCCGGCGAGAATTCGTGTGAGTCAGGCATCTTAATAGGCTCACTAATGACAACATTTTTAGGGAAAGTCCAGTTGTCCTATTAACTGTTTAATGAATGCATTTTGCCGTCATACACGGCTTGTGAAAGCTTGTCTGTGGATTAGATGGGATATAATATTATACAGGGTGATTCAGACCACCCGTCCCAGGCCTTTTTCTCGGTAATGTGACGTCTTAGAAGTTCAGGAAAAGAAATATCATAACAAAAGCCTACCTGAAGAATTTAATGGAGGTTGTTTCGATTTCCGGAAGTAACCGGAAGTAGGCGTAACTGCACTCAACTTCAGAATTTTAAATAGGAACCTAGGTCGTATGTGACATCGTTGGATAGGTATTTTAAAAAGAAACATATTTTGTAAGAAAAGTTTTTTTATAAATGATATACTTAACGGAATAAACATTAATGTGTCGGGCATCCAGCCTAGACCATTTTCCCGAAAGTATGACGTCATAGAGATTCCGAAACAAAATAGTATGACTTAAGCCTACCTGATGAATTTAATGGCGGAAGTTCAGATTCTCGAAAGTTACCGGAAGTAGGCGTAACTGTACTCAAATTCAGAATTTTAAATGGGAACCTAAACCATTCTAGAAGAAACTTTTGTTTTTAAGAGAAACTAGAAATAAACGATTTTTATTGGAATAGTTTTTGTAAATAAAACGAATTAATCAATAAATTTTGATTACACTCACCCAGCACCATCAGCATATCAAACCCTTCCAAATTTGAGAACACCATATTGAATTATTGCCCAGCAATAACGTATTTTATTGAAATTGTGGACTTTACTACCATTAAATTCATGGGGTAGGCTTGTGTTATGCATTTTTTTAAACCTCAATGACGTCATAGTTTCGAGAACATGCCCTACACCCGACACATTAATGTATATTCCGTTAAGTATGTCATTTATAAAAAAAAAATTCTTACAAAATATGTTTCTTTTTAAAATACCTATCCAACGATGTCACAACGACCTAGGTTCCCATTTAAAATTCTGAAGTTGAGTGCAGTTACGCCTACTTCCGGAAATCGAAACAACCTCCATTAAATTCTTCAGATAGGCTTTTGTTGTGATATTTTTTTTCCCGAACTTCTAAGACGTCATATTACCGAGAAAAAGGCCTAGGACGGGTGGTCTGAATCACCCTGTATAATAACCATCTGGTTATACTTTAGAACCTTAGAACGCAATAGTATAATTAAAATATGATACAGGATGTCCACGCTCATGGACTATTAAAAGTTTCTGGGGTTCCTGATAAAATTTAAATTTAAAAAGAAATCATCCAAACATACTGATTTAATTCTCCTCATGATAAATACTTTCAACTTTCTATCACTTCCTGTTCTATCGGAAGTAGCAATCATCTTTTGTTTTTTATATGGAATTCTCTATACAGGGTGTCTCTAAATTATATGAACATGGCTTAACCACAGATTACTGGGATCAAAAGAAGACGATTTAACAAAACCTATCTATATACAAATGCGTTTGGATAAGTATTCAGCTTCAATGTGAACTTAAAAAACAAACATAATTTGCTTATAAAAAGAGAACGTTTACATTGATTTGGATGTTGTTTGGTATGACATATATCTCTCACTCACTCATATTTTGACATAATATTGTTATTATCAGTAGACCGGTTGTGTATATAACAAGCGAGGATCAACATTAATACATTCATATTTGTTAATGACAAAACCAAATAAATTTAAAAAAATCAAATCGGACGCAGACTTTCATTATTAAGTTTTTTTGTATCTCTATAGTTTTTGATATCTGTTACAGTTTCGACACAAAAAAATAAAATATGAGTGACTGCACTACACTCGTTTGGAAACATATCATCAGTGAATAGAATATTCTGGTTAAAAAGTATATGTTCAGCTCTTTTTTCCTGAATAAATCGGCATACGCAAAACGTAGGTCATAATCAGCTGGTAAAAGTTCTTGCACTATTTGGATCAATGTCAATGATGAAGCATTTGCTATAATTTCCAAATTTTCTTCCTCGTTATTAGGGCTCCTAAAATTCTAAAACCAGCACCATATCTGTTTTATCGGCGTAAGTGTACTTACTAACTAGATTACATTTGTTTCCAAACTAGTGTAGGGCAGTCACTCAGATTTTATTTTTTTGTGCCGAAACTGTAACAGATATCAAAAACCATAAATATACAAAAAAAAAATGAATGCCTGCGTCCGATTTGATTCTTTTTTAAGTTATTTGCTTTGTCATTAAAAAATAGGAATATATTAATGTTGAGCCACCCTTATTTTGTACACAACCGGTCTACTAATAATAACAATATTATGTCAAAATATGAGTTATACCCGTATAGAGAGTCATACCTAACAACATATCTCTCTTGTTATAAGCAAATTTTGTTTTTTTAAAATTAACTTTGAAGCTGAATACTGGCTAAACCAAACGCAGTTGTATATAGATAAGTTTTGTTAAATCGTCTGTTTTTTATCCCAATAATCTGTAGTTAAGCCTTGTCCACGTAATTTAGTCCACCCTGTATATTATTATGTCTTTGGCTTCCCCGTTTAATTTGAAACATATTTTGTACAGATGTGTGTACACCTGTCTTTTTTTTACTTTCTGATATAAAATTTAAATTCCAAGATTTTGACGTCAAAAAAACGTTACGAAAGATGACTTCAATTTCTCTTTCAAATAAGATAATAACGGAAAATTTATTTCGTATTATACCTGAAAGGTACCTGTTTAACTGATATATGTTGCAGGCGAAAATCTTGACAATTAGTCATTCAAAAATGTCATTAATTAAGAGCCCGCTCAAAATAATATTATAACATTAACATAACATGTTTTTAAATGGAATGACATACTTTTTATCTCATAAAGCATTTGGCACGACACTTTGCTACAAAAAAGTATTATATTAACAAAATAAGTAAGTTTTTGAAATATTTCGAACATTCGAATTTCTGCATCATGTAATTTTACCTATGCTATTTACACATGCATCGTAGTCTGCGAAATATGCGTATTTTTCGTCACTGGGATAATCAATGTTAACAAATAAATTTCAATTTTGAAAAGTTTACTTTAAGTTTGTTACTATCAAGTCGTCATATTAGCTCAAAAAGCCGTTTTGGCGGAAATAAATTATATAGTTTTGAAATTTGGTATACATACTCTTGAGTACTCGAATATCAATCTAATAATGCTATATCATCGAGTTTCTCGATGATATAGCTCGTTTCATCGAGTGGGGGTTACACCCCTTGATATTGAAAACCACATCCCCCAAACGAACTTGTGTTATTTTTCGCAATTATCTCGTAAACGGTGCACTGCCTAAACATTTTTATATCGGGTAAATTTGATGGAAGAAAAATTTTGTACAAAACTTATATTACACGGTTTGTCACATAAGCTACAGTTTGCAATTAGACTTTTTGGCGAAATAAATTATATAGTTTTGAAACTTTTCAGAAGTTAAATTTCATTGTTAACATTAGTTATCATAGTTACGAAAGATAAGCAGGTTTCGCGAATTATTATGCTTGTGTAAACAGTCTAGGCGAAATTACGAATCCAGAAATTCTAATATTTGAAATATTTCAATAACTACGTATTTCAAGAATATGGTAGTAAAATACATTTTTGTAGCAAATTGTCATGCCAATTGAGACACTATGATGTAAAAAGTATGTCATTCCATGTAAAAAAAATGAAAAACGCTTAATTTAAGTGGGCACTTAATTGTTGACATTTTTGAATAACTAATTGTCAAAATATTCAGCTGCAAAATTATCAGTCATGGAGGTACCTTTTAGGTACAATTCGAGATAAATTTTCCACTTTTATCTTATTTTTAAAAGAAAGCAGCCATTTTACATAACGTATTTTTGAGGTCAAAATCTTGGAATTTAATTTTATTTCAGAAAGTTAAAAAATATTGTGTTCATACATCTGTACAAAAAATGTTTCAAATTATGGAGAAGCGAAAAACATAATAATATATAGGGTGTTCCATTTAAAAAACAAAAGTTAATGGCTACTTCCGGTAGAACCGAAAGGGATAGAAGGTTGAAAGTATTTTACTTGAGGAGAATAGAATCAGGCATATTTGGATGAATTTTTTCAAAATTTTATTTTGTCGGAAACCCCATAAACTTTTAATGGTCCATGAGTGTGGGATACCCTGTATATGTAGATGTAGGTAGATAGGTATACTAGTTATTTATGTTATAACTACTGTAATAGGCCGTTAAGATAATTTAGCGTAAGTCCGTACGTGATCATACTTTCTTTAAAACTTTTTTATATTGTACATGTAATAGTAAATTGTAATAGTACATATATTGTACTATTACAGCAATCTGTAATAGTAATTTATACAGTGTGGAACCAAATTATTTTCATCTAGTTACCTTTGTAATTTACCTTTGTATATACCATCGTAAAAATACGAACTGCTGCGTATAAATTTGTTTATAAAACAAACTAAGCATAATAGTTATTTATCTAATAAGTGGGATAAGAGCATCATTAACTGACGAATGCGGACAGTTTCTGAGATGAGGGCATAGCCCGAGTCGAAGTAAGAGCATCAGTTTCAGTTAATATGACCTTATCACACGTAGTAAATACAAATTTTTATCTACGACTGCTCGTAATTACGAAAATTATACTTTTGAATTGAATTCGATGAAAAATTAGAACGTCATAGTATGTATGTAGAACCATAGCAACATGTAATTTGAATGTCAATTTAATCTTAAAAACTCCAAGAATTAAACTTCTACTTTCTGTTTTGCTGTGTTACATTGAGCGACTCCGAAACTCTGCCTTCGCATATTGAAGAAACGGCCACGCAGGTAGTTTCAATGTTATTGTAGGAAAAATCAAAAACTAGTTTGTATAAGGGTATAGTACTTCTAGTATATTTTGAAAACTTTTCGAAACGCTATAAACCTTCAATCTGTGGGCATATTACTCGATGATACGTGCGATACTATCCACAAAGAAAAATGTGGATATCAGTAAATTTATTCAATTGGTTGCATTTCTGAAGAGGCAGTCAGAAGGATATAAACCTAAGAAATCCAACATTTTAACAAAACAACATGTAACCCGATTGTTACAAGAAGCTGATGATGAAAAGTGGCTACTAACAAAAGTAAATAAAAACAAGTCATGAAATTTTATATTAAGAAATATTTTCAGGTAGTTTTGATCTTTGGAATTGGTGGAGCCTGTAGAAAGAAAGAAGTTGCTTACATGCAAGTGGAAGAACGAATGGCAGGTCTTCTGCGTCACAATACTAAATACAAAGACCAAAATTTCGATAGAGTGTGTTATAACTTCTGGAGACATTGATGGAATCAATTTTGTAGACATTATAAAGAAATACTAGGCACTGCGTCCACATAATGCCGTGGGGAGGTTTTTTGTTGGTTACGGGAATGGCAAATGTATAAAGCAATCCGTTGGCATTAATACGATTGGTAGCATGCCGAAAAATATTGCTTCCTTTTTAAAATTACCAAATGCTAAAGAGTACATCGGTCAGTGTTTCTGAAGATCGTCAACCTCACTGTTGGCAAATTTAGGGGCGGATCTGCTAACAATAAAAAGGCACGGGGGCTGGAAGAGCAATACAGTAGCCGAAGGATACATAGAAAATTCGGTTGAAAAAAGAAACGTATCGCTACAAATATTCTTGGAGAAAATAATATGCTTGTAGAAGCTTCAACCAGTAGCTGCAGTAGTTTTGGACATTTCTAAAACAGAAATGTCCTCTGGAATACACTTAAATAAATGTAACTATTTATTATTAATGGGTTATTATTAATGTTCATATGTAATTGTTTAATAAATTTGACCGTAAGTTGGTATTAAAAAATGAGTGTGTTTTTGATTGCATTACCTAACTAGTTAGGTAATGAGTTTGATTACGTAACTCAAATGAATGTCAAATTCGTCATTTATCTAAGCAGTCGTAGATAAACATGTTTATGCTTACCAGTTGTCAAACAGCGAGCGACGGTAACTTTCGTAGATGTTCGACCACGCCGGTGATTTTTCGGGCGGGCCAGTTTTCAAACGGCCGTATCTTGGCAGAATCGTTAGGAGCTCGGGAGAATGCGAGGACGAGTGGAATCGCCCAGGTACGAGATGGAGTTCAGGCTCTTTTTATTCAAGCTTTTGATTACCGAAAAAAATCAAAACCGCGAAAAGGGAACTATATCGTGCTCCCGGTGCTCCTATATTATCTGGAGCCTGGATTTTGTTGTCAAGAATAACTATCGATCTCGAAACGAATGCAGGAGTCTGTACGTGTATATTTTTGATCTAATGTGATTTATTGTGAAGAGATGATATGCACACAAAGTTGAGATTAAAATTGAAAAGAAAGCCTTTTTATGTCATGAAATATAAACACCAAACTGCAAAAAAAGGCATTTGCCTAGTTTTCTTGTATGGTATGGCTTATGTTGTTATCTTCAATATCTAAAAAATTAGAAATTTGTTAAAACTGACAACCTTGCTTACTCTTGTGTCAAATTTTGACTGTCAGTTGTGACATGAGAAGATTTATTCCAAGAAATCATGGCTTCCTAGCGGCCTGCTTGTAAAGTAAAGTTTAGAGTTAACATATGAGCCGTTGATTTTACAAGTGGGACATGTCAATTTTTTTGTTTAAATTCAGTGTCCAAAGAGTTTTCTCAATCTTAAAAAAATGGACGAAATCAACGGCTCATATGTTACCGAGGCCTTCTACCTGAAGCTTTAGCGAACTTTTCGTGAAACCCTGTATAAAATATGCAACAGTTCTTGCAAATTGTTAATAATTTCATTGTAGACTTCATTTTTTATGAAATCCGAATATGAAGATGTCTACCGGGGTAAGGTCTGGTGATCTTGCTGGCAAAGTTCCTCTCGACCAGGGAAAAATTCTGCAAGAAACCCCAAATTTTCTCGGGTAGTATGAGCTATTGCTTCATCTTGCTGAAATTAACCACCTTCGAATTTATCGGGATGCATCTGATCCAAAAATGGGGCAAAAAATTGTTCTCTATAACGTTGGCCATTGATTGTATCATGGATGAATATCGGCCTTATGATTCTATGTTCTACGGCGGAATACAGCTGACCATATTCCTATATTAAGAGGATGTAAAGGAGATTCAAGGAAATTGTGGAGATTGACAACAGATCATGTTCGATAATTTTGTTTGTAAAAAAAAATAGATCGAGACGCCGTCGTTGTTTATTTTTTTTGTAAGTTGCAATACTGCATTCGACTGTTGTCATCTCTCGGAAAAAAATCTTGAACTGCAGATACTTTATATGGATGCATTGAAAACGATGCTTTAGATTTAAATCTGCTAACGGTGCTGTGGGACACATTCGTTTGAGCAGAAATACAACGGGTTGAGGATTGCGGATTTTTTTCAATGAGCTCTTTCACTTGTTAAATGACATTTAGGTCAGTTTGCGCCCTTCCAGTGAATTTTTGTTCCATCACGCTCCCTATTGTGTGCAATCAAAGTAGTTTCTTCAACAATTTTGTTCGGAAACCTAAGGCGAAACTACTGAGCATTGTATTCAAGAATAGAATATTGCTTTTCCCCATTTACTAGGCGTCTAGATACGTCTCAATAATTAATGCGTTTTCCTGCTTTAGTACTGTCAATTTGACAGTTTCAAACTCTATACATTTCTTTCTGGATGCATTTTTATTGCTGGAATGTCATGTTTATTTTGTTCTTTGCTCTCGTTTATGATATAATATTTATATTTTTCCACTCTCTGCTTGGTAAGTACACTGTTGTAACATTGATTTGATGGATGTAAGCTCCACTTACCGATAAAGCTGTGGTTACTATGAACAACGGGAAGTAAGTAAAAAATTACATCCCTCAGGAAGGTAAGTAAAAAAAATTCAATAGCGTTCTCTCTCTGGCACCACTCTTTAAAACATGTATACGCATTTTGATAACGCCCCTTTGACTTCTCCGGCAGTAGAACCGAACAGGCAGCATCTGCAGCCTCTTTAGTTGCCATTTCTTGTTTATTTTTATTGGAATTCATTTTACAACTGAACGAATGCAATTTCTGACATTCACACTTTGTTTGAAAAATAGTGTTAGCAACCAAGGCCGTACTGACTATTTGTTCAAGTTGCGAAAATAAATTAATCAAACATAAACAATTAAACCAACTTCAGGAGTGGAAAAACAGTTATAAGCAATTCGAGGGGTTAGTTTGGACTAGTCTCGGACTTTATTGCTAGCCCTCGCTGTCGCTCGGGCGCAAACCCGACCTCGATTGGTAAACAATACTTACCTCCCTTAATGCTTAAATAACTATTAGGATATTTCCTTTCTCTCGGATCACCATGTATATCTGCTATTATTATATTATTATAATATTATATTAATATTATATAACATATAATACTAGTTATAATATAACTATTATAATATTATAATAGTTATTTATGCATTAAGGGAATAGGGGAAGGTTATAATCCCGATGCTGTAAGTAATGCCTAAGCGATCGTAGGTAGTGAGGGCATATACGGCTGAGGGATTGTTGAAGTTTAGTCACGAATTTCATACACAATTTTTCTGCCGACCGATTACATGTTTAACTAAAGTTTTTGGAAACATGTGAAATGATTCGTTTTTATACCCAATGCCGTTTAATCAAGTTGCCATAGAAACAAAAATGTCACAAGTAATCAAGTTTGATTATGACAGTTAGTTTTGCGAATCGATCGTCTTAGAAATTAGATGTCCGTAAAGATATTTACAATCTAGTTGGACGAATACCTAAGCGTGATATTATTGCAATCTACCGAGAGCAAAATGTAGGCAAGTCAATCATTTACAACACTATAAGGAATTGTGAAGAGGGAATACCATGCATTAATTTACCCAAAAGCGGTAGACCAAGAATTTCGATCGCACAAACTTAGTATTTAGAAAGAGAAGAAAGGCACCAAAATACACCACAGCCCAGTTAGAAAGAATTCCGCGTTGTTGTCGCGCATTAAGGCGCATACACTTTCATAATAAATTGATTGTATGGATGATAAAAAATATTTTACCTTATCCCATTCAGAGATTAAAGGAAACGATGGGTTTTACACCGACAACTTAGAAAATACTCCAGACAATGTTAAATTTAAAGGTAAATCGAAATTTGAGGATAAAATTTTAGTGTGGTGTGCCATTTCTGAAACAGGATTTATCTCACAGCCGTATGTTGGTCGTGTTCGGGGAGAAGCCTTAAATGCAGACCGTTATATTTAAAGATGTCTCACTAAAATACTTATTTTTTTTAAATACACATCATAATATAATGTTTTGGCACGATCTAGCTTCATGCCATTATGCTGGAGTTACCAGACAGTTGTTAAATGAAAATAACATAGACTTTGTACCAAAGTTGGACAATCCTCCTAATGTACCTCAGGCTAGACCAATAGAAGAATTCTGGTCAATACTATCGAGAATAGTGTACGATAACGGATGGGAAGCTGCAAATGAAGATAAATTGCGGCGTCGCATCTTGAAAATAATAAAGAAATAGAACCGGAACTTGTCCAACGGAAGATGGAACAAGTCCGAAGAAAATTACGACTTATTGAGGATAATGGGTCACTATCTATAATGTAATTAGTAATATTTTTTTGTTATTAGTGTCGTTAATTGTTGTAACATTTGTTTTTCAAATTAAATGAGTTTGGAAAAATATATTAGTATTTAAAAATTTTCCAAAAACTTTAGGACCATACGTTATTTCGATTTTTATTTGATAAATGAAACTTCTAATATATCAGAAGATTGTCTGTATGTAAATATTATGAATTCATCACTTGTTACTGTTACTATTACAAAGTAAATAAATAAACTACACCTGATTAATTTTATTGCCTTGGGATAGTTGATATTTTATTTCCTCCGGGAATAAAGTAGTCTGTTATATGTCGACTGTCAGACTGTCGACTGTCGACTGTCGACTGTGTGACGGTTTATTCTTGGTCGGGAGAACAGTAAATTATACGCCTGCCTGTCGGTCGGTATGATGTCTTTAGGAATATCACCACTTAATGCTTTCTTATTCATCTTGTTTGATAAAACATGACCGAACTTCTAGATTTCGGATTCATAAACTATTTCATAAATTTGATTAACACATTCCGATCCATCATTTAAGTTATTAAAATATAAGATACAGTGTACAGTCCTGTGGAATGTATTATTTAGGTTTCTATTGTAAATATTTCTAGTGTAACGTTACGTGCTCTTCCGAGGGATGGTCAATTATTCATGCCACCCAATGTGCCTGACCAGGGGACGTATAGCTCCGGAATGTGCTATCATAAATAGATTCTCGGAGTTAGAGAAAGTTGGTCGGTCGCATCCGTTCCAAAACCTCTACTCTATTGAGACCCGAATTGCCTTTGTGGATTTTACGGGGCCAATAATCTGTGGTCTGCATTGTCAAAATAAGGTTCTTTCCGAGCAATTTATGGGTAGGCGACACGCGCCCCCCGTATCCGACAGTGACCGACCGTTCGTTCTCCAATTACCCCAAACAGAAATTACACTTTTTTTATGTGCACCATGTATCTGGATTCGGGTGTCATATACAGGTTTGAAAAGAACTGTGCGGGTGCACCTACAAAGAAAGTAACGCATAAATTCGACAACACCGTTAATATTAATTTTCTTACAAAATAACTTGAAGAGGTGTGGCGATTGTAATTAAATGTCGTTATATTACCATTAGCATTGCCATTTTCATCTTGTGGCGTCATTTATTTTTAAAGTTTTGACGTCTTGAATATTATTTTTAAAGGGCAACCTATATTTTTTATTATTTATTTCGATATTCATTTTTATTCTGTTTTACACGGTACAATATTTTCAATATTACATTACAAAATCTTTAAATTTGCAGAATGCATCTAGTTACCGTACGAAACAATATTGCATTTAGTAACAATTGACCCAGTAGACCAAGAGTGGTGTAGATATAATTTATTATAGATATTAGTTTTATAAAATTTTCAATATGCGTATTTATTATAATTTGAAATTTATGAGTAAATTAAGTTAATATATTCATTTAAAAAAAAAATACATTACTGCCCCAGTCTCGAACCAATAATTTATGGATTTTGGACCGAACACTCGACCACAGAGCTAAATTCTTTACACAAGTTTAGTAACCGAAATTAATTTCTCTATGTTTTAGAATGTTCATTGCAGACTAATATTTATAATTCAATAACAAAACCAACAAGACGTAATGTATACGTGCATACGATGATCATCTGTTTATTGATTGTAAAAATAAATGTGTAACTAAAATGTGTATAACTACATCGACGTGGTTTTTTAATCAAATTGACAACTTATTGAGAATAATTTATTTTTGATAAATATTAGCGGCAGCTAAAATATTTTATTTTTATAGCAACTTAAAGTGTTGTTTACTTCCGAAAATCGCTATGGTAATGCATGGCTCTATTGACGGTGGGAGATTTCCTTCTGGTGGCGGAAATGTGACATTTTTCCAGTCAACTGAGTTAGATAATGACATAATTTACTGACGTTTTAAGAAAACATGTTTAACAAACTATTAAACAAGTATACAAGTGTCCTTGGAAGAAACGATATATTTCACGAAATCGCTGAAGTAGCGATTAATAGTTTAATGGGCACAACTTTTAGCAAGCAAATGATATTCGTAAGCATTTTTTGTATGGTGTGCAATACAAACCGCGTTTAGTTAGTACACGCTATAAGATGGTTATATGCGTAATTAAAACACGAATTAACCCTTTTTCACAAAAACATTTATTAATATATTTATCAATAAATGTTTTTGTGAAAAAGGGCTAATTCGTGTTTTAATTATGTTTCACCTTACACAAGTTCAAACGAACCTAATGGATATATGCGATTGACTTATTCTGTGTTTTTTAAATTAATATTTAAATAAGCCATAATTTACTTGTAACTATAAAATTTAATGTTATAAAACATTGCTGACACATTTAAAAAGCAATTTCTTTCCTTTTTCTCATTTAACCGAATCTCTATATCTTATGGTTTCCGAGATTCCAATGCTTAAAATGAAAAAGAACTCACCCTGTATAGTTATCAAATAAATGTTGAAAACATTTTCCATTGCCTCTAAAATGTTCAATATGCGTATTTATTATATTTTGAAATTTGTGAGTAAAATAAGTTATTAATATTCATTAAAAAAGTACACTACCCGCCCCAGTCTCGAACCAACAATGCTTAGACTTAGGACCGTACACTCTACCACAAGCCCAGCTTTCTTACTAACATTTAGTAGGCGTACTTGTTCTATATATAGTTAAATGATCATTTCAGACTACTGTTTACAATTAGTTACTATTAGTAATAGTATTAGTTTACAAATAAGTGTTTATTCTAAAATTTAAATCCCCATTCATTTTAAGATATTATCAATATTGTACATTGTTATATAACTATTATGTGTAATTTACGACTCATATTTAAGAAGATGCACACAATTGTTCCCATCAATACTTATTTGCTACTGAAGATGGCTACATTGCGGCCGAAATGTACATTAGCCATTAAATGTTTCTTTGTAAAAAAGGTGTTCTGTATTTTATTTTCATGAAATTTGAACCCAACATAAAGATAATAGAATATTTTAACAAACTAATATACAAGTATACAAGTGTCCTTAGAAAAACGGAAAACCCTAAATATTTAAGAATTTTATTTTTCACGTAATCGCTGAAATCGCTATTCATAATTAATTTTATTTCAGTTCTTTTATTCTTAGGTTCCATTTAATTGCTCCAATTTTAGGAATCATCTATGATTTAAATGCACTTAGTTTATTTTCTTTATAATTTTGTCACAATACCAATAGTATTATCGGTGACGAGATGAGATTAAAACGAGCGATCATAAAGCAAGGTAATTCACTGTCATTCAATTGTAGATTTAATTTGTACATAGGTATTGTGTAAGCATTATTGTATTAATGACTTCAATGAGTTGTACCATAAATGGGCCTCTCAAATTATTATAAATACTAGTTGTAAGTGTAATGCATATTTAGTACACTAATGACACTTTGTGACCGAAATGTACATTAAGTACAAAATAAATAAGTGAAGAAAGGGTACTTAGTTCAGTATTTTTTAAATAATCCTTCATGCGCTTGCGCTTATTAAAGCTCCACATATTAAGCCAAGTAATTTGTAGATATAATAAAAACATATGTAAAACTTCGAACCCAGAAATTTTGTTTATTAAAATAGATTTTGTACCAATCCTGGCTACAGCCAATATGCCGAAACATACATGTCACAAGTTTACAAAATAAATAAATTTTGTCTTATTTTTTTGTTTATATTTAACCTGAGAGTGCACCCGCGTCCCATCTACAATTTAATAACATAACTCAGAATGGATCTGAATATATACAAACAATAAGTAACATTCAACAACGGTAGGCGGCTTTCATTAAGTGACAATTAGTTTATATTGAAATAAGTTATTTTCCTTAAATCTACCTGAGTAATCTTTGGTGCAATTGTTTGCATACAATAAAATATTCGTCCACCCAGAAGATTTGGGCATTTGGCTAATATAATTGTTTGCGCTGACATTAGGGATTATGCGATTTTATCACCCCAATAGAAGCCTGGAAGAGGCGTGCCCGGGATTAAAAATTATTTATATCTACTAAAATGCCGCTATTATGAATATTACGCTGTTAAAAGGTTGCCGAATATCTCAATTGCTTTTGTAATTTGTCCTAAATAATGAAACCTTTAAAACAAAATTTATTTAGTTCTTTGTGATTTAGATACAAGTTTAAAGCAAATATTTTGTTTTACCTAAACATCAGCTGGTTTGCAAATATTAATTTCTTTCGCATTTTGTTTATTTTTTATTCAGTTAAAACAGTAAGTTACGATTCTTAATCAAGGGCCGTAAATTTTTTGACATACGTATATATTATACGTTTTAAAGTATTATTAAAGTAGTTTGAAAACGTATAGATAGATCAGTCATATTTCGGATATCTTCTTCTTCTCAGTCCAGCTACCCTAAGAAGGGTTTGGTGGCATTATGTTGTGGCCCTTTGCACGGTATGCCTCCATGTCTCCCGATCCTGTGCCGGATATAACATACTGTAATGTATAGAATATGTATATATATATATATATATATATATATACTATATTTGTAGAGAGTTTTAGTAGAAGACGCTTGGAGATGAATTGTGCAGAACGGCAGCGTTAGTCGTTTTACATCCACCTCTGAATAAAGTACTAATACTAAACCTACAACATAACAGTGGCGACGAGGATTGGATTATGGAAGAGGCGATCGCGACAGCAGTGCCCCCCCCCCCCCCCCCCCCCCCCCGAGGAGATTTCTTATCGTTGAATTCAATTATAAATCGGCAGATTGGGCGATTTATAAGAAACGGCTGCAACAGTGTTTTCTGGCCGACGGTGAGTTCCTTAAGTGAGGAAACTTATATGCTAGTGCATAACTTATGCGTGCCGGAGAAACCAGAGGAGATTGCATATAACGAATTAGTGAGAATCATTGACACACATTTTAGTCCAGTGCAATCACACTTCGCGTCTAGGCACGAATTCTAGTCGGCGCGAAGAGGCGGCGATGAAAGCGTGGTCGAATGGACGGCCAGATTAAAAGCGTTAGCCGCAAAATGCGGTTTTGGAGGAGAACTTACCATCGTCATGCGAGATATATTTGTCATGGGCATGGGGCCTGGAAGAATTATGGACAGACTCCTGGAAGAAGACGCAACCAGAGCTGGAAATAATTTGGCCAAAATGGTAAAATTATCACAAGCCAGGGAAGCGGCGGATCGAGAAAAACATATGGTAGAATCATCACGAGTCAAATTGGAACCAAGGGACATCCATAAAATGAGTCATTATGGAAATCAAAGAAGAAGTGACGGAGAGCAGCGTCGATTCTCATGGATAAATTGCTAATTAAGATCCCCAATGTGGTAGTATATATGGATGACATAGTGGTTACGGGAAGGAATGTTGTCGAGCATTGTAATAATTTAGATTTGGTCTTTAGGAAGTTGGAAGAAAGTGGACTTCGAGTTAAAAGGTCTAAATGCGTATTTTTCCAAAATAAAATAGTTTATTTGGGTCACGCGATAGATAAACACGGACTTCACACAGATGTAAACAATGTCAAAGCAATTTTAGAAATTAAAGAACCAAATAATGTAAAAAAAACTGCAATCTTTCTTAGGCATGGTAAATTTTTATGCTAAATTTATCCCAAACTGTTCGACAACTCTGTTTCTCCTGTACCAGCTATTGAAAAAGGAGGTAAAATTTAATTTTCACGAATCATGCAGAAAATCTTTTGATAAAGTAAAACAACTATTAACTTCAAACGTAGTGCTGTGTCATTTTAGACTAGACAAGCCAGTCATTTTAATAGTTGATGCTAGCTCATATGCAGGGACGCCGAGAGGACTTCTGGGGCCCCGGGGATATACTTCTTGTGGGGGCCCCTGCCAAGAGCATGAAAAAAAAATTCCCCTCGGACTTTGGGCCATTTATAAATGAAGCGGGAAACCGAAAAATATCCTAATTGTTATTGGAACAATGTATTCATCAATAATTCTCTTACAAAAATGAAAACGTTTACAACTAAAATTACAAAAAAAAGTACAAAAAACAAATTATTTTTTAGAATGTTGCTTTCCGAACCTTGCGCCTAGCAAACAAATTAATTACGTCTTGAAAATCAATTTTCTTAGCCATTTCAGATTCAATCGACAACATTCCTAAATCATTCAATCGGTGTTGTGACATTGTGGATCTCAAAACATCTTTTATCCTTTTTAAAACACTAAAGGATCGTTCTGCTTCAGCAACGGTTACAGGGATCGTACAAAATAATCTTATTGCTATTATTATGTTGGGAAACAATACATCCAGTTTCATTTTTTTAATGATGTTTAGTAACTCAATGGGCGAGAGAGATTTGTTTTGTATATTGGCATCATAAATTGATTTTAAATGGAGTATTTCTTCACCAAGATTATGGTCAATATCATTTTCATATACTTTTTGTAATTTTTCGGACTTCTTTTGTATTTCTTCATCATTAAGGTTATGAAATAACCATAATACATTGAATAACGAATCAATTTCTTTAGCCGCATTAAATCTTCTTGTAATATTTCCAATAATACAATCTAAGAAAACATTGAAAACATTTGTTTTGAATTCGTCACTTGGTGTCATTTCTAATTCGTTCCCCCATTTTTTCCTTTTACTACGATTTGTTTCAAAATCTGTATTTATCTCTAAAGATGAACCAAACTATTTACATTCATTGAAGAGAGTTTCCCAACTATCTCTTCTTGTTTGTAATTCATCAAGAAGACTTGACAAATTCGCTACTTCTACATCAATTGTCGCATCACGAGCTTGTAAAACAATATTTCTATAATTTATAGCTTGAAGGACTTTGTATCAAATTTTAGCCATTACTAAGAATTCAAACGATTCCATATATTTTTTTATTCCGTTCAGATCTGAACGAATTTCCCATGTTAAGTTTAATTCTAGAACAGAATCTATGGCACTTTTAATTGCAGGAATATTTTCAGCAATTGGTTTAATACATTCAATTCTAGCAGACCAACGTGTATTTGACATAGAGTGCAATGAACGTCCAGTATTATTTTTTAATATTTCCCATCTTTGAGGGCTACTGCTAAAAATATTGTATAATTTTTGTACCCTACCAAAAAACGTTACAACCTCATGACAAGATTCTGCTGCATGAACGCCACACAAATTTAAACTAAGACATGCACAAGGGGAAAATATTGCCAGTGGATTGATTTGCAAAATACGAGCTTGAGCACCTTTATATGAGCCACTCATATTGGATCCATTATCGTACCCTTGTGCACGACATTCGCTTATAGGAATATTATATTTTTCAAGCGTTTCGAGAATTAAATTTGCAATATCATCTCCAGTCTTCTTATTGCAGTTTACAAATGCAAGAAATCTTTCCTTAATTTCGTATTCATCTGAATGATTATTTACAGAGACGTATCGTAAAATAAATGTAGTTTGTTCTATATGAGCGGAATCGGGAGTTGCATCTACAATTACAGAATAATATTTTACAGTTTCTCTTTCCCTCAAAATGCAAGTTCTCAAATAATCGGCACAGCATGATATGAATTCATTTTGAATGTCTGCCGATAAATAATGTACTTGCAATCTCTGTTTCTCGATTTGTGATTGTTTCACCATTTTTAAATGTGCTTCCAAAAGTGGATCATAACGACTGACATGTTCTAATATTCCGAGAAAATTTCCATTGTTTGAATCTCCAATCAAATGTGAACTGCCCCTGAAAGCCAAACCTCGTTCAGCCAAAAATAAAGTTACATCTAAGAATCGTTTTAATAAATCTGTCCATTTTTGTATTTCATTTCGTATTTGTTGTACTAAAAGGCAATCAATTGTTCTATTTTTACTAATATTACTTTCTACAGTTCGCCATTGGATATAACAAGATTTATGGTGGGTTAATTTTTCATGCTCAGGTATTCTATCATATAGTTTTTTTATATTCTCTATCAGGCTGCCAACCCAATTCCGTAGCCAAAACTGATCTTTGATCTTCTCGAAAATTATAAAATAAACGACAAGGAAAACAAAACAGAGCATTTTTCGATTTGCTCCAAGCAAGCCAATATCGAGCAACAATTTCATTATTTTTTAAACGCAATTTTAACAAATTTACTGGAAATTGATTGCCCTGTTTATCAACAGGAAATGTTGCTGGATGTGATTCTGGACCTCGTTGAATAGCCTCTTCTACATCCTTTCTCATTAAATTTAATTTCAACAATCCAATGTCGATGTTTAGTAAATTCACATCCATAGATTCACTGGTGGATGCTTCTTCCATTTCACAGTTGGCCGATTCTTCAGACAAGGGAAATGTTGTTTCTTCAGTTCTTGAACTTGAAGGATCCGTAACATACGTAGACAAGGAAAGTGTAGGAATTCCATCAGATTCCTTTGCATTTATTGATTCGGAAGGGTTTTGTTTTTCATCTTGTTGGGATTTCGATAAAGTTATGAAACCCAAATTTTCCAATGTTCTTCTTCCTCTAGCATTTTCTTCAAGCTTCTTTTGTCGTTCTTTGCGCTTTTCTCATCCGGATTTATAACGCTGACTCATTATGCTCTGCACATAAATTAATATATATTTTTTTTTTTAAATTAAATTATTTTTTTTAATGATGCTGCATGTTGATAAGCAAATTATCGCTTTGCTAATAAGGTCGACACGTTTCACGTTTCAATCATATAAATCAGTGGTGTCCACTAATTTTTGACCGATCGACTTTTCGAAGATCGATTATAAAAATGTCTTGCCAAGATCGACTAAATGTGAAGACAAAAAAAATCTTATTCTTCTTCCCACATATTTATCTTCATTTAAAGGTTTAAAGTTTAAAGGCTTCGCGAGCGACCGGTCGATCGCGATCGACGTTATGGACACCACTGCGTGGCCAGTTGTGCGGCGTAAGCTGACCGAAGTTCGCGTCCGCATGCACCGGCATGCAGGAAAGAGGCAGCGGGACGTATCCCCCCAAAGTGCGACGATGCCCTTGGCAACTGCGACGTGCGACAGTCGCTTCAAGTCGCTTTTTAAGTCACGCGATCCACACGATTTAAGATTTTAAGATTTATGTAAAGATTGAAACAGATTGAATTAAGAGTTTAAGATTGTCGATGTAAAGATTGAAACGGATTGAATTAAGAATAAACCAATTACTGTTAAAACATCACAGGATTTGTTAATTGCGCACAACAAACCCACAATATTAAAAATATTTAAATTCACTTACCTTAGCGTTGGGCTACATTTTTTCTCCGGGGCCCCTAGAACCCAGGGGGCCCCGGGTATTTTCCCCGTCACCCCCCCCCCCCCCCCCCTCTTGTCGGGCCAGCTCATATGGTATGGGGGCAGTAATCTGCCACCCGGCCGATGACAATTCAAGGACGCTCCGACCGATTGCTTTCGCATCTAGAGTCCTAAACAAATCAGAAAAGGCATATTCACAGATCCAAAAAGAAGCTCTATCAATTGTGTTTGGAGTGTTATAATTCCATCAATATTTGTATGGGAAACATTTTGTGATTTACTCTGGCCACAAGCCGCTAATCACAATATTTGGTGATAAAAAGGGTATCCCAATAATCGCGGCAAATAGGCTTCAAAGATGGGCATTTATATTAAGTGGATACGATTTTTCAATCAAATATGTAAAGTCAAAAGAAAACATGGCGGACGGACTTTCAAGGTTTCCGTGCGAAGATAGCAGCATAAATATAGAAAACGAGTTATCGTACATGAATTTCACATATCAAAGTTTCCCTCTAAATTATAAGGATATTGGGCGCGACAGTAAGAAAGACAATGTGATAAGTAAGGTGATATATTTTGTTTTGCATGGGTGGCCTAATGAAAAATTAGACGATAGATTTCAACCATCGTTAAGATGTAAAAATGAATTGTCTGTGGAGCTTGGATGTTTAATGAGAGGATATCAAACAGTGATACCTACAAAATTTAGGGAAAACATCCTGGCAGAACTGCACACTGTTCATTTGGGCATGGTTAAAACAAAATCGTTTGCTCGTTCTTACGTGTGGTGGCCAAACATGAATAAAGATATTGAGCAGTTGATAGGGTCATGCGAACCTTGTATTAAATTCGCTCAGACACCAAGTAAGGCTGAGTTAATTCCGTGGCATTATGATAAGGAGCCCTGGAAACGGCTACATATAGATTTTATGGGCCCGGTATTTGACAAATACTTTTTAGTTTTGATGGATTCAACAACCAAATGGATTGAATGCTTTGAAATGACAAGTATAACTTCGGAAGTTACTATTAAAATTCTGCGCGAAGTTTTCGCAAGGTTTGCTATACCTAAGTACCTTGTAAGTGATAACGGCACACAGTTCACTTCTGAAAAATTCCAAACCTTCCTTAAGATGAATGGAGTTTGTGACTTAATGGGAGCGCCATACCATCCAGCAACAAACGGAGCTGCTGAAAATGCGGTAAAAATTATGAAAAAAGCGCTGAAAACGGGAAAATGTAAGAATGAAAACCTAGATACCAAAACTATAATTGATCGATTTCTATTTCAATACAAAATTACCGAACATATAACAACGGGCCAATCACCGGCAAAGTTATTGTTAGGGCGGAGCTTAAGGAACAGATTTAATTTGTTATCACCCTTCGCAGAAAATATATTGGAAGACAATCAGCGCAAACAATGTGAAAATTATCTAGGTAATAGGAAGAAGACATTTAAAGTAGGAGACAAAGTTAGTGTAAAAGACTACGGTAATAACAAAGTGAGTTGGTGCGCGGCTGAGATAATTACAAAATATGGCGAGAGAACATATTTAGTAAAAACAAGTGATAACCGTTCGCTGAAAAGACATGTGAACCAAATTAATCCAACAAGTTACGAGGTTGATAATCGAAGGGAGCGAAATTCAGTTTGCGTCCCAAGAGAAACGATTATTAGTAGTAAGGAGGACTCAGGAGATTTGAATGAAAGTTCTGAAATAGCAAATAGTTCGGATAATGTAGAAACTGTCAATAATAACGATCAAAATGAAAGAACGCTTAGACCCAGAAATTTATTGAAGGCTCCTGAGCGATTAGCATATTGGTTTAGTTGTCTCGTTATTTTTAAAGGGAAGGATATTGTAATGTATCGAATATGTATATATATATATATATGTCCGGCGAACAGGTGTCCCACCACATGTTCGCTATTGAACTATATTTGTAGAGAGTTTTTGTATAAGACGCTTGCAGATGAATTGTGCAGAACGGCAGCGTCAGTCGTTTTACATCCACCTCTGAATAAAGTACTATATATATCAAAGCGCGTTTCATACTAAACCTACAACATAATACATACATTTACCTATATTATTACAGAACAATGTAATTTTCACAGTTTCCTGCCATTGCCTGTAACATACGTAAGTGCTAACTTACTAACCAAAATGTTAAACCCTGATGCATCATTTTTATGAACATAGGGTATATCATATTAACATTATGTTGTATACATGGTGGAGCATCGGACAACGCTCAATGGGGATTTACATGTGAACATTTAAATCTTTAAATATTGTCTTCTCTAATTATGCTAGAGACAAATTGTAATTAACTCTTTTGTAGAGCAAATACTGCGTCAATTTATGCTATTACTTTTTATTTTTTATTATCGATAACCTAAAAACTTGACGAAATAAAAAACACAAAAACACAAAAACACAAAAACTTGTGTTACACAAAAACTCAGAAGTGAATTGAAATTAAACAGCAAAGAAAATGCTTTTTACATTTTATACTCAGTAAATTATGGCTTATTTAAATATTGATATTACTAAAAAAAACTTATTCGGGCTGAGTGTGGCAAACTATCAATTATTATATATTATCAATTAGTCAATGTAAGAAGGAAGTTTTACGATAGGTTGGATCACTGTTAATATTTTTCTTGTTACAATAAATATAATTTTGTTATGTAAGTCATAGTTGACAGGCCGCTGTCAGCACGTCATAAATTATGGCGACCAGCAATAAATTTGGGCCTTTTATGCTATTTATCACTACAGCCATTAAGAGTATAAAGCCCACAATGCGACAATAGACCCAAGACTCAGGTCAAAAGTGTAGGTTTTGGACTAGTCGCTTTTGGAACGTCCCCGTCATTTGCTTGCTTGTTATTGTGTATAATTTGTGTAATTTCGCAATAATAAATATCTTACATTTCCGGGTAGCCATTTTCCGTTTGATTGCGGCGAGTCCCCCAACAAACACTAGAGGGCAAACTAGTTTTTTTTTGTACCACGGGCATTACTTTATGTTTATACACGTATCCCTCGGGCATAAAAATCTTCATAATGCCCTTGACCAAAATGAGATGACCTTTTTTTATAAAACAGTTTTTAGCTGAAATTTGATAATGTTTATATTTTAGATGAACTAGAGACATTGAGGTTATGTGTGTAACAAATCATCTGATGCAGCACATATGAAATATTTTGATGCAAGTCTCTATAGCATGCTGGCATAATTGCGGTGAAATTTCAGGAATTTTGCGTAAAATTGCTTCTTTTAGGTCTTCAATGGTTTGTGGTTTATTTATGTACACTTTATCCTTAAGACAAAGAAGTCAAAAGGTGTCCAGTCACATGATCTTGGCTTGGCGGCCATAACCATTAAATTTTATTTGCAATAACTGCATGGTTTCATTGTCACTGTGACCTGTTGGCCTGTTTTTCCGTCTGGTTGCAACCACGGGTCTTCCATACCTACATCATACCTCTATTCCATAAAAAAATGGTAATCATCTCACGATATCCAATTAATCCCCCAGGGCAAAATCAGCACCAAACGTTGGCCTTTTAAGATGCATAGGAACTTTTTTCAGATCGTCAAATTCGAAATTTTTGTTTGAACATAGTCGGAAAGATGAAAATGCGCCTCATGATCGCTAAAGATTAGTTTTCTTTAACTCAACATCAACTTGTTGCTGTTTCAAAACCCAACTTTCCCAAAAAAAAAGTATAGCATTTGCAAGCAGTCTCCGCAAAAGTTTCACCATTTCTAGAGTGAATTTAATAAAGTTTTACCCGTTGTTTGATTGTGAGCTTTCCATAATGTAATATCAAACGTTTATTAATCACAACAAATAATAATTTGTATCCTTTCTTTTCTCCATAAACAATGGCGGCAAATTTAAAATGTCAGTTAATTTTGGTTTGGATTTTGGTAATTAATTTACTTATGACCGTAAAGGCTGATTCATAGATTTGTTACGCGACGCATTTTTTTAAATAAATTAATATATTTCAGAAACAAAATGCTCAATCTGAGGGAGATTATATAGTTAAGGATTATGTATTTTTGGGGAAAATTGGATGACTGCAAAATTGCGGACGAGAAATGTGTAAAACCGAAATTTTATTAGAACGTTCGAATGCCCGAATGCAGAATTCTAATACGACGCTGTAGCGCTCAGTGGAGCAGCGGTCGCAGTTACATCTGGTGGTGCATGAGCCAAGTGGATGATGGGTATCATCGCTGAAACATACCGTACCTGGTCAGAATCTGTAAATATGCAGCGAGGCATTTTCCGCGATATTTCAGATTTCATGATTTCATTTGGTGACCAATTTAAATAATAAAAGTTATAAACGTGAATAAGCAATAACATTTTATTTTGTATTAACAATTGCATCCTATGTAACTGAACCATAGTCAAGGATGATCCACGATCGTACAACTGGGCCTAAATGTGTTTCAATCAATATAATAAAATTTTAATCTAGTTTTTAAGATGAGCATTGTAAAATATCTGGAGCCCCAATTACACCATATTTAATGATATTTTTACGACGGTGAAATATTGCCATATGAAGATTGATCCTTATGTTCTTTGCATTGCATTGCATTTAGATACATTATATTTCAAAATTGTTGCATCCCGTAAAATATGATTTGTTTGTAGTCTATCATTGTAGAAGTTAGTCTATTTAAATTGCGTTGAGGTTTAATTATTCAATCTTACTCTCGTCAATATGAATCGCAAAATTTAAAAATCACAAAAAAAGTGTTTTTAGTGCTTGTTTGAAATCAAAAAGGCTGCTATTGCAAGGTAGGTCGATTATTATATGATAGAGACTATGATAAAAGATAACAATAAGTGTAAACTAATCATATGCATTACTTTATTGTATTAGATGGTCGAAAAAACATCTAAAAAGCATGACAGTAACGAGTAAGTACACTTGAAACTTCTACAGAATGTCTTACGCAAGTAGTTGGTTATAAGTTTATGGGGTTCCTGACGAAATAAAAGTTAGAAATATTCACACAATTATGGTTCGCCTTATTCTCTCAAAATAAAATACATACATGTTTCTATCACTTCCGCTTCTACCATTATATTGATAAATTAATTCACAAATCAAGACATTACGAATTTAATATACATATAAGTAGACGAGAATCCTTCGAACTTGTAGAAAGTGTAATGATTAACCGCCAATGAACTAGACGAAATTTCGAAAATTAGTATAAAATTTTCATCATACTGGATAATTAAATGGGAAAAGAAAAGTCAAACTGATTTTTAATATTAATCATTGCTTTTGCATCGTTTGTGCATCCCTATAGGTGAAGAATTAATGTAACTGTAACTAATATAATGTAACTACACTCAGATGCAAAAAAAAACGGGTCATTGAGTCGTTGTTTGCAAAAAAAACATTTTTTTAAATTTTGATGTTGTTATAGTCCTTAGGCCCAATTCACACACAAATGGCGTATGGCACTGGCGTGGCGCTGGTGTGGGACTGGCGAGGATTGGTCGTGGTGCGTTTAATACACACATGTGTGGCGGTCAAGTGGTTTAGTTCACTACTACATGTTGTCCAGCACAATGTCTTCTATATAGATAATGATGACCATGATTTGTTGGATATTATTAATTTAGCCAATATGCAAATTCCAAAAACATGAAACAAGACAAAACAAAACATGAAAATTTTCCACTTCTTCAAAAAAGTAAATGTTGAATTCAATGTCATCACTAATAAATAAAATTTGTTAAAAAGAACGCAAAAACTAGAAAAATAAAATAAACAAAGTACAGGTGACAAAAAGGACAGAATGGTTTGCAAGTGGCGCGCCACTTCGATAAGCCATAAGTGGTGTCGGACTGGCGTGGCAAGGGCGCCACGTGCCACCTCGCCGCCACGCCATGTCAGTGTACATTGGGCCATAAGTTAACACATAGGTGGCACAAACCAGTCCCACGCCAGCGCCACGCCAGTGCCATACGCCACTTGTGTGTGAATTGGGCCTTAGAATGAAAGTTTTAGTGTTTTACAATCAAAGAGACCATCAGAATGTAGAAAAAAAACAACATATGATCCTTATCAGTTTATTTAATAACCGAAAATAACATTTAAAGGTATGCGTTCTTCACTACCTATTGCTCTTTCGGCATTATGCATAGAGGATCAAGGTGGCTACTGGGTTTTGACTTGTTTGTTTTCGATTAACTGTCATTTTCATTATTAGTCTGTGTTAAGTTTATTTTGCAGAAATGATTTTTCCTTCGTGTATACGTACATTATCGTTTTCGCTTATTAATGGTCATTAAATAAATAATAAGTACCATATGCTGCTTCTTTCTACATCGTGACGGTCTCTTTGATTGTAAAACTCTAAAAGTTTTATTCTAAGGACTATACCAACATCAAAATATAAAAAAAAGGTTCTTTTGCAAACAATGACCCAATGACCTGTTTTTTTTTGCACCTGAGTGTATATTTACAGCTTTAAAGTAAACAATTTTTTATTTCTTTAGTTGTTGTAAGTGAGTAAAATATTTTTCTTTGCGTCCATTTTTGGTATGCAAAAATGGTATTTGATATGATATATACCATATCAAATGGTATATATCACATGGTATAGATACACGCACATTTTTATAATCATCGAATGTTATTCATGGGATGCCAAAACATGTAAATCGCGCGTATGATAAAATAACATCAATAATTCATTTAAAAAAATCATATGATTTAAATCGTGATCTAAATTCATTGATTTAAATCACATCTAGCCTGGCAAAAACTGCTCAGAAATATAAAAAAATAAAAACAAACACAATAAAAAAACATTTTTTTATAATCCTATATGCCCAACTACAATCCATATTTTTTAAATGGTTTATTTGAAGACAAAATTTCAGATAAGATAAGTGCTCTATAAGCTTAATAAAAATAAACTTAACATTAATAAAATGTGTTCAGAATTGAACGAGCAATCCACATATTTTCAATAAATATAGAGGGTGTTGCATTTAAAATAATAAAGTGGATGGCCACTTCCGGTAGAAACGGAAGTGATCGAAACATTTATTTTGGGGGATCACGACGAACCATTTTGTGTTTTATTTTTTAATTTTTATTTCGTCAGTTACTCCATAAACTTGTAACCAACTACTTGCGTAAGACACCCTGTATATACATACTTACCAACATTTTTACGGGATGATGTTATTAGTAACATCGACGTTAAAAATTAATGAATAATTCACATTTTACACGTGTATTGACGAGAATTAATTCCTTATTAATTGTTAAATTTCTGCTGTGTAATTATCACCAATCCACTTATTTCGTTCTTTGCTCACCTTAAAAATTTCTTACATTATTTAAAAGGTAACCCACCGTTATATTGCAAATGAAGCAAGGTTTTAAATGAACTAGCACTCAACTCATACTCCAATTTAAAAAAATTGACTTACCTCCCCTACGGCACAGGGGTTAAAAAACTGAAGATTAAAGAGATAATTAAAATAACAGATTAACAGTGTTATTCATAAAAAAATAAGCCTCGGTTTAACGATGGTTTAATCTTAGTAACCTTGGTAACCCTTTGTAAAACGCCGCTAAACCACGGTTTACATTTTTATGAATAACACTGAGAATTTAATTTACTCAGTTACGCATTACACCAAATATACATTTGACTTGTATATATAAATTATAATTGTAAGTGAGTAATTACGAGCTATTAGAACTCTCGTGAAAATAGTTATTCAGGTGTATTGCTTATCAAACAACGTTAGCAGTAACATGTATGTTCTGCTCATATGTTTCACTATTTTTCAAATTCATATGACATTCGAATGTGAAGCTGTCAATAACGTATACGTTACTGCTAACGTTTATTGATCCGCAATACACCTGATTATATGGAAAATATTATCTACATTTTTGCAACAACTTCAAAACAAAATATCGAGGTTCAAGTGGGCACTCCTATTTGCGTGGAACCTGAAGAGAGTTCCTTCACCTATTGAGTAAGTGAAGGAAATTCTTAATAAATACTGTCATTATAATGAATATTTTTAAGATGCACCGAGAAAAAAGTGGCAATTTCAGTCCGTTAGAAATTGGGAACCGAATTGTTGATATCTCATGGTTAATGAAACAAGTTCAAGGCAAAAAATGGTCTTTTTGGATGCGACTTTTCGGATATGATCTTCTTGCGCGAAGCGCAGAAGGGGCTTAATTCCCAGATATTAATGAAGTGCAAGATGTTTAAGGTTACCAAATGGTTTTCTTTTCAGCCATCCGGTATGAATGAAAATTATTTAGAAATTAATCAAGCAGTTGCTATTGGAGCAATATCAACTGGTATTGGGTACTGTCAATGCAATGAAATATTTTCGGTAATGGATTTCAAATCAGATCTTTGCTAATATATCTGTTAGCCCTCGAGTTATAGACCTCGCCTACGACTAGTGCTTTATCTATCATATCACAAAAAAATACTTATTATTCCCTTGATATATAACTATTAAATGCACCATTTAACTAAAGTCATATAGAAATTCAATTGTGCAATATTTATAAAATAAGCTTATTTGAGTAAAATGTATTTACGTTTCTTTAATTAGTGCCTTCCACAAGTTTCCAATTACCTAAGTAATATTTATCCAAGCTGTCACTGCTTTTTACATAACCAAGTAATTGATTTAATCGAATTTTGTAAATTATCATTATACATTTAAGTACACAAGGATGTAGGTGCGTTTTCGGGAGCGAAATTTTGTAGGAATGGCGATAACTAGATAAGATAAAACTTATCAATACATTCCTATCTAAAGACGGCAGTAAAAAATGCTATTTCTGTGTCTCAATCTTTTGGGTGTTGAGTAGATGAACGTTTTAAAATAGAAAATTAAAAAAAAAAAGTTGTATGCATCTGGTTTATAAATTAACCACGTTTGGTCATTAATCGAGCGTATCGTAACGAAGCCGAGTGATTTTACGATGCTGGAGGCATAATAGGTTGTACGTGAGCATCCAGTCTTCTAATTTTCTCCCACATTGAATATCTTCTTATAATAATATTAGAATATAAACAACTCTTGGGGGTCTATACCACTAAATAATTTCTGACGTTGAATACTTATTTTATTGTATAGTATAGTAAGTTAGGGACTAAACAATTGTAGAAGCTGTTAACGAATACATAATTAAAATTGTTTAAATTTTCTCCGAATGTACTATTTTATTGCATATTCCAGGGTGCTGACCTAGTAGAAAGTTGAATGTTGAAAGTGTGTGTGTGCGTGCGTACTTGGGTGCGTGTGGGTTAGTATATTTGTATGTATGTACGTGTGTATGTTGGGATGTGTGTATATTTGTATGCATGTTTGCATGTGTGTATATTTGTTTGTATGTTTGTATACTTACTTATGTATACTTATGTTTGAGGTCGACGGTGGCCGAGAGGTTAGCGCACTAGCCTCTCGCACCAATGGTTGCAGGTGTGAACCCCGTGGGCCCAAGAATTTTTGAGCGATTAAAATTCTCTAACATCAAAGTATCGTTCCTTTCAAGGGGAACTGAAGCAGGCGATCCGGTGAGCGGTTAAGTTGTACGTGCACGTTAAAGAACCGATGTGGATGAAGTGAAATTCATAAAAGCAAAATTTACAAGCAAAATCGCTCCTGGCGAAAGTATTTAGCCACAGCTGCTAAAATAGGCTGCCGTTAAACCAAACAAATAAAAAAACCGATATGTTTGTACATTAGTATATTTGTTCATAGGTTTGTTTATTTATTTATTCGATTCTATGTTTGTATTCGTAGATGTTCATTTGTATGTTTGTTTGTATGTATACAAACCGTATAGTCAACGGAACCGTATAGTTGACCGTATAGTATCCCGTACAGTCGATGGAAAAGTATTGGAACTAAGTCGTGTATTAATAAGCGATTAATATTACACGAGTTCGTTAAACTACTCGTAATTTTTTATTTTTTACAATCAGTCACTGGTTTAGAGTCTAGATATTCGTGTACACGTCGGACAACGCTCCATAGGTATTTAGATGTACAAATTTAAATCTTTGAATGTTGTCTTCCCTAATAATTTTAGAGAAAAATCTGTAACGTACTATTATGTATAGCAAAAACTACTATGTCAAATTATGCTATTAATTTTTATTTTTCATTATCCATAACCTAAAAAATCGACGAAATAAAAGTATCTCTTTTAAAAAGTCATAGGTGCCTTTCAAATAAAAAACAAATAAATTGTTTTTTCTACGAAAGTGTTGAAAGACACGTTTTCTGTCATAAAATTTAACCTTGAAAGTTGGTATTTGTTACAAGGAGTACTTTCCGCACTCACTTTCCGCACTCCAATAAGACATGTACAATATGAGCACAATTTTACAAAACATTTACGTTCTTTTTCATACCTCTCTTTTGATTTTTGAGGCAATAAATCGGACGAAACTGTGGATGCAATGGCCGAAAGTTCCGGCGGAGTGTTTGTTATATCGTCACTATCGGAATCCATTATTGATATTCTTCTACTTCCAGTATTAATGTATAAATTTCGAGTCTCGATTTGGTGACAGCGATTTATAAATTTTCTGACGTTTAAATTAATGACAATGACATTTATTTTAAATTAATGATTAAATTTACATTAATCTTTAGTTTTCTACACTTTCGTAGAAAAAATAGTATGTAACACTCGTGCGGAAATGGCCATTGCAAAACTCGTATGAATGGAGCACTCGCTGGCGCTCGTGCTCCAACTTTCATACTCGTTTTGCAATGAAGCCCTTTCCGCACTCTTATTACAATATACTATTTTTTACACATCTAAAATAGTATATTGTAATAAGAGTGCGGAAAGGGCTTCATTGCAAAACGAGTATGAAAGTTGGAGCACGAGCGCCAGCGAGTGCTCCATTCATACGAGTTTTGCAATGGCCATTTCCGCACGAGTGTTACATACTATTTTTTCTACGAAAGTGTAGAAAACTAAAGATTAATGTAAATTTAATCATTAATTTAAAATAAATGTCATTGTCATTAATTTAAACGTCAGAAAATTTATAAATCGCTTGTCACCAAATCGAGACTCGAAATTTATACATTAATACTGGAAGTAGAAGAATATCAATAATGGATTCCGATAGTGACGATATAACAAACACTCCGCCGGAACTTGCGGCCATTGCATCCACAGTTTCGTCCGATTGATTGCCTCAAAAATCAAAAGAGAGGTATTGGAGTGCGGAAAGTGAGTGCGGAAAGTACTTTCCGCACTCATATAAGTGCGGAAAGTACTTTCTGCACTCCTTGTAACAAATACCAACTTTCAAGGTTAAATTTTATGACAGAAAACGTGTCTTTCAACACTTTCGTAGAAAAACGTAATTATTTCATACTTTTTATAAACAGTTGTTATTTGAAATCATAACAGATATGTATTGCACGAAGATACTTTATTTACTAACTTTAATACGGTAGATGGTACTGTTGAGAACAGATTACAAATGGCATCGAACTTGTAACTTAATTTGTCTGCTATTTACATAACTTGAAAGATGTCATTATCAAGCGCCTGATGTACCAAACAGTGGGCGTTAATGGGTTAATCTTAAAATGTCAACATTTATAATTATTTATTATACAGGGTGCTCCAGCAGAAAGGAAACTTTCAAATGAGCTAGCACCCAACCCATATTATATATATATATTTTTAAATGGGCTACCTCCCTTGCGGCAAGGAGGTTAATATATTGAAGATCATTTCTTTTCCAACAGTTATTTCCCTATAATTAATAATTGACTTATTTCAGCGATTTCGTGAAATATATATGAACGTAGATATTTAGGGTGTTTGCTTTCTCCAGGGACACCGTGTGTATATTCAAAACATATGTAAGAAAGCTATATACTATGGACATAATCAACACACGAATCGAGTCATGCATCAGCGATACAATTAACTGACATAACACTTGACTCGAACTCCTCTTAAGCCCATCCTCGTTCAGCTGCTGTTTAGATAGAAATATCCACACCTCTAAGTGCATTTAAAAGTTAACGCTCACAAGTCTCATGTGTTGTGAGCCCACAGCGAATATTTAATTAGAGTTTCAATTAATTAATCATTTCCAACGAGGGAACATTTGATGACATACATAAGCATCCAGATCAGTTCTAGGATCATAACGAAACATGCACTAATATGTACTAGTAGTACAATTTTATTTCTAGAATTTTTTTAGCAACGGTGTTTAAAAAGTTTAGAATAAGATATATCTTATTCGCATATATACAAGCATATATGCTTGTATACCGAGTGTTTGGGATAAGGGGCGAACAAAGAAATTTAACATGTAAAATTAAATATGTCTAATTATTAGCTCCCCTATTAATTTTAGAGAAGAATCGCAAAGGAATATTTTAGAGTTTTAATAACTGTATCATCCATTTAATTTACGCTTGTACCAGAATGTACCTCCGAAATAATAAAAATAAGTTGAACAATGTATGAAACCCTTAAAACCCTTGCCATGAGTTTGACAAATCGTCGGCTTTGTGTTACAAGGTTGCATGTAACATTTTTTTTTTCAATTTTTAGGTCTACAGTGTTACCAGGCCCTAATTTTCCAACATGGGACCTTTCAACTCGTTGGAAGGTTAATATTGGATCAATAGGAACCTGTGACAAAAACATATCTATTGATAGTGCAAAATATATCATTTTCTAGCAAACATTAAAAATCCTTATTCCCAAATTTACAAATTTGCACATACAACCTTATAACATTAAGACGACGAAATATCATGTTATAGTAAACATTATTTTGCAAGATATCAATTGCTATAAACAATAATCTGAGTTATTCCAATGAAGAGAGGGCATTCATGATCAAAACATTTTACAGAGGCGTCAGTTTACCCAGAGTTCGTCACTTTTTTTCGGTTAAATTTAACAAACCCAAAACTCTTTCTTCCAATTCATCGTTGCTTTTTCTGTTCCGTTTGCCTGCAATGTTAATGTTTTTTAAATAATATTTGTTATAATATTAGTATTCAAATACCTTTTGAATCAACTGCCGCTACACTTGCTGTATTTTAAAACTTTCTCACAAACTTGCTAATTGCTGATACAGACGGAATTGGTCCATTGTTAAATTTAACCGAAAATAAGTCACGAACTTGACGCCCCTGTAAAATGTTTTTATAATGAATAAATTATCTTTCTTCCACTAATTACGTGTTATTATTATGATTTATCCCAAACATTATAATTATTTGTCATCATTTAAAATAATATTCCTTTACGATTTTTCTCTAAAATTAATAGGGGAGCTAATAATTACACATATTTAATTTTACATGTAAAATTCCTATGTTCGCCTCTTATCCCAGATACTCTGTATATAAACTAGATACCCAATAAGTTTTTAATGTCCTCGAGAGGCGTCTTAAAGCGTCTGTTAAGATTTTGAAATAAGATTAGTGGATGGAAAGCGATTGATAAGCATAGGTTACTGTATCTGGATGGAATATAACGAAGTCTTGTTTTTATTGAGTATATCATCTTGTGGATATGTTAAACCTCCAAATAACTATTCGTAAGTTTACCTATCGAAAAATGTATGACTTTTTGGCAATTGGCAAGGGAGACAGAAAATATTGACTACATCATTTCTAGCCTCCTTGTCGATGTCTTTCCAGCAGATGTCCGCAACTATAGATACACTATTCCGTACACTTGAATTTACTTATCATTATACCATATGTTCATTAAAAAAATCCATCTGGGGTGGCTGTGGAAATTTTTGGTTCGCTTAATAACAGTTCTTTATCAGCAATGACTTCCTGCGTACGCGTTGTGAGCCCACAGCTTTCCTATTTTTGATCTACGCCGCCAGTTTTCCAGAACAAGTTAAAAAGTTGACAGTTTTGCCATATTTTTGACATTGACAGACAATGACATTCGATTTGAATTTTATACATGTGCGTCAAGTCACGGACATACGTTTACGTTTGAGATTTTTTTATGAATATATGGTAGTAAACAGTGGAGTAAATATGCTTAACGCATATGTTTATTGTACTCTTCTTGAAACCAGTTAAATGAAACGAGTAAGATTTTCTCATAAATATTGTAACTTTGCAATGAAGCAAGATCGTGAAAGAATTATTTAGACCTTTTCATACACGATTTGTTGCTCATTTGGTTTACATTTTACCATATAATTATAAATTACAATAAATTTAATAAAAATTAACTATATCTATTTGTTTACATTCAATTGTTATCAGGTGTAATTTAATGTTGGAGCAATGTTTGATATGATTGCTAATTGAATTGAAACAAGTACAACGTTACGTCACAATTAAATTAATCAATTATCTCAATGATTCTCATTAAACTGCAAACTGCATATTAATAGATAGGTAATTTTATTGACTGCGTAATGCGATGGAAATGTGCTTGCTTAAGCAGCATTGCATAATTGATGGTTTGCATTTTACGCCCTTGACTGCAGCTATAAACAAAATAATATGCTGAATAAATGATTCTTAAGGACGTACTACATAATTGCTATTAAATATATAATATTTAATCTGCTTAATACACATGCATTATATACATAGACACACAGACACATCACTACTACTTTGCGATAATTTATCATGATAATAAAATAAAACCCGTTTGTTTTTTGTTTTTTCAACTTGTATGTGACATCATTTGTGCAAAGTAAAAATTTGAAAATTTGCTAGAACCGTAATAGCTTTTCCTAAGGTAAACGATGCTATATATTATTTCGATTAGACAGTATTTTTTAATACAATTTTTGCCGACTATCTACTGATATTTACGTTATTTGACAGAGGATATAGAAAACCTAACTAAATCATAGAGCCTACATGATTTTACACGCACTATATATGATAGGCATATGCCGGCAGAATAGTGGGTTTTATCTTGAGGTTCAAAAGTGATACAAATTCTGCTTCAAATCCCATTATTATTTATAAAGTATCAGAGAAAAAGTTTCATAGGTCTGATTTGAATTAAAAAAAAAAAAGCGATGTTGTTTACTTCTATTTATTATTTCTACAATACTAATGATAATAATATTATTAATGAAAATGATATTAATTGTGATAAATTATACTCCTATAATATCTAGTTAAACATATATCATTGGCGATAGATAAACAAATTGTCAGTCAATATTGAGGTGAGGGCATAGAGTACTTTACGCTACCACTCGTGTATTGTAATATGTAAGATACATTGTCAATCTTGTAATAATACATACGTTTGGCGAGTCTTCTTATGGTACATTATTCGGAGTAATAATGAATTATTTATTCTTGGAATATGCTCAAAAAACTTCGAATTGGTCGAAAACGGAAATGTGGCAGATTTGGGAATTTATCATTCATAATGTTATCTAAGATTTTATATTTGTTGATAGTACGTTGTAAACTAATTTAGCGAGTTCATATTTGCTTTATATTTGTATTCAAGTGTAGATATGGCTCTTTATTCTTCTATTGATAATACTAGTTAAAATAGTATCCAATACATTCTTCCAAGAATCTGTAAACTTAAAGTCACATACGATACGATATTAAAAATCAGTCATTTAAAAAACTCAGTCTCGACTCTTCTCTCATTCAGTTTTCAAAAATTGTTAAAACAATCAAGCGAGCAGCAATCAATTGAGACGTTTGTTTTAAAAACAACACAAGTCCAAAAATGCACTAACAAACCCGTTTTCTCAAAAAACGATACAAGTCGCGTGTAACAGGCTTTTTTTTCATTTAACTGTTACATTCCAACTTTTCCCAGCGTTTATTCTCTTGTTATACAGTTCTTATTTAAAATTATTTTTATTTTTAAACAAGTTGAAATAAATACAACAGAATAGCCTGATTTATTTTCCCAGTACTTTGAGTATAACTTAAATTTCCCCCAAACCTGATTTTTGGACATATGTACTTTTTAAAATAAACGCTTCAATTATTTATAAATGTATACTTATTTATATTTTATTTATTATATTTGTTATATTATATTTATTTCTTAGCTTTATTAAATATTTGAAAACAGTCTTAAATTAAAATATACTTCTCTTTGACATTTGTTTGCGATGCCATTATTTTTTTAGTATGCTTTAAAGAATCTATTGCTATGCTACGGTCATTGACCTTATCATTAAAGACCGGATAAATAAGCACAAAAAATCTTTAAAAATACACTTAAAAAGAATTAATTTTGAAAAAAGCACTAACATAAGCAAAAAAAGTATAAATTGACAAAAAAAACACAAACATTCTCAAAGACTAATTCAAATTCTATCGCTCAAAAAATATATAAAATATTTGTACACAGAAAAACTTCGTACTTGCTTTTAGTGCCAAGAGATGCAGGTTCGAACCCCGTGGATCCGAGAATTTTTCTGCGATTAAAATTCTGTAACATCAAAGAGCTGTTCCTTAGGAGGGGAACTGAAGCAGGCGTAAGTTGTACGTGGACGTTAAAGAACCCGATATGGATGAAGTGAAATGCATAAAGGAAAAATTTCCAAGTGTGGTGGATCGCTCCTTGGCGACAGTATTTAGCCATAGTAGCAGAAATAGGCTGTAGTTTAATAAAACAAATAAACGAAAAAAGAAAGACAACTGCGCTCGCCATGAGCGTATATTTTAAATTAGCTATATTGGCATATAGCTATATTGGCATATTGGTTTCAAAAGCACTGACATTTTTACCACTTAAATCCTCTTAAATTTTTTCCTATATTATTTAATGTTTGGAAACCTTCATTTATGGAAAAATATATCACCAAATTTTAATTTTATATTTCTCCAATCTTTCCAGCAATACCACAAATAATATAAATAATATAATAATAATAAGAAATAACGACAGTAATGATCTAATGAGATTATTTATAAAGATATACATTCTAACCTCCTGGAAATCGTTTACCTTTATTAGCCATAACTCGCAATGAATAAATAGTGTTTCATATTGTAGCGGTATTCGTAAGTGTAGCACGTAGCACTTAAATTAATCGGCACGGTAATTAAATTTCATTTCCTATGCCGAAAATGTAAAGTAATGCAAAAAATCATATCAGTAAATATCATTCTAATCCGTCTGAAAATTTTAACAATGTGTGAATGGTTTAAATATTAACAAAAAGCATATAGCCTAGAAATCCAGTCTACTTAGTTATCATGGTCAATTTCTGATAATATGCTGTAAGATGTATTCAGAGGGAATTCAATAATTTTAATATTTCCTCAGGCGAGATTCAAACCAACGATTATTAATTATCCATAAACCTATATTATGTACATTAAACATACCGTTTTTGCGACGCTATTATCATCCTCAGCCACGAGACAATTAAACTGCATATTTCATACATTTCATCTGTGCAGCATCTGCTGTTGGTTTGCTTCTGGAAATGTGTGCGGCCGCATCGTGTTTCACAACTTCTCTTGCCCTCCCTATTGTCGTCTGCTTCTTCGAAAGCGTGCAAGTTGGTTTGTCTTCTCCTATGATAAGTTAAGTTCAGTGTCTCCCGATTAATTTACTCACCAGCCGTCCCGGATAATTTGGATTAATTGAGGGCAGCCAGGCCGGCCAAGTAAGTGAGCGCTTTATCTATCATCGCAACGGACAATTAAAACTTGGAACTGCACTACACTAAATCAACCACGGTACCATCTCGTGGCACATACACGTGCTTCTCGTGTATTGTTACCATTATATATTTTTTTTGAGCAGATAAAATATGAAACATAAAAGAGCAAAAAAGCTGGACAAGCAAATTCAACAAGTTTATAAGTCTTAAAATTAAACTACTGAAGATGATTTTAGAAAATAGTTTGCAGACTAGATAAAAAATACTTCGAAACTGGATATACAGTGTGTCTCAGTGAGTACCAGACCTGGCAAAAATAAGTTGGGAAATTATATAAGAATCAACTATTGTTATGAATGAGCTATATATTCTTTCTAAGTGGCCAAAACAAAATATTTTAAACGAACAGAAATTTTCTTGTGTCAAATCATTTTCAGATTACATAAATATTTAAACGAATACTGGTACTTGTGTGACATTGGTAATTGGTGATAGTTGTATCGAGTCAGCAAATTCTAAAAATAACAGCTATCAGACAGTGATGTACATTTAATTAATTCAACTACCTGCTGGGCCATTTATGACAATCACATTTTTAGATACAGACACAGCAATAGTTTATCTTTACATAACTCACTAATATTATTTTTAGAGCTTTGTGAACAGTTTTTCTATAATAATCAAACAAATTACGTTTATCAAAATTATATTAAAAAATTCCAGCCTTGGTTAATGATTTGTCTCTTTACCAATGTATCAAAACGCTTTCAAAATTAATCTTGAATACAAACAAGTTTGAAGTACATATAAATTAAGTGTCACAATAAATGATAATAAATGTTGACAGCTACTGAAGATGAGCGCGTAGCGCTTGATTGCCACGATAGCCCCCGATAGCTACATATATAAATATAGGCGGAAATAGCCCATGGGGAAATAGCCACTTATCCCAGACACTTGGTATATATATATATATATATATATATATATATATATATATATATATATAATATATATACAGGGTGAGTCAATGGGACGGACAGGCTCGATCACACCGTTAATGATATCGAAATGAACCAAAATACACTGCAAACGGGAGGCCAAAGTGCAGTTTGTAAAATTATTTTGCCATATACAGGGTGTTCCATTTTTGCAGGGCAGCCTTCGACCTAGTTTTTTTAAACAGCACCCCCTGTATAAATTTACATATTTGAATTTTCCCTTTTGTGGGCTTTATAAATGCGTTTAGTTTTTGCAATTCGCTTTAACCGTTCAGAAGTTATTCACGTTCTTCTAAAAATTAATGGGTTTGCAGGCACATATTAAAAAAATCGCAGGGCACTTGGTTTCTGGAATATCAAGTTGGGACTTTGCCTGAGCCTAAACAACTGACTGAAGTATCTTCTGGTGCCAACACCACCTATATGCATTGTGGCATCACCTTGTTGCGACACATTAATTTTGGTAAATTTTGAAGTGGCTTAACTTGATTTTTTTAAATGGCACACCATGTATTTCAGTACTTAGTCCTATTCAGTGTCTCAGTTTACATCTTTTTTGCCCCTTATATTTTTTCTTAAAAGTTGATAGTTGAGAGATAATTCTGATTTTCTTAAAAATTCACGCAGATCTCATCGATATAAACTTAGCGGGCCATGAATATGACTTTATTCTGTCATGCCAACATCGAAGTGACATTTATTGTATGACACGTTTTATTTTTCTTAGCGCAGTTTCTTAATGAATTTTTCTGATAATGAAATAATGGATATAGTTTATGTACACGGTGACAGCGCAAACCGTTGCTGGTGACCAGAATCTATTGAGGCATAACAAACCAATAGCAAACACATTTGAATACAACATACATTACAACATAACAAAAACAACATTGAAGTTTGCAATAATTATAACATTATAAATAGTGTTCAAAATGACGTCCCTCTTATGCAATACATTCGTCAATTCTTTATAAAAATGAATCATTCACTGTTTCTAAAGTGGCATGATCAATGCTACTGAAAGCCGCTCTAATTCTCTCCTGCATATTTTCCCTGGTAGTAACTTTTGTTTCGTACACCCGATCAGTGTGTAAATCGTATCCACCATTTCATCACGTGAAAGATTCATGTTCACGACAAAAATTACAACGTGTCGTACAATAAATGTCACTTTGACGTTGACATGACAAAAACAATTGATATTCAATGCACGTTAAGTTTATATCGATGAGATCTGGGTTCATTTTTCAGAAAATCCAAATTATTTCTCAAACTATGAACTTTTAAGAAAAAATGTAAGGAGCAAAACAGATGGAAAATGAGATGCTGAATACGACTAAGTTATGAAATATAGGATGTGCCATTTAATAAATCAAGCTATGGCCCTTTAAAGTTTATCAAAATTAATGTGTCACAGCAAGGTGGTGTTGGACAGTTGTTTAAGATCTGGCAAAGTCCCAACCCGATATCCTAGAAAACCAGTGCCCTGCGATTTTTTTAATAAGTGCCTGTAAATGCATTACATTTTAGAAAAACAAACAACTTCTGAACGCCTTCTGATCTCAAAAAACTTTACTCAAAGAAGAAATAATATTGTAGTGGTTACATAGGTTCTTTTCTTGCTTTTTTTTTCGTCGAATGTATTTATAATATGTCCAAAGTAGAACACTTTAATTTCATAAGTTCTTCTTTTTTATAGACAATAATGATAAGTCTGATAGCCTTGCTTGCCCCATAGATATTCTAAGATGGTTTTTCATTAGTTTAAGTTTGGAAAAGCTTCTTTCAGCTTTCGCGGTTGAAACTGGAAGGGTCAAAAATAATAAGCATCCTGTTATAACCTCTGGAAAACTGGAGGAGAGGCTATTGAAATTTATTAATAACAGTTCTGCGAGTTCCTTAATGGTATTAATTTTCTGAATTTCTGATTTCAAGCAGTTTTTTAAAGTAATTAATTGATCACAGAGAGCATCCTCTTTAAACTCATTTTGATATTTTGTCGCCAATTTTGTTGCTCCAATATTTATTCGTATGAAAAGGAAAGTTGAAACTTTGAAATCGTTTTTAAGTTTGAGAAATCAATATATCTAAACTGCAATAATATACGTTGACTCTGAAGTATGATTTCTTCTCAGAAATTATCTCATCTTCTGATAAGTCGTTAAAATAGCGCTTCTTTACACTCAGTCTGTTATTTTTGAAATTTGGTGTTGTATTCCACTCTTTTGTTAGATCTGTGGAGTCGTCTAGCAAACCGTTGAATGAATTTGTATTCTATTTTCTACCAGTCTGTCCAGAAGATTTTTTAATAAAATAACTGGCTTTTTGTAAATCAAAATGTTCGTGCTGTAGGACTTTACAAATAAAGTTGATGGTTTCAAATAGCTGAGAAAAAAATATGACAAACACTATAACATCGTAACTCTCTAATATATTTATTATGTTTTGACATTCGTCACGTTCGTCTTTTGAGAGTTGTTTCATAATAGTAGTGTGAATTTCGGGTGTTTACAAAAGCATATTGAAAGGCCTCTATGGGACATCCCCTAAACGGAATGATTTAGACCTGTTGCGGAGTATTTTTATATCCATTCAGTGGGATTTTATCAATAAGACTTAAAATTTGAAAGTATGAACAACTGCTTATATATTTCACTTTCGACTTAATTTTATTCGTTTATTTATAATAATATGTGGACAAAATGTGACGATGTTTTGCTTACGGCTGCTGGGGCCCCTATACAGTGGCCTTACTGCAGGTTGAGGCTTCGAAAGCGAACATGTTCGCTTTCGAAGCCTCAACCTGCAGTAAGGCCACTGTATAGGGGCCCCAGCAGCCGTAAGCAAAACATCTATATATATATATATATATATATATATATATATATATATATATATATATATATATATATATAGATGTTCATGCGTATGCTTTCACGTACGAAATGTTTTTGAACTTGTTTCGGGTCTTTGAACATCCGTGTATTGTTTTGTGTGTCCTGAAAAGGACCTTTTTCACGACGTTTCGGCAAAATCGCAATTGCCATCTTCTGGTGAATTCTTCTTGAATACTGGTAGGTAACTGAGGAGAGTTGAATGCTGTGTCCTTTTATACATTCTTTCTGGCGTGGCTTCTGGTCATCGGGCTGCCTGTATATTGTTGGTTTCGTGGACGATGGGGGCTTGGATAATAGGTGCGGACAGGTTGGGGGCTCCGTAATCCGACTAAATAGCATTATACAATGTGTCTACGCTATACCGTTCGTCAAAAGTTTACGGGGTTGCCGTTGTACTAAAAATTTCAAAAAAATCCTCGTCACACGGTTGAATCAGTAATGCTCATGTGAAATATTTTCAACTTTCTATCATTTCCCGTTCTACTGGAAGTAGCACCAACTTTCTTATTTTAAATGAAACACCCCATATATTATTATATTTTTCACTTCCTCGCTCAAATTGGAACATATTTTGTAAGAACGTATGTACACTTATCTCTTTTAGTTTTCAAGAAAACAAATGTTTTTCTAAAATTTTGACCTCTAAATGGTAGCCTGAAATCTGTCTATAACTTCTCTTAGGAATAAGATAAAATTATGAGTTATATTTCTAATTGTACCTAGAAGATGTCTCTATAAGTGAAATAATTTGAAACTGTCAATTTTGATAATAAGTGTTCATAAAATATCTATATCTAAGTGCCCTCTTAAATATTTCGTAATTCAACTTTTTTAAACGGAATGACCCAATTTTTATAGCATAAGACAATTGGGAGAAAAAAATACTACAAAAAAGTATATTCCAATCATACTCCTAAAGCAAGTATTTTTTGAATTATTTCGAAGATTACTTTTTTCGTCGCATCTCTGCAGGATATAATTTCGCATGTAACAAGATAGATGCTTGTGAATTAACTTGAGATACATATGTACAACCATCGCTAGCCAAAAGTGAACGATATTTCGTGAAAATTTCCATATTTTTCATTAGATTAAATCAGGCTGCATTCGTTGACGTTCATGCAGCATAAGTTATTATTCAAACTGTGACATTTTAGGATGCTGTGACCATGATGTTCATTTTAGGACATCTATGATTAAAAATAAAAATCAAACTATGCAACAAAAGAAAACGTTCACCTTTGGATGACCGCGGTTGTACCTTGGAAGTAATAGGACTAATCTCCAAACTTTACGATTTCGAGTTTTGCCCACCATTAATCTCAAAACTAACTGTTCTACCAGTAGAAAGAGCGTAAACAAAATTGTATTGAATTTACACAATATTAGTGATTTTTTGTCAAGTTTACTTCTTTGTTTTTCTCTATTTAATTGTATATTTCGCTGTGTAGTATCTCGAACCCACAACTCTATATTAGTTGTTGAAAGCTGAAATTGAATTTTATATGTTTACTTCACTGTTGTGTAACCCAGGCCACCTGATGAATATATTTATACCTGAAAACGAGAGATATTAGGTAAATAAAACATGTATTCAGAGTTTTCATTATTTTATCTTTATTCTTATTTCTTTATTAAAATAATTGTTTTTAATATATCTTTTAAAATTATATGGTATCTTCCCCAATTCAGCCGGAAGTCACGACCGAAGGTTCCAATACCATTTTTCAAATATGAATTTTTCCAATTCAGCCGGAAGTCACGGCCGAGGGTTCCATTCAAACTTGTTTTGAACTTTAATAATCTTTCTCTTAATTTAATTTCAATTTAAATTTCTTTTCATATTTTTTTAAATAACAATATGGTATCTTTCCCAATTCAGCCGGAAGATACGACCGAAGGTTCCAATACCATTTTTCAAATATGAATTTCCCCAATTCAGCCAGAAGTCACTACCGAAGGTTCCATTCAAATTTGTTTTGAATGCGAGATATATTAATTTTTATTTCATTTTTTTTATTTTATTTTAATATAGTTTATATTAATTCATTATTTTATTTGATATGAAATGTAAAATTTTGTTAAACATTTAGTATTTTAAATTGCATCACTTATCAGACCCGGTCTGATTATTACAGATACCCCCGAAAAGAAATAAGAGTAGGTAAAATCAACGTGTTAATTTTAAAATACACGAGTTTCTTTTCTTGAAATGGTACATCGAAAGATCTATTTATATTTGGAAATATTGATTAATTTATTTTATGCTGTAATGATAATTATGACTTGATACAATAGGTTTGCGTATGGGTATTGCACTTTTTTTCCCTCTTTATAACCAGGTGATATTAGCAACTTTATTCATCAAACTATATTCAAGTTTGTGCCCAAAAAGTTCCTTCAATGGATTCGTTCATTGTAATAAATTCACCAGCATTTGTGCCTACTCATGATTTCAGCCAAGCGATCCATCAAAACTTTACGAGTTAATATTATTCAAAAGGGTTTCAGTTTGTTTTGTTTTTGTAATTTATTTCTTCACACACATTCACAAACCTACTTTTCATTTACTTTTGAAGTTAACTATTTATATTGCATAACTATCGACCGAAGGTTCCATTCAAATTTGTTTTTAACAATTATAATATTTCTCTCAATTTATTTTCAATGTAAATTTCTTTTCATATCATTTTAATAACAATATGGCATCTTTCCCAATTCAGCCGGAAGTCGCGTCCAAAGGTACCAATATCATTTTTCATATATAAATTTTCCCAATTCAGCCGGAAGTCACAACCGAAGGTTCCATTCAAATTTGTTTTAAACTATAATAATATTTCTCTCAATTTATTTTCAATTTAAATTTCTTTTCATATCTTTTTAATAACAATATGGCATATTTTCCAATTCAGCTGGAAGTCACGACCGAAGGTTCCAATGCCATTTTTAAAATATGAATTTTCCCAATTCAGCCGGAAGTCACAACCGAAGCTTCCATTCAAATTTGTTTTAAATGCGAGAGATATTAATTTGTATTCCATTTTTCTCTTATTTTTTTAAATATATTTTCTGATTTAATGGAAAATTTTAAGGCGGAAAGACCCTATGGGGTCGATAGCCTAATAAAGATTGTTTATATATATATGGAAAATTTGAAATTTGTCACTGACTTATCGTTTATATTAATTAATTATTTTATTTTATTTGATATGAAATGTTGAATTTTGTTAAACATTTAGTATTTTAAATTTCATCACTTACTTAAGAATTACTTTGAAAATACCTAATCCTTCCATTCTATTCTAGTACAAGCTAAATTAAATTTGTGTTCAAATATGCAATAAATAAGTGATTTATTAAATGTTATAGTTCGTTATAATTTTCAGGCGCACGCAATTTGCTTGGCAAAAGTTCCCTGGCGTTACTCTCCTCGTAACATGTGTCCCTTTCGTTATCTAATTCCCTTCTAATTCAAATTTGTTTTAAATGCGAGAGATATTAATTTTTATTTCATGTTTCTTTTATTTTTTAAATATATTTTCTGATTTAGTGGAAAATTTGAAATTTGTCACTGACTTATCGTTTATATTAATTCATTATTTTATTTTATTTGATATGAAATGTTGAATTTTGTTAAACATTTAGTATTTTAAATTTCATCACTTACTTAAGAATTACTTTGAAAATACCTAATCCTTCCATTCAATTCTAGTACAAGCTAAATTAAATTTGTGTTCAAATATGCAGTGATTTATTAAATGTTATAGTTCGTTATAATTTTCAGGCGCACGCAATTTGCTTGGCAAAAGTGTCCCTTTCGTTATCTAATTCCCTACCTGCTCTGGAGCCAGCCCAAGTAGTATCCCAAATGTATTTGAAAACTTTACAACATTTTTAACAAAATCACTGGACCCCGGTCTGATTATTACAGCTGTTATTTTTTCTTCCGGACTATTTAATCAGAAAAGAAAAGAAAAGAAAAACAAAAAAAGCTTCCAACATATACAGTTAGTTGGTCATTGCCAAGACACTGATATATTATATTTTATTGTTAAAACTGGCTTTAAAAATAATTTGTTTCTTCTTTTTTCTTATTTTTTTTTATTAAATTAGTTTTTTTTTGTTTGTGTGAGTACAAAGAGTTGGACCTGGGCTGCTGCTCATAAAACATTCCTAAATCCGCCCCTGCATATACGAGTATGACAGACTCAACTTTTTTTTTTTTTTTTTAATAGAGCAAGAAATCTTCCAAACAAACAAGACTATAGGTAATTCATGGCAGGCTAGTAATGTCTTGCCAATCGGGAAAGATAGACGATGCAGACAATACACACGTGAGATATATAAAACGGACAATACAATATGTACGATAAATAAATAGACAAGTCGGATACGACAGACCTGGCTGATTTAATAGAGTAACTAGATGAGTGAGACAAGATTGGCAAAACAGACATATGTGTTTGATAAAATAGACAAAATAGATATTCAATAATTACAAGATAGACCTGCAAAACTGCAGCTAAACTACATTAAAGAGGCAAATATTGATCGTGTTGAGTGAAAATATATTGTTTTCTTCCGACCGCGAATAAACCTTTATTCTCGGAGGGAATAAAATATCAATTTGTCCGCGGGAATAAAGTGAATCACGTGTAGTGATATATTATTTATAAATATATATATATATATATATATATATATATATATATTACAAAATAAATCATTTATATATATATATATATATATATATATATATATATATATATAAATGATTTATTTTGTAATAGTAACAGTAACATTTGATGAATTCAAAATATTTACATATAGACAATCATATGATATCTAGGAGGTTCGATATTACTTCAAGTAATGGGTGTGAGGTGTGGGATGTGTGTGGTCATGCGTTGGGACAATTTATTTGACATGAAAAATTATCAAGATGACAGCTGTGGCTATGCTGTCGCTATGAGGGTTTTCAACTAGCGTTTCAACTATCAAATTAAAAATTAAAATAAATATGTAAACTTAACAGTAGGGACAAAAATGTGTGTATTTCGGCAATAATCCTCAATAATCCCTTAGCCGAAAATAACTTACGTATTCCGGATTAAAACCTTCGTTTATTCTTCTAATGCATAAATAACTATTATACTATATTAGATTATAATCTTGTTTATAAGCACCCAAATGCGGGCATAAATTGGCCTATCGGCACAGAGTAATAAAAGATTGCCAAACAACGGTTGGTTTAACTATTCAAACAAAGCGTTAATATCAAACATTTATTACCATTTAGGAAAATTATATATTAATTACTATTATAGAAATTAAAAGTACCTACAATTGCTTGGATTTGAAATTGTAACATAAAACGAACCAACGCCTAAGCTAACAGGCCCTTCATTTGTCTGTGGTATACTTATTGAAGCTCCCCCATAAATGTTCTGAGCAATTTTGATTCTGTTCTGCAGATAAATTTCCACATAAGATTCGGCTATCTTGTCAGACTGCCATCCATCCTATCGCTTCAAAGTTCTTGTATCACTGCCGCTTTCAGCTAATATGGTAGCAGCACTTCTGAGGAAATAATGTCATGTGTAGGTATTTATTTGCATTTGGTAATTTAAGAAATTCCGCAATCATTACAGGCATTTTCCCGAAATTATTTTTCCATACCGGCTGCGAGGTACACTACTTGCGACTGTGATACGATACAAATAAATATTTAGTTTTCTCGTATGGCGTAGGACGTAAAGCAACATATTTCTTGTACAAAGCAATATAATTCACGGAACCATCGTTTTCGACAATTCTAAAAGTGTAAGTTTTGCTCTTACGAATTTTCCCTAACAAGACCCGATCCTTTAATTGTCACATTTTGTATAGTTAAGTTATGCTGCTCTTAGTGTCGGCAGGGTTCAAATATACCAAAAGCTATAACAACCTAAAATACGCAATTTATTAAATTTGTATAATATGCGAATAAAAAAAAAGGCTTTACCTTGATTAACAACTACGTAATATCCGGTGCGTTTAACATAAACTTTTGACTGAAAACTGAATTTCTTTTTGTTGAAGTACCCAAGACCTTTTAGCTTCATCGATCACGGAATTACTCTTCATATATTCACTAACCATAAGAAATCTCAAGATATCAATGTTTTCCTTAATTTTCAACATCCTTTTCAGGTTAGAGTAGGTACACCAAACAGACGAAGGTTTGTAATCTTTCGATTACAACAAAGGAAACACTATAATTTACTAAATACTAGTAATTTAAATACAATTTCTTACCTTTTGAGACAAATACCCATAACGAGTTTTTTTTTTTATCGCAATTGCTTCCCTCGTCTATTGCGCGCCACTCGCAAAACATGTCATATTCTTTCACACACAAATTGTTTGATTTCTGGGGAATCAAATTTCCCTGAGAAGCTTCAAATTCTTCTAACATTTCTTCTGAATAAACGTTTTTTCGCTTTGACAATTTCTATTTCGAAAAGCGAATTATTTAATAAACCGAACGGTATCCCTAACATCAAAATATCCAAATATCTACACAAAACTAAAATTCACATCGGTATAAGTAATATAAAAATATACAAATTTAGCAAAAAGAGTTTTCTTTGTCCACATTTAAATTAAATTCTTCGCGAAATATAAATATTTTGAGGCTATATAATGCTTTTACCATCCACCTCGCATGGTGAATGGCACAAGGAAGACGAAAAGGCGTTGCTTGAGTTGGTATATCACCAAGAAAAATTGCAGTCAATTCTAAATATTCGCTGTAGTCGTCACGAGGCTGAGACTGTATGGCAGTTTCTTTTACAAACTGCAAAATTTGTGCAGCATCGGATTTTATATATTTTTTTATACTTTCGTTTTCAATTCCTGAATCGGGACGTCTTTACGTGTGGATTTGCTCATTACTGCATCAAAAACATTTTGAAGAATAATTTCGAAAATATGATGCCGACAAGGCAAATACAATAACTAATTATCCGTGAGCTGTTCTAATAAAAGGCATGTCCCATTTAAATGACCGGTATTTACTACAGTCGTTTCGATAGACAGTGATTTAATTGATTCTTGCAGATTCCAATCAATTAGCGTGTTATAACTAGCGGATGCTTGATGTTTCGCTGTTCCACCTTCTAATGGTGGAATTGCAAGAATTTTCTCATCATGTCTATTCGATACAACCACAGCAAGTCTATCAACGATATCTTTACCGGTCAAACTTGGAAGTAGCCTTCCATCCTAATGTAGAACAATAGCTCGGAAATCACATTCTTTGAATTGCTCTTTTAGAAATACTGCTCTATCTTGACGTAACTTTTGTCGAGAACGTTGAATGGTTGATCTATTAATTATTAAATTATTCATATCGTGCCCTAAAGCTTCAGTTGTGGCAGTTATAATATGAACTGCATCTCTATCGCTTATTTTACATTTATCTAGGGCACCGACAAGTTTTGGAGTAATTACACTTTGCTGTCCTCACATTCGTTTAGGTTGTGATGGTCCGGGTTTTTCCGGAATGTGGGTGATGCTGCAGCAGCTGCTACTTGAAGACGAATCCATGGCTGTGGCCCTTGTGAGCCGTTGTGAGAATTGATAAATAACCAGAATGAAAAATTTTCCATATGATAATATAAAACAGGATTAATTTTATTTCAAATATGATATTGCGAATAAGTAATTTTATAATTTACTTCATATGGCTGCCACGACAGTAAATAATTTATGAATATGAAAAAGAAAACATTGCGTTTGTTACTTACATTGTTCTTCAATTTCTCGAGCACTTTTCTCTTGCCTTGCCAGGCTTTTTCATGTTCTTTTGCATTTCTTTCCTGATGATATTATACATTATCAACACCGTACATTGATTCTGGCCTTCCTTCTTTTCTCTGATTGATTAAAAATTGTCGGTCACCTTCGATTTTTATCATTTGCAGAACATCTGCGTGCGCTATGTCGAAAAGATTATCAAATGTTCAAGTGAATCCGTTTTTGTACTCGATATGTTGTGCAGTTTTTTCGGCATATTTTCTCATACAAAGACTCAACATTAGACATACAATGATTTTCCAGCCGTGTCGGAATACGTGCGTTATCCCAAAATACTACTATTTCTTTCACTACCAGTCTTGCACTTTCTCGTAAATTCAACTTCACCACACGGAGATCAGTGGTGGAGAAACCACCACGGAAAAATAAAGTACGCAGCACTTATATGTTCGACGGTAGTTTACACCTGGTTATTTCATTGGATAATGACCAATTAAGAAAATGTGTTTTTACGCAATGAACGAGTACGATCCGAAATTGCAAAGCGCGATTCAATTTGACGTTTCCAAATTGCATACACAACTAACGAAAACGTAGTTAAGAATTTGTTTGTTTTTCGGCATTGTTTGAGCATTTGTTTTCCTAGGCTTCATAACACAAAATAATTTACACACAGCGAAAGGAACAGTAGCACATCCAGAAAGCAGGTACACTAATGAAATTGTCGCCTTGCTCCCCGAAACTAAATACCATTAAATGGGTAATTTCTTTCACTTTACTACCAAGCCAGATTTTTCAAGAGATGTTTGATTTAAATTTATGTTAAATATAATCTTTAAATTACTGTAAAATAATAGTAAAATAATAAAATCATTTGAAATAACTGATACCATTTGAAAAAAAAAATAGTAACTAAATATAGTCTTCTAATGCACCAAAGAAAATCATGAAATCGTTGAAATTAAATAGCAAAGCGGCACGTTTTCCTTTATTTTTTGTTGGTTTTTAAACTTAGCACAAGATGTTTTCTCACTAATTGGAACTATAATAAAGGGTAATAAGGTTACGTATAAAACGTTGTATGTAACACGGGCATCTTTATCGATGATGACCCTCAGGAAATTAAAAACCCTCCTTCGTCGGGATTTTAACATACATAAATAACTATTAATGTTCTAAACATTGAAAACTCCATTCTAGTCTACTAAAGTTGTAAAACGAGTCATATATAGTTTATTTTCTCTTGATACAACAATTTCATTGAAATATTTCATTCAAATGACGTTTTAGAATTTCCAGCAAGCCATAATACACAAACTTATCATCCCTATGTAAATAATGCTTATCGAACAAAGTGTACCTTGCAATTTTTCAAGAACTCTTTCCTGTTTCGTTTGCACTTCTTGGTAATATAATGGAGTTGGGAATTATATTTTCCTAAGCAGTGTAATGTGTACATTACATATCGACTTACTAGATATGTAATGTAAGTCATGCTGTGCTCTTCTTTATTCGCCATAAAAGGTTTATTATCGTTATTTTGTTATGATTGCAAAACAGTTGTCAAAAAACAGAGAAACAACTTGCTACTGCAAGTCGAGTCGTTATTTTATTGTATATGTCTATATATCAATACACATTTTGTGGTAAATACATAGCAAGTGGTTTCTCTGTTTTTTAATATGGACTACCACGTAGTAAAGGTCGAAACCATCCTGATGATTAAAACTGTTGTTATAATATTTATAAATTGTTAATATTTACAGCTAAATTCTTCTGTAAATCACCACTCCATAGTTGAAATATTATTACTTCCCGTTACTGATAGCGATCCTCACTATCTTTTTTTTACCCGTGAGGTGGCACGCTCAGGCGCATCTCCCACTTCCACTAATCTTCTGCTGCGCTCCCGCGCGACGCCGTACTACATCTTAACCTAGAGGCGCCCTTCTGCTGCGGTCGTTGGTAACGTGAAGATCATCTTCTGCGCTACCATACTTTCTGCTGTGATGAAAATCCTTCGCTTTTGATCCGCCGAGAGTCATTGTTCTGGGAGAATTTTGAGGATAATACGCAGCCCGTGCCCTGATTATTGGTGATTAACCGACGGATGTGGTGGCCGGCGATAAGATTAGGCAGTTTCGTAGGGAGGATGGTCATGTACATTTCTTCGTATTTGCACAACCGTCGTCTGGTCGATGAGGTAAACAACGTAACCGATCCCGTAGAAACTGCCTCTTTTCCGATGGCCGAGAACTTTCGTAATCCAGATTCAAGGTAAATTCTGAGTTTCTTGTCACTACGTGCGAAGTATTAGCTACTGAATGAGCAAGTAATACGTTTAATGTTGAATCATTTAGATTGGTAGTCATTTTGCGTGCAGTAATTTATTTGAATATTATAAACCGCATAAAACACGAGAGTGTAAGGTAACAAAATTTTAAATAATAAAATTTTCATAATGGTACATTTCTTAGTTTTGTTTCATGGATTTTCTAGAATACTGTTCTATTACTGTATTGTATACATGGTGTCCTAAATAGAGTAGAACTACAAGGATCTTTCTTATTTTCAAAGCTAGAGATCTAGTTAAATGGACAATATTGTGCAGTTTTGTGTGCTGGTTTAGATTAGGTTATAAACATTTCAAAAGTCCGAGCAGTTTAGAAATTATTCTAACAAACTAAAAATATATTTCCATAATTATTAGAGATACGGAAAAAGTTTTAAATAAAAGTTACTTGGTTCGATTGCGCCAACTTAAGAATCAAGTCAAAATAAAATTCAAGATGATGGTTTCCTAGATATTAATAGCAACTTTCTTATTTTAATTGGCTGCCATATTTGATTTTTACACATCCAAATCGATTTTTTTTCTTTTTCAACGATATATAACACCCATGTCAAAATTAAAAATATGGAAAATATTAATTGTTGCAATTATTATTTTTAATTATCTAAATTATTATTAAAACAAATGTAAGAAAAATTAAAAAAAAAACGTAGTAACTTTACAATATATTATAAAAAATGCTAAAAATGCTGACCGTTATTACGTAGTTAACATAGGTAGTTACTTATCTCAATGTGTTGCGATTAACGCCTTTTATTGTCATTTACATTATTATAATTAAAGTTACTTCCATTAACTTTGTTTTTTAAGTGCCCTAGAAATAAAAGTCAAGAGGCGTCAACTATGCAATCTGGCAGGCTACTGAATATATGTATTAGTCGCTATTACTTTGTTATTAAAACGGCTATTTAAATAAGTAATAACATCTCAAGCATTGAGTGCAGCGCCATTTTATCGGTACAATATTTGAATATTTTGTGCCAATCCAATAAATCTGTTAAGGTTGTTTGAAAAATTTCTAAATAATTTTGTGCTGTCTAGAGTTCCATGACATATTATAGCACCATGTAAATGATTTCTCAATATGCCACAAAAACATTCAAGTCGAACCGCATTTGGTTTTGCCATGGAATCATTATGTGTGGATTGATTTGAACCCAAATATTGTTCGTTGTGACGATTAAATAATCCAAAATTAGAAAAGTAGGATTCATGTGTCCATGAAATTGTATTTATAAAATCACCATTTTTCGTAATTTTGTAAATCAACCATCTGCAAAATGTTAATCTACGAATGTTATCATTTGGCTGTAAAATCTGAGAAATGTGTAATTTATAAGGGTAAAATATGTGCTTTTTTAAAATTGTTGATGCTCAATATTTATATACGTTAACTTGATTTTCTATTTGCCAAGTTGAAATGTTTGAATTAGAGAACATTTAACGCTGTCAATTGTGTTTGGCCAATTATGGTTAGAATTTTTAGCATATTTTACGATTTATTGTTATTTTGCTACATTGTATTACGTTTTTTTCTTTTGCGTGAATCGCATATTGTTTCTTTCTACCTACAAATACGAAACACATCGACTACTTAAAAAACATAATAATTGTTTTTTTGGAATATGCGATAATTCTTTTAAGTAGTATATATTATTTTCGTATTCAAATAACTGCTTAAATAGGCTGTCACCAGATAAGCCAATTGCCATTTCTTGATCTGCTGTCAAAAGGAAAAAACCTCAAAATTTTCAACCACGAACTCGTTTCTTATGTCTATTTCTATTTAGCCTATTTCATTTCTATTTTATTTCAACTTTTGTCTATTTCATTTGCAGGACAGGTAATTTTAAAGTTAGGAAACATGTCAAAACTATAATTTTTTTAATTCATTTTCCAGAGTTACATATTTTTCATAAATGCAGTAATCTTGTTTTTGTCATCAGAGTATGACTTTCAGGACCATGCATTGATTTATTTAAAGTAGTCAGTTTTTCTAAATATCTTTCCAAAACTTGCACCAAATATGCAAGTTTTGCAAGTTATTTTGTCATAAAACAAGTTTACTTGACCATTATTATAATCACCCAGGAGCATAGCAGTCTCATGTTTTAGCTGAAACACTCTTAAACCCATGTGACACGATCCTATTTATTGCTCGAAATATTGTCCCTTTTATGTTTAGAAATATTGGAACATAATCGTTTTCAGAAATCGTGCGATTTCTGCTGCGCTATCCTAAAATAACCGCTTTTAGATTAATGCCTGAATACCTATTAATGCTGAATCGAAAGGGGTTATAATGCGAAGCTACCACTGCTGTGAATGTGGCATTAGCATCAATTTATAGGCAACCCTGCCCTGGAGGGGAATCAATGGAAGTATAATGAATATAGCAAGTAGTAAAAAAATACTACAATTAGCTTTCCTTTACGCCACACACGCAAATAATTAAATAAATCGTCATAATATACTAAAATGCAATATTTTTTCATTAATCTTGTGTGTACAAAAGAGCCAAATTTACTTACATACTTTTCCGAAGAGCCTTCCTTTTAATGTTTATAATAAAATTTACATAAACTCTTATAATAACATCAAATACTGTTTGTAGATCTGCATTCATATTTTAATAACAAGTGCTCCACTCAAAATTAACATGACACTCGAACTATATAAAAGTAAATGTAGCGTGACCCACTATAAAAATCTCGCGATCTCCTAGGGGGGCAAGTTGAAAAACAGCATACCATTTTTTTCTTTTCTTGTTTACAAATAAAAATATTATAACGTACTAGTATGCTTCTTTTTTATTTATTTTTTAATATAAACTGTGTATTTCCTTATCCTGTTCATCTGAACTCTTATGTTTTAAATGGCTATTTCCTGATACATCTCTCTTTTCTCATAAAATACCCTATTTCTCATGAAATATCCTAATGTGTGTAACTCAAGTATATTTTTCTATGACGGCTATGTAAAGTAGGTTTTACCGAAGGCATCATCTCTAAGAAAATTAATCTTTTCATTTGTTCGCCAACTGAAGTAACAATGAGTTTCTACTCATAAAAGTAGCAATTTTTCCCCGGCTTACACATGAAAGTGATACTTTTTTACAATAATCATTTTTACGAATATAGATGTAAAATTAAATGGAAGCATACATTAATTTCTATGGAAACGACTTTACAAACATTAATTTCAGTAACTTGCATTGTGGCAGTCACAGTTCATTTTGAATTAAATTGAACTTGAAAGTTTTGAACTTAACAGTTCTCTAATATTTAATATTTTATAAACTCTAATATCTAATATTTTATAAACTGCAATATAGTAGATAAAATTGCATTTTCTACTCGAGATGAAATAACATGTTTTTTCGTTCGTGGGCTTTCCCACTCGCCGCTGGCGCGGCTCGTGAGCAACTGTCTGCTTACGGAAAAAACAATTGTGTTTTCAACTCTTGTTGCAAAATGTACTATTCTGTGTGAAATGTTACACTCTATATGAAAAGAATACACTGACTAGAGTTTTTTCAATTTTAATGTTGGCATCTTTACACTTCGAACCATGGTTACGAACTATAATAATAATAACCTAATTTATTTTGTAATTTTGGTATCTATTTGTAAATTGAATCGTAATAATTTATTAAAAGGTCATAGAAAAAAAGTCTTTCACTTGAGAGAAAAGGTTTCTTCTAGCTCATGTTATTGCACACTCTATCTGATGACCTTATTGGTAATTTAAACATTCGCATGAAAAAGTAACTTTCAACATTTGTAAAACAAATAACTATTATGGGCATTTGTGTGAAAATGTATATGTATCTTCATACATATAATAAACTAAACTAAACTAATTGTGAATAGTAAGAACTGATAATTTAGCTCTGTCTCTAGAGGTTATGAGACTTTTAACGGCCTAGCCCGTGTAATAGTTAGTAACGATACAAGGAAGATACAGAGCAAATATCACCCTTAGTTAAAGTTATTAAGCTATAAGCCATAATCAACCAGACTTTTATTTGCGGTATTAGCCTCGTGTTGTTATACCGGGCTTTTTTTTCGTTTTTACACATATGATTGACAATGTATAACTGGTTGCCTGCATCTGCCCGCACGAAATTTCCTATGTGTAATTCTAAAAATAAAAATAGTCAACTCATTAGCGGCGTCGGTGCAAGCAACCCGTCAATTTTGGCATGTGTTACACAGAGAGGTTATGTTTTTATTCAAGAGTTTTCTTGCTACAATTTTACAAATATCAAAATAGAAAATATTCAATTTTTTAATTACAAAAAAATGTAAGTATTCATTATTGCTTTCTCATGGTAATGTATATGGAACTTAAATTCAGCCGCTGTTACTAGAAATGTGCATTCCGTCTAGAGGAGACTCGCTACTGGTACTTACGATGGTATTCGCTGTTATATTTGAAGATGAATAGCCTTGATGAAGTCGACCGAAACATTTCTACGGGTGAATCAGGGTGCAAAATGAAGTCGAATATTCTTTTGCCTTCTTTTGTTTAGATGAATGGTTTCCTCATAAATCACTGTTCAAATTGGTGGCAAAAATTTGTAAGCCTGCTGATATTAAACTTTGATAATGCACGGTTTTTTAATCTAACATGTGAGAATGGATGTGAAAAAATCGATCGATATGTACGCCAGACTGCAGCAATTGCATTGCTACCACATACACAAAAAGCGTGAAGTACAATAGTTCTAAAAATGTTAAAAACAAAGCAAGTAACATGCTATATTTAAAAAATGCATTACCTAGATATATTCAGCAGTTCCAAACATATGCGGTACAAATTTTAATACGGATTTAGGGGGAAATTATGCATTTGCGTCAAAAGTGGCAAAGGAATATTGTACTTCATTTTGCGCCCTGATTCATGTCGACTTACCTAACTCTGCACATTTGTTTAATAATGACAAGGATATAGTACGAGAAAATATTTTCGGAGAGAAATTATGGTTTGGTCTGTTTTTAAATTCTTCTACAATATTTTATGAGTTATCTGAAAGTATGCATTTTCTTCTGAGCATTAAATTCCCCTTATTGGGTGTTATAATTTATAATGTGTTTTTCTTTCAGGTACTCAAGAGTAATGCTGACAACAGCAGGAGTCATCACCTTAATCATTATGGTGGTGGGAGTTATTGGAAACCTTCTCACTGTAGTTGCTCTGCTAAGGCACTCGAAAATTCGAACAGTTGCTGCTGCCTTTATTGCCAGGTAAAGAGTTTATAACCCGATAATAATAATTGTAGTGGAATGTTTGTAGTAATATTAAAGAAATAGTGAACACCAGTGATAATAAACAAAATTATGGACGCTACATAATAATGACTAATTTACTGTCACCTTTACTAGCACCTTTGGAATACTAATAAAAATACGTATAAATAATAATTATAGCAACTGTGGGGTAATAATAATACTATTAACAGTTTAACATGAATTAACATGAATAAATAAATTAAAAGCTATAATTGGTATAATAGTAGTTTAACGAACTAGTGCATTAATCTCTTATTAATACACCAGTTAGTTACAATACTTTTTCGTCGACATACACACAAACAAACATACAAATGAACATATACGGATACAAACATAGAAAAAAACAAAAATAATAAATAAGAAAACGCACGCACACACACACGCACACTAGTTCTCTTTGATTGTTCAGTGCGTATTCCAAAATCGTTCATTAATGTAAAATCGTTCATTAATGAGTCCATAAAGTTAACATTAATGTACGATTTTGAGCACCATGTCGACAGAATAGCTATTAACATACCTATGATCTTATGACATTCATTGCATCCGAGGTATGTTCAAGATTGTATTGGTTTCAGAAAATAAAGATATTTATATTTATTATTCTAATTACATAATTATTATCACCATATTATATTATAATTATTATTAATTATTATTAAAAAATATTTCACTTTCGAATTTATGGATTGATGTAACGCCATGGTTATGACTGCTTTTTATCGCCGTCATAATAAACATTTGTAATGCAATATTTCTAACCAGAAATCGCAAGTACTGTCAAATTCAAAATAAAAACTGATGAAGACTCCATGTCTGAAAATGTATTTTGAAATTGGCTGGACAACTTCTGTTGTATGTTCATTAGGGTGGGATCTTTTTATACCCCTTTGTTTCGGGCACAATCTAAAATTGTTCAACCAATAAAAATCATAAACTGTAAAAATTTTCAGTTAAATCGGACAATATTAAGTGGCGCCAACTTAAGGGAAATGATTTAAATAATTTGAATTTACTTATGTCTTACTAATATAACACCATTTTCTAAAATAAGTATATAAGTTCTATTTTATTAATTACTAGTTTGCCCAGAATTTTCACATACATTTGAAAAATCTATCCTTTTTGACTTTTGTAAATTTTAATTGAAAGCCGATATGCATTTTTATATGTAAAGTCGTATTCATTAAAGTGTTGTACAGCATTTCTGCTGTGTGAATGTGACTTGATTTCACAAAGTTCAAAAAAGTGTTGTACAGCCAAATATTTTGAAAGATCTAGGTCTATTTAATTGTAATGATACAGTGCGAGCCTTTGTTGATTAAAAACACAACCACCGATAAACGTTTAATGGTAGAATAAATAATACACTAAAGATCTAGAGTAATTAATTTTCATATAAAGAATACAATAATAATATTTTTTGTCACATGTTAGTTGTTACAATTATCTATGGACATTTTTTATCACGAATGTACATTCAGATTATTTTTTTTCCAATGATTAAGAAAGCGTCAAGTGTCATAAAATATAAAATCTAAATATATCCCGTTAATAAATTTTCTGAAGTAGGTAAATCGATACCATTTTTCTTGTATTTTATATTTTTGTTGAAATGTACATTTTTTGCAATTCTTGTGCAAGTAATATGCTTAAAATTCACAAAATGATTAAAAATGCTTCAATATTTAACTAAATATAAATATAGTGAAGTATATACCTCATTACTAGCTTTCCCAGAATTTTCATTCGCATGTTGATTTATTCAGTAAATATTGATTGAAAGCCAATATTTTCTAGCATTTTCGTACGTACATTCGTCAATGTATCATAAAATATCAAAATTAAAATATCCCTCTTGTGTTACAAAATAGGAGTACTAATTTTAATTCTGAATCAACATACATTTTGATTGTAACAAATGCATTGGTTGATTTTTTCGAGACCATAAAACGCCGACGATAATTCATGACAATTTGTAATAAAAAATCGATTGTTTCTCTGCTTTATTAAAATATTGCAGTTATTTGTAAATGAATTGCAAATTTCGAAAAGGGCTCATCTCGGGGAGCATTAAAAATGGATGTTTATGTTCTTTTTTCATGTACACATATACGATGCACACATATACCTATGATATGATACTTTATGGGCGATATAGGCTCATATTTAGTTTTCATGGTGGTGAAAGAGTAATTTTAGGAGGAAGAAAATTTGCTAAAATAAGTCAAATAGTTCAACAGAAATTATTTTTGTTTTGACTCTCCTGGAAAATTTTAATTTTCGGAGGCGAGTTCTTTTCTAAATTTGTTCTTAATTGGTTTTCATAGTGATGAAAGAGTAATTTTGGAAAGAAAAAAACCCTGCTCAAATAAGGTTAACAGAAATTCAGTATTTTTGTTCCTGAAGAAATTACTGAAGAATTTTAATTTTCGGTAATTACCCTTTTTAGAATTTTCAATTCAATTTGCCTTTGTGCAGAATCGTTGACAACCTTTACTTTACTGGTAATTTCAAAAGCTTCTTTCTGAAACTGGAGCTGATTTTAAATTTTAAATCTGGGATGCGATCACAGATGTCCATTGATTTTGGCTACGACTCTTGAAAAAGTTTAAATGAATGGACATTAGGACCTGAGGATGGAGCTATTTCTCGTTACCGATTACGTGTCCTGCGATGTCAAAATAACATTTAAAAATTATTTCATATACAGGGTGTTTCAAACCACCAGTATGTGGTCCCTTTTCTCAGTAATTTGACATCGTAGAGGTTCGAAAAATAAATAGTATGACATAAGCCTTCCTGAAGAATTGAATGGAGGTAATATCGACTGCCGGAAGTTACCGGAAGTAGGCGTAACTGCACTTAACTTCAGAATTTTAAATAGGAAGCTATATCATGTGCGGCATTGTTGGATAGGTATTTAAAAAAGAAACAACTTTTGAATGAAAAGTTTTTTTGTAAATGATATTCTTAACAAAATAAAAAGTAATGTTTCAGACAACCAGGCCCGCCGTTTTCTCGGAAGTATGATGTCATAGAGGTTCGGGAAAACAAAAACATGACAGAAGCCTACCTAAAGAATTTAATGCTGATAGTTTCGATTCTTGGAAATAACCGGAAGTATGCGTAACTGCAATCAGCGTTCAAGTATTTTTGTAAATACTATACTTTTTCTCCGATTACTCTCAAAGTGACTATTTTTAGGCGTGTTTACTGTCTAGGTTGTGAGAAAAGAAAGGTGTTAAGGCCGGAAAGAACATTCCAATAAAATTGAGTTTTACTGCCTAGCAACAACGTATTGTACTAGAATTTTACATTTTATAAGCGAAGGCACGCCTAAAACAGTCACTTGAACAGTAATTGGAGAAAAAAATATACTATTTACAAAAATACTTAACAGCTGAGATCCGTTACACCTACTTCCGGTTATTTCCAAAAATGTAAACCATAACCATTAAATTCTTTAGTTAGGCTTTCGTTATGTTATTTTTTTTCTGAACCTCTATGGCATCATACTTTTAAGAAAATAGCGGGACTGATTATCTGAATCATTAATTTTTATTTCGTGAAGCATATCAATTACATCAAAACTTTTCTTACAAAAGTTGTTTCATTTTGAAATACCTATTCCACGACGCCACACATGACTTAGGTTCCTATTTAAAATTCTAAAGTTGAGTGCAGTTACGGCTACTTCCGGTAACTTTCGGAAATCGAAATTACCACCATTCAATTCTCCAGGTAGGCTTATGTCGTGCTATTTTTTTTTTCGAACCTCTAAGACGTCCAATTACTGAGAAAAATGCCTGATACGGGTGAAACAGGGTATTTCCTGTATATGAGGCGTTGAAAAGAGTAGTGTGTAAGTCTACTTTTTTTAAATGCAGATAAGTCCAGAAATGAATCCAGTCGCATGTCCCTTGTAGGTACATTTCTGGACTTCTCTGGTTTTCAACGGCTCATTTGATGCCTGCATGGAAAATATCAAAGGTTTTTTTTATAAAAAAGAGCATAACTTGTCCTTAATTAATCTAGAATATATAGTACATTTTTAACGAAATTTCAAATGAAGTCTGCGCCCTTTCCTATTGTTTTGAAGCAGCCATTTTTTGATCAGATACTTTCTTATACAACACAAAACAACATAAGCAAGTACCCCAAAAAATAAAATTGATCTTCCACCTATATAAAGATGGGAAAATTTATTTTCAATTTCTTGTCAACTCTTGACAATTGGCATATCGGTAAGGTAAAATATTACCTGACAATTTTACATACAGGATACAGCTATAGCTTACCTACCAACTTTTATGAGTGTAAACAGATGTTTAATACCCTGAAACCGGTAAATAATATAAATAACAGCTAACTTATGACCGTTGACAACAATCATAACATTTTATTACTGCATTGCTAATATTTAAAAATAGTTGCATTCATTATTAATTTCATAACCTTGCTATGAAGTCTAGAAAAACTTAGCCACAATAATGTGACTACATTATTATTTAAGACAGAGAAAAAACAGTGACTAATATATATTTATATAGATATTTAACACAAAATCGCGCTTAATCATTACAATAAGTAGGATCGAAATGGATTCGTGCGAATGCGAATCATTGCCTAGATCTAGTGGTTTATAAACCATCAACTCAGTTTGCTATCTAAATCGGAAGTGCTGCGGAAGACGAATGACCGCAACATCGTCATAAAGGACCTTCACTAAGGTGGATTCTTACGAAGACATGAGTCACACCACCGCGCCGCGCCGTTGTAATAAATTCGATTGAAAGCTGAATCGGGTCTGAATCATCTTGCGTTATTTGTGAGTAATGAGTAATGCTGAAGTGTGTAACATGACGTCGTGTGTAAGCAGTAAATAATGCAAAAATGCCAAGTAACGATGTAATATTGTATACTGTAATCTTAGTTGCAATCTGAGTATTGCTTAGTTTTTATTTACACAATTATCATTAATCATAAATTACAATAATAATGGTAATATGTCAATTGATTTTACATATGATAACATTACATTTCAGGTTTCTGATAATGATTACATACATACAGGGTGTTTGAAGGTTTTGGGAACGGTCAACTACGCGGTAATTAATTGAAATTTAAAAAAGTTTTATACAAAAGTTATGTACAACAATGAGTTGCATTTCATAAAAATATTGAAATTTATACAGAGTAGTTCATATGAAAGTTGAGAATCGAAAAGTTGACACAAAACTTTCTGACTTCAGTTTCGTTTAAATTATACAATGACTGATAGGTCTCGAATTTACTTGCAAATACCACAGTATCTATTGATTTGTCAATAAATCTATCTTCAATTTCTTTAATTACATTTTCGTAGTATTCCTTGATAGTTGCAAATGTTTTCCTTGGATCTTCATCATCAATCAGGTACCCTTCAGATCCTATGTGCATTATCTTGCATCAAACATTTTTTTGCAAATCACTATAATTGCATTCACACTGCTTTGCAATATCTTTTAAATGCATCTTTGTAATAGTAATCAATGGAATGACTGTCACTAAACTCAAATCCTTCCTCTCCAAATCATTGCTGAGGTAAGCAAGTGCAGTAAGTATTCATCAGATGGCAGGTGAGGATAAAGCTTGCATTTCTTATTTCTAATAAAATACCTCCTGCCAATGATGCAAGGTCAGCTACTTCTTTGTGAATGTGTTCACGAGTTAACAAAATTGATTTTATACTAGCAAAGATAGCGTTCACTATCCTATGGTGAGATAACCATCTCACTTCAATGAACTCTGGTATCTTGAAAATAGGATCACTGATTAGTGCTTCAACTTCATGCAAACTATTTTCTTTTTAGGCTATTCACTGAATACCTTGTTATATCCTTTACAATGTGAAAAAACCGTTTGACTTTCTGGTTTCTATTTCTGCAGAAAGCTGCTGCCAGCGATAAGATAAGCGCTCAACAGTGTATATAAAGAACATCTGTGTTTGCCTTTTCAGCGAGTTTTCTTCTTGCACCTCCAACATTTCCAGCCATATTAGAAGCACCATTAAATCCAAAGGCAATAATATTCTCATGATTTAAATCAAGATCAGTTAGCTCCTTATCGATAACATCTGCAATAGTTTGTGCTTTTCCATTAGGGATTTGTATTATTTCGAAGAACTTTTTCCTGGGCACTCCATGTTCTACAATTATGAATATTATACTAAGTTCAATTTCATTTCTTGAAGAAGTGCTTTCATCTGCCAAAATAGAGAAAATGTGCATCCACATGTACCGTTGATTTTCAATTTTCCATATTTTCAATTCAGGAAAACAGGAGATATCGAAATTGCCGTTTTACAAAATTAGTGGAAACCATAAATATAAATATAATACTCGCATTTGCATTGCTCTGTCATTAAACTTGACGCGTTATAAAACTATAAAACGAATAACAAGAAACACCCCTTGTAACACAACAATATTGGTAAAATATATGTTGGCAATATATTACCTAGATTTAAATGTTGAGATTTCCCCAATATTGGCCCAATATTGGCTACAGTATATTTAGCCAATAAATATAACGAGATTTAGCCAACATTTACCCATTATAGGTACTTGCTTGGAATAACAACGATATAGCTGAATCATGCAATATCATATTGGCTAAATGTAAATTCCTATATTGATATATCGATGTTGGATATTTATTGGATAAATATCCCGGGTGTACATTTTAAAACTAGCCAGTCTCAAAAACTTTTGAATGCAAGCTAACTTGATAAAACAAAAAACACGTCAATTGATTTTTGTAGGGGGAAGTTTAAAAACAACATCAAATAAATTTTAAGTGTCACCCTCTCCTCCCTAGCCACCTCCACTTAAAAATTCAAATGACACCCACCCCCCCACATTCCGATATTTCAGTTTAAAGCTTAAAAAAAACCTAATCTAGTGGCGTAATAAGAAAAGATTTTTATCGATCCGTTTTGGAACAATATAAATATATACGAAAATTTCCAAAACAATTTATATTGAACAAATCTAAGTTATTTTCAATGAAACAAAAAAAATATTTTTGCAAAATATATTTTTATTTTATATTGTTATACCTCTAGATTGTATTTGTTTTAAGCTTTAAAACAAGGTGTCACAACATAGGGGTGTAATTTAAAATATGTAATAAAAGTGAGAGTCGTTAGGGGGAGGGCGTAACATTTTATGTTCAATTAACCTAGTTTTTAACATCTGCCTCGAAAACTAGTTCAAATTGTTCTTTCGTTTCATTGAAAAGTACTTAGATTTGTTTAATATAAATTGTTTTGGAATTTTTCTTGAAACTGGAAACTAACCAGTCTCAATAACTTTTGAATGCCAGCCAACTTGATAAAATAAAAAAAACACGTCGATTGACTTTTGGAGGGGAAGTTTAAAAACAATGTCAATTAAATTTTAAGTGTCACCCCCACTTTGAAATTTGAAATGGCAATCCCCACCTAGCAATACGTCATTTACGGCAATCCCCACCTAGCAATACGTCATTTACGGCGCAATAAAAAAAATATATTTCTCCAAATCTCCAAATTCTTCCAAAAATCAATCGACGTGTTTGTTTTATCAAGTTAGTTTGCATTCAAAAGTTATTGAGACTGGCTAGTTTTGAAATGTATACCCGGTATACAATATTGGGCCAAGATATAACATTGGTAAAATATTGGTCCGATATTGGCTACATATCTTGTGTTACTGGGGATCATAAAATCACTTTACCATTTCTTCATTTTCTGGCAACAAGATCGCGCACAATTGTTGTCTCTAATTACGGTACGGCTGACAATGGCAATACTGATTTACTGATACGCAGAGACACATTTCTACTAAATTGTTAGAGGGGGGGGGCGATGGATTTTCTCCGGGGGGCGATAAATGTTACCCCGGGTGGGGGGAGGGGCAAAGCTATTCCGAAAGTATGCCTTACCTTCATACCTATGCCTGAAATAAACACTGGTTTTGACACGGCGAGAAAATGACTTTTAGAATATGCTGTGTATAAGTTTATATTGGCAACATATCGCCATTTGCATATTGTATGGCGTCTTTATTTCATTACTTATTGGAAATCACGGTATTGTTATGCATGACTTCAAACTATTTGTAGTGAATTTATAAAGTACAATAAAATAATGGACTGTCGAAAACTTTACTGAAATATTATTGGAGGCAAAATTGTAATAAATAAGGTAGTACCTACTTAGGTAATAGGATGCACTATGAACTATTTATATACTGTTCATTTGTGTTCCGATCTAAAGATTCTTACGATTTGAAATTTAGAAGTTGATTGTATATCAGTTCGTAATTAACAATAAATTATACATGAAATACAATGCATTTATTTGTTTTGCAGCCTTTGCATATCGGATCTCCTGTTTTGCTTCTTGGTATTGCCGTTTGCTGCAAGTCAGTTTTTCCATGGTAAATGGATCCACGGCGATATACTCTGCACTTTGGTACCAATGTTAAGGTAAGATTCAATTTTTAAATGTAGCAAAAAAATAATTAATTTGCAGAAAATATTTCAGTACAAAATGCCAAAAAAAAAGATTCATAAGCTAGGAAACTTGGAAGTGGTGTGTTCTAATGTCTCCGATATGATTATAAATCAAGTATGCATCAATTTGTTTTTTTGCTACGATGCCGATGTCTAAAGAAAATTTAAGATAATATCTATAAAATCCAAGTAAAGTACACTTCATATTTAAGTTAATCCAGATGGAATTTAGTTTAACTATAGCTAGTTTGATATTGGAAGACCCACCTCTATTTTGGTGAAAACAAAAATTACTACTATACTCGTTATCAGGAGAGATGTCTCAAGAACCATTCCTTTGGAAAGTTTGGTTCAAATTTTCTTGAACGTGGTCGACACTTATACGCACGCGGTTGGCCAGATGTTTAGTTGCGCAAAAATGCGCCCGGTCAATTAGGCCTACGAGGTTCATTTGCATCGCGTTTAGGTCAAATCTCCAATGCTATAATTTCGCTGAGTAGGTTATGGGTGCATCAAAGGGGTGTATAAGTACGTAAAGACGAAATAATAAATAATTTAGGGGAACACGGGGCGGAACGGGGATCGATGTGTTTGTGGCATTTTTTGAGGGTGTAAATGAAGAGGTAAACATCCATTACAGTGTGAACTAATTTATTTAAAATGTGTTTTAACATGTCCAGTGTTCAAAATTCAGCGTTCTGCCCCACGCATGGGGCAGAACGGGGTATATACAGGGTGAGTCAGGAAGAACAGATCAAAGTCCAGAAGTGTATTGTACACGTAAAAATGATTTAAAAAAACTCAAATGTTGTTATCCGATTTTCATTTGTTTTCAAATGATAGTTTCGAACAGTTTGTTGAAAACTCGGATAAATACATTTTTATCCAGAGTTTTCTGATGTGGAAACCGTTGACGATATCTTTCAACAGCAGCTGTAGCACTCCCATTACAAAAACCATAGACAAACACCACATTTGCATATTCAAGATTTGAAACTATAACTTGAAAACAAATGAAGATCGGATAACAACATATGATTTTTTTTAAAATTATTTTCACGTGTACAATACACTCCTGAAGTTTTGACCGTTCCTCTCGACTCACCCTGTATAAAAAGGTGAAACTAAACCATGGTTTTTGGCTGGCAAAGTTCACAAGTGAACTTGTGACGTGATTCATCATCGTCACTATCAATGCTGGCACAGGAATTATGGGCCCATTTTTTACACTGTTTGCATGATATCCACCCTTCACTCGATTTTGAATAGAATTCTTCGCAATATAAACAGGTCTCATCCTCGTCTTCTTCATCTTCTTCGAAACTGTCTGTTATTTCCTTTTCATCTAATTCCATGTGTCGTGTCCGTGGTATTTTGGTAACAATTTTCTTACCTCTTTGTGTAGTCTCTGCGTATTTTTCTTCATTTCTTTCTTAACAGTTTTCGGGGAATTCTCTTTCCTTTTTTCGTTATCGGTCAACAGTTTTCGCTTAAGTCTATTTTCTTTGGCTTCCTTGGTCTTCTTAGCATTATTAGCCGCTTCTTCGAGTTCAGACTTATAAGGGGAAGCTGCGAGAATCGCCTTATTGCCTCGTTTTCTCGTCACTCGCTTTTGTCTCGGCTTTACTCTGGTGATGGGAAGTATATGTTCAGGCGAAATACTCGGAAAACTGGTAAAATTAGATCCATTTAATTTAGAATTTGCAGGTGGGTCGGACATCCACGAACATCCGGGACTTGATTCTGGCTGTTCATCTATTGTAGATTTTAGTGCCGTGGATTTAGTTTTCGCTGACATAAAGAAGATTAGTGGAAGGGTCAATAGGAGGATGAACAGGCGGATTATCAGATAAATTGGCAGCAGAGATTTCAGCAATAGGAATATCCGTTGTTTCTGACGGTAAAAAATCCACGTCAGTGTAAACGTTAATATCCGTTGGCCAGATACCGGTCTTGTCAATTTTTAATCTTTATCTTTATCGCGATCTTCATATTCGCAGAATGCATATAAGCTCACCCAAATAAGGATGAAATTTGCCAAAACGTGACGACTTTTCCGGGGTTTGTTCTAAGCCATCATCTCACTTCGCTCTCATAATACAGGCTGAGAGGTTTCATGAACGCTAACCCTTGGAAGCTATAATTCTCGAATGTTGTTTAGGCACACAAGAAATACCTGTTTCATCACAGTTGTATATTTTTTCTCCGGTTATCAAAATTCAATCAAAAAATTGGCCAACAGCGACGTTGTTGAACCCCATGGCACGTGCGCCAAAAGTTAATTCAGGTTTTCTGAAAGTCAGTTCTGGATGCCGCAATAAAAATCCAGATATCCATGCTTTACTAGGCATTTCCGAATTTCTGAATTTACGACACTCTTTATGAGTCAATCTAAATACACGCTTTTGCATGCATGAAGGTAATTTGCTAGTTCTGCTTCTTGCTCAGTTGTAAAAACACACTTGAATTTTAGTCGGGGCGGAACGGGGTAGGAACCCGTTCCGCCCTACCCATCACATGGTTAGCGGCAGCCATGTTATTTTTCCAAAACACACCCTACCGGGTGAAAAGACACTTTAAACGTGCTTAGTTCGGTAGACTAAATGGGGATAACGAAAAGTAATGTGAAATATATCTTACCTTGTTTCTAAATTTTCAGAAAGTTGCAAAATTATACAGATTTCAGTGGGGTTTTTAATTTACTAAGGAGAAACACTTGGAGAAGCCGCAATTAATGTTCTAATCACTGCACAAACGCACACTCAAAGTGTATAGCGAGTTGCAGCGGACTTCAGCGCTCCTAGCAACATATAAACCAAGTTCCCTATTCCGCCCAGCCCCCGTTCCGCCCCGTGTTCCTCTACATTTAATTGTAATAAATAAATCGCAAAATTTGATTTTTTTAGATTTATTTACTTACCGTTCACTGAACTGAATATAATTTTTATAATTTTTTAATCCGAAACTACTCAGGCGATAGAAATAAATAATAAAATGAAATAAAAATATATACCAGTAAGTACTCAATACAACAACCTTAGATACAAATAACTAGTAATTGTGGATAAAACCTTAAACAGAAGATAATTGCTCGTCTATATTTCATTATTTGTCACCTTTATATCGTCAGTAAAGTTTTTCCACATCCAACATCCAACAGAAAAGCGTGGAAAGAAATAAAATAAACCGTCGACAGCCACTACACCTACAATTGTACATTTTGTCATTATCGTACTCTTGTTGTCGATAAACAAATTATCGTAACTTCACAGGCAATATTATTTGTGCCACAGGAATATAAAATACAGTGGTTACAATTAATTGTTTTTATTCTGTTTTTTACTATCAATGTCACTATCCTCATTACTACTGCCAGTACTTTCATTATCATCTCCTACATTAATAATAATTGGTTCTTGCACCTGGTCATATCGTTTTTGAATGTCCCACCATACACATTTCTTTCTCCGTATGTTGAATGCATTTGCTGCTATTTTCGCCGCCACCTGTTACAAGGCCCGTTCCCACATTGCAAGAACTTGCTCATCACTAAAGACCGGAAAAAAAGCATTAAAAAAACATTAAAAAAGCACGTAAAAAAGCACATATTTTTGAAAAAAAAGCATTAACATACGCAAAAAAGCACAAATTTACATAAAAAAGCACAAAAATTTGCAAACACCCAAATTAAAAAAAAAATGTTTATTTTAAAAATTTATTTTTTTACCTTAGATTATAAAAGTTACTACAGAATAGTATTATAAACTTCCCTAGATTATGGATGTGCCTTTTATTGTTTTGTCCAAAACACAGGACAGTTGACGAAAGCATTGACTGAAAGAGCGTCGAGTTATAGATAGAACAATGTATTCAATTTAAAGCACTTATTTTTTATAAAAGTAAATTTCATTTCAAATTTAAAAATATATGTTTATCGTAAAAATACAAAAATGTCCTAAATATAGGGAGGTAATACTAATTTACACAATCAAATTATAAAATACTTGTTTCTTTGAAAACAATTTACTATTAAATATTAGTCCAAATCTTCTATCACTCAAAATATATTTATAGACAGAGACACTTCTTTCAACATCTACACTTCTTATAGGCGCATATTTAAAATTAGCTGTAGGTATGCTGCTTTCAAAATCACCCTCATGTTTACCACTTAATTTTTTCCAAAATTATTTAACGTTTGAAAACCACCATATATTTTTTTAAAACTTTATTTAATTTTACTATTATTTTCTCTCCAACTTTCCCGGGACACCACAAATAACTTCCTTAAAAATGTTAACCATCGTAATTGCATCCGTTAAGGGCATTCCTTGCTTCTCCAACGAGGTAATTGAATAACTCAGAATACTAGAATGTGCCTTGATAAACTCTAACTTATATATTTTTAAAATTTTAAATTCTTTTTCGTTTTAAAATCTTGTAATTTCTTTTTGCAATCTCTGCCAGTTGTTGGTTCAATTTCAAATATAACTTTTTTTAAATGTTCAAATTATTTGCGTAATATATTGCAGCAATATTGGGAATTCACTCTTTAAATAGTTGCACTCTTAGAGGTGCTTTAATAAATATATTTTTCCATTTGTTACTAATTCATTTATTAATCGAAAGTCGATTCAGATAATTTCAGCAATGCGATTTAGTCCGTGGGCTATACAGAAACAATGTATTAAATTTTCATAGAAATTTTCATGTTAGATGCAGCTTTTATCACGTATACTGCTGCATCCGTGACCATTAGTAAAATTTTCTTGGGACTTGGGACTGCTTCCGGAAAATAAAAGTTGGTTAGTGATTCATTAATAAATTTTGAAATTGTGTTACTATTGGTTTTGTTTAATTATTTAGAACAGATAAAATAACCTTTCGTGTGACATTTGTCGCTGAGCATATCGCCCACAAGAATCGGTTGTTTCATCCGCACTGAACCAAATGCAATTATTGCCAATTCTATTTTTAATTTCTAGCATAGTTTGTTAATATACCGATTCAACATAATTTTTGCGCAGTGTACTTTCATCTGGTATATTTCTGTAACAATATTTGTTACAGAAATGTCCTTGTTTTACACAAATCAAAATTAATTTGTTTTTGTTGATTGTTGCCCGAAGTTGATGCTATGGATTCTACTGTAGTTTGTTGTGTTCTTGGTTGATTTTAAAAAATTTCCAAGCGTTGCTTGTGTAGTATTGTTTTCACATGTTGAATTATATCATATTTTTGTATTGCATTGAAACTGCAAATCAAAGTAGTGAATTAATTATTATTATAAAACAATATTTTAAGGCGAAATAAATTTCCAACTTTACACAAACTCTGCAAAATATTTTGTCATTTTCAAATTTCAATTCTTTGTGTTCTTTAATCCACTCATCTACAGTAACTCATCTTCAGCGGTTTTTTGTTTAGGCATTATACAATAAATAATGTAACGGTACTAACGAGGCGTTGTCAGAATAACATACGGAGCTAAACTAATTGCACAATGTTCAGAATTGTGAATGCTTGTTCATTGGGAAGATCTTGTATTTAAAATAAATTAATCACTCAATCCAAATGCGTACAACTGTAATAGAAAAATATTAAACTTCTGCGACACGAATGATATGAATGTATTTACTTGTATTTTAAATTTATTTAGATAAACAATAAACATAGTAAAAACTTACCCAGCACCGGGTTTGGAAAATTGTTTATTTTTATTAGTAATGCCTCGCACCTCGCACTGAATATAAAACTGTGTAGTATGCATAAGTAATGATACATGTACAAATTATAATCACCACGATAATTAAATTATCGGGTTGAATTGACAAAGATATGGTGGAAGGCGCAGTACGGTATGTCCCCATTTGTTAGCCGATTCATCGATTTGGTAGCGTTTCTGTACATTTACTGCTTTTACTAACTGTAACAGTTCTACTTTTAGCATTTCAGTCGAATATACGATACTATGTTTCGTTAAAAAACCACACAAATCCTCTTTGTTTCATGAAGCTGTTGGCAATTTTTCAACAACCGTGGAATGATATGAGGCATTGTCAAGAATGATGACACTTGACTGGTTTAAATTGGGCAAGAGTTGGTCCACAAACCATTTTTGGAACAATTCTGTGTTCATATTGTCAGGGGTAATATAACAAGTGGTATTCTCATTATCGATAATGATTTTATAAATACAACGAATTTCAACCCCAACGACGAAAATGCACCGAGCCCGAAGGGCGAGGTGCATTTTCAAAGATTGGGGTTGAAATAAGTTGTATTTTTAAAATCATTATCGATTTTTGAGAACACCACGACTTATATTTAGAAAGAGAATATAATGAATTGATTGAGTCATCTAGTAAAGCAGAATAAACAAGAAGCTAAATATACAGTTTAAGTACCTATATTAATTTAGATCACTTCATCTTTCAAACAGCAAACCACATTTATTACCACATTTTACTATTTTACTTGTACTTGAGACACACTGACATTTCGGGATATGTTTTTATCAGCGGCCGACTAGATTGTGGGCGCAACCGATAAATAACACCATCGCAACGATCTTCGCTGCGATTTGTGCTTAACCAAAAATTGTGACAGCGACTGACATTTGTTCGTGGTATTATCCTGATTATTTTTTGACGTTTCTCAAAACCAATGATATATTTCGATTTTTGTCATATTGATACTTCTGGACCAATCCCGTCATTATTATACTGGGAATATTCTCTAGAAATTATTATAGTGGGAATAATCTCGGTAGCTAGGTTCACTCTTGTCAATCAAAATATTTGTCAAATTATTAATTTATCAATCATATTAAAGTGTCATACAAAATGAATAAAAGTCGCTTTAGCTGCGTTTCGCATACTGAAATTGATAAAGAAATACTAATAATTTAAAAAAATAATCTAATCAAATATAACTCGAGAGTTCGATAAATTAGAAAATAATTTGACAGATTATGTCTCAAACTTGTTGCCATTTGGCAATAGTCACTCGAGCCCTTCGGGCTCTCGTGACTATTGCCTGGCAACAAGTTTTCGACAATCTGTCAAATTATTTTCAATTTATTCTCACTCTCTTGTTATATTATTACTGAGAATATAACTCATACGTAAAACGTGACGTCACAACAATGCAGTTTCTATAGTTACGCATGTATTAATAACTGAGAATGTTGAAAATACAACAAGTTGTATTTTCAGGATAATACCACGAACAAATGTCGGTCGCTGTCACAATTTTAGGTTAAGCACAAATCGCAGCGACGATCGTTGCGATGGTGCTATTAATCGGTTGCGCCCACAATCTAGTCGGCCGATGATAAAAACATAACCCGAAATGTCAGTGTGTCTCAAGTACAAGTAAAATAGTAAATTGTGGTAATAAATGTGGTTTGCTGCTTGAAAGATGAAGTGATCTAAATAAATATAGGTATTTAAACTGTATATTTAGCTTCTTGTTTATTCTGCTTTACTAGATGACTCAATCAATTCATTATATTCTCTTCCTAAATATAACTCGTGGTGTTCTCAAAAATCGATAATGATTTTAAAAATACAACTTATTTCTACCCCAAAACTTTGGAAAATGCACCTCGCCCTTCGGGCTCGGTGCATTTTCGTCGTTGGGGTTGAAATTCGTTGTATTTATAAAATCATTATCGATAATGAGAACACCACTTGTTATATTACCCCTGAAAATACAACCGTGGTATTATCAACATTCTCAGTTATTAATACATGCGTAACTATAGAAACTGCATTGTTATGACGTCACGTTTTACGTATGAGTTATATTCTCAATAGTAATATGTTAAGTGCATAGTGACTTGCCGATAGTACCCGCTATCGTGGCACGTACAGCACTACAGCGGGTATTATCGAAGCAAGGAACTATGCACGAAACATATTTTGTATGACTATTGCACGTGTCATATTGACATTGACAAATATTTAATAAATATTATAAAAATGTCTTCAAACCGGTTTGGTATCAAATCTCTTACAAATATGAAGCAAGAAATTGTTGGCTCCACGTCAGAGAATACTAAAAAGTTACAAGAATATATTTGCACACAATATGAAAAAATTTGAATTAAATTAAAGTAGTAGTATGTGTTAAATGAAACTACGAGTATGCACCAAATTATCCAAATTGCATTCATTTTAACCGATTGGGCATACAATGTGAGAAACCTCTTGAAACCCAATATTAACCTCCTCGAAAGCGATAAGTGTCCGACAGCAATTATCACTCTAAGAGGCTTCTAATTGGTCAACAAATTAAATTTTGGGTTATTTCATTGGTCCGTTAGTGTGAAGTTCCATATGTAAATGTGACAAGTGCAATAGTCATGATAATTTGCAGTTTTACATTTTGACGAAAATATCAGCGATGAATTGGGAATAAATTCATCTTTATTGGCTGCACTCAGAAAATAAATCTAAAATAGAGAATAATTATTTCATTTATTATCAAACATAATGAACTTAGTTAGCTTACCGTTTTCCTACACCAATTTGTTTCTTTCTCGTACATTTTTTATCTTGATCATGCAACGTTCGATATGATGACCTGCGACTAAATATCCACGTTTTGTCAAGAAAAACTGGATCATAATTTGTGCCATTTTTATTATGAAAATATCCCCTCATAAATCTTGCACGACTTGCTGCTACATATTCCTCTTCAAGAAGTCTTCTTCGGCCATTATCGTTCTTATATTGAAACTCGAACGAATGTAACAACCTTGTTAAGCTTGACACACTAAATTTAAACACATCTGGTTGTAAAGCCCGCCGTACCGAAGATACTGTGATGGGCTTCACTAAAATAATATATATTTCCTTATTACACTTTTCATAATTTATAATGGCGTTAATTATCATACTTTTTGAGTGCATTTCATAAATTTTACGTCTTTTATATTTTTACCTAAGACGGCGCCTCTTCTTATGTGGAAACTGCGGACCGGCTGCTGAGCAGCAGCAAAACGAGCTTTGGTACTGTTTACTGTCAGTATCACCTCATGCTTCTGCAGTTCTCTAATGGTTATAATTATATGGCTTGCATACATAAATCAATAGTATTTTATATTAACCAGAATTATCGATGTAAGAGGTAAAACTAGTCCGCTTCGATCACGTTCCATGTTAAAATAATTACGCACATTCATTATTATGATTTGCGATTATCTTTTTAATGATTTGTTCTGTAACTCAGACATTCTGCAAACGCGTGAATGTTAGGTTAACGGCGACACTGACAGATTCAATGAATTAGCGAAGGCATAGGTTTTCACGGGTTTCATTTAAAACGTACAGCAGATGTATCGGACATTTACTTTCTCAATTTACTTCAGCGCTTTAGGGTGATATAGCAACACCGATTTTGCATTTATTCCTGCGTTAAACATTCATTTAGAATAAATCATGAGACATCTCTCCTGATTTCGACTATATTCTGCAATATCCTGTATATATTTTAACAGGGGTGTTAGTTTAAAGTGGTGTTAAAATAACTTTTTAGCCAATCAACCTCCGCGTTTTTCAAATATTACCTAGCAATGGTCATGGCTCGTATCTATAGTCCGTACTTGAGCTTGAGTTTAACTCAAGTTGTATATTTGGTTTTGAATTCTCTATGAACACTTATGTACCAAACGCAACTAAATATACGCAAATATACGACTTGAGTCGAACTCATGCTTAAGTAGTTAGAGCACGAGTTTGACTCAAGTCGAATATTTGGTTGCGTTTGGTGCATAAACATTTATTGACAATACGCAACCAAATATACGACTTGAGTCGAACTCATGCTCAAGTACGGACTATAGATACGGGCCATAATGTAGCTGTTATTTTTAACCAAAAATATACAGAATAGGCTTAATTGAATCATAACCTCATTCGCCATAACAAATTTTCCAGTAACACTTTCAAGAGAAAGTCGACTTGGTGAATTTTTATTAAAAAAAAAACTATAATATCAATATATAATATCAAACTTTATGATGTTCACTTTAAGATTATTGTGACATACTTTGTCGCACTGGTGTGGTAAGGTGTCACTTTGCGGTACCGATTTAAGCTACACCATTTGTAGAATTTATTGTATTCTTTCTTGTACTACTGCCGCGATTTGACTTGCACCAGTGATACAAGTGCAGATTTGGTTGCTGCTTCTACATCAGAATCAATGCTTCGTAATAGCGCGTTTACACCAATGAGAGTAACATGAGTTGCTAACAAATCTAGATTTCGTAGCCAACAAGAAAGGCAAGACTGGTGATTTCGCCTTTCTCGAATTGGTGATTTCGCCTTTCTGGGGTGCTATCGTCAATTTTTAGACTGCCATAGAGCAGACAAATTCTTGGAGAATTTTAATATTGCCCTGACTATAGTCTGTCCATGTTCGAGACGAAGCTAATATAAAGAAATTTACATAAACGGCGACAATTTACGAGGGTACCGATTGCAGTAACAAAATATCCTCAGTCCGGCCAACCCGGAGACTGCGGTACGACCACAGACAACTGTATATACAGTGTTCGCGTGCCGGCCACGGATGTAAGGTTTATATTAGCTCCGTCTCGAAATTGGATTGCCCTGAGAAAAACACTAATATGAAGTACAGATGATTTGTTTAGAGGGAAATTAGTGAATTCTATCTCCTGAAATATTGTAATTAATCTACATAATAGATGCAATCAGATTGATTCTACAATGCCGATCAGCTACTTATTAGATTATAACAGGGTTATGCAATATTACGAAACAGTGCAATGTGTTGGCAAATGTGTTGGAGTATCGCTTGTTTAACCCGCGGCTCTCGAATTTCATCTCGCACTTGATACAAAAACTGCAAAGTAAATATTTATGGCCTCGTTTAAAATTGTAATTAACACATAATGACGAGTTATCTTTTTATTTAAATAGATGTGGTGTGAATTGATATTTATGCTAGTTAAATATAAGGATCGATCTTTTCAAAGTTGGGGATAAATAACTACCAGACAGACATACTCACAGTGGGGTAAGAATTCACCTGCCCAATGGGTAGAACTCTAATACATGAGCAGATACTTCAACAGAGCACGTCTACGCACTACTCAATATAATTGAATTATAATTATTAATGGTATAATTAATACTCCTCTGTTTTATATTGGTCGCGTATTGCAGCTTAATATTATTTTGGATATTTTCGAGGCTATCAAGTCAAATCTTGTTTCAAATCTATGCAAATCTTGTTGCGTCGTTTGTGGAAAAACTATAGTATTTTTGGTATTGTTATTATTACTATTTTTAATAATATTATTAATATTAATAATTGCATCACAGCTTGGATTGGAGGTGGGGGAATTCAAACTACAATATTCTATGCTATGCATGAAAGCTGAGAAAACTTATTATTTATGGAATCATGTATCCAACTTGAAGTTATTATCAGTGGTTCAATAATTGTTAATCTAATACCACTACAAATATGTTTTTTTAATTATTTTTAAGGTATGGAAGCGTTGGGGTGTCTTTACTGAGCGTCGCAGCCATCTCCATTAACCGCTACATCTTGATAGCCTTCCCAGGCTCATACCCAAGAATCTACACCAAGCTCAAAGTTGCCATCTACATAGGCATCATTTGGTTGTTCAGCTATGGCTTGCAGTTGCCCATCCTCTTCAAAGTCTGGGGTTTCTTCGGCTTCGACGAGAAGCTAGGCACCTGCTCCATAATCAAACCAGAAGACACAAAGCACAATCCAAAGACGGCGTTGTTCGTGCTGGGTTTCGCGCTTCCCTGCATCATAATCATAGTCTGCTATGCGAAGATCTATTGGGTCGTGAGGAAATCACACGAGCGCTTAGCTCAACACAGCACCAATAACAACACCAAACGTAGTGAGATGCATATCACGAAGATGGTGATCGTAATATTTGCGTGTTTCGTGGTCTGTTACCTTCCGCTGACGATTGTGAAAGTCTTCGATCCAGATGTGAGGAAGCCGCCAATTCACGTCCTAGGCTACCTCCTCTTGTATCTAGCTTGCTGCGTGAATCCGGTGATCTACGTGACGATGAACAAACAGTACAGGGAGGCTTATTTGGACACACTGAGGTGGCGTTTTGGCAACAACCACGACTCCACGACACCAAATATACAGAATAGCAAGACCCACATGTCGGTGACGTTCTTGAGGAATATTGGTATGCATAATCCCAAAGTATGAAAAATTATTGAGGGGCATCGTAGACCAAAGATTTATATCTAGGCTGGTACCACATGAGCGTTTCTTTGCATCTAACTTACCAATTTCGTACGTTTGGGGCATCATTTTTGGGATGTTAGGCGTTTAAATATTTGGGCTTTGAATCTTTCATTTGATCTTGAACATGGATACATTTTAAAATAATTTTTGGTGCGTTGCGTTTACTGAGCCTAAGACCCATAGATTTCTTATGCGACGCAACGCTACGCTGTGGAAATACTACCGCTTGCAGTATTTTCAATAGCATTGAAAATGACCATAGCGATAGTATTGTCACAGCGTTGCGTAGCGCCGCGTAAGAAATCTAGGAATCTTCCTTATCTTATGCTTATTATCGCCCTTTGTTTTGATTTTGTGCTCCAACACTTGTATTGAAGAATTATGTATTCGAGCTAAAGAAAATCAATTAAATTGGATTAAAGTGGAAAATGACTAATGTCTTGGTTTACATCTGAATCGACTGATCTAAAGTATTTTTTTAATTCATCTGTAAGGCGTTAGTTTAGGAAGTTTATTTGTTCTGTGAATTCGTTTGAACTAAACATGAAAAAAAATGGATTTCGTGGTTTTGTAAACTTTTATGGTAATTTAAAATTACTTATACTTATTTACTGGTTTGCAAAACTAACCTGAATAATTTAACAGAAAAAAGGAATATCTGAGTAGAAATTGTTTCAAGATTACGATACATTACTTTTTTTCTCACATTGACTATAGTTTGTCAAATGTTATGAAACAAATTTATGCAATCTAGTCTAAATGCAATTAGGAAATCTATTGCTTTAAAAATTGATATTTTCTATTTTACACTATTTTACTTTCATTATTAGTCTGTTTAATATGTTTAAATATATGAGAACTAAATTTACCGTTTAGTATAAGAAATAATCATAGTTAAACGGCAACAACCTAAAAAAAGATATAAGCAATAATTACAAAAGTTTCATTCGAATATATTTTTCATTCAATACTGGTAAGTTTCTGCGGAAATATTCTAAGTGGAAATCAATATTTTTATAAATAAAACGCTCATGTTCTAGTGTCTAACCTGCTCATAAGTACAAAATGTGTTCATATAGAAACAATACTTTCCACTAATTGAGTGATAACGAAGTCTTCCTGTACCTAAGGATTATTTCATGTATTTCTTTTCTTATTTTATTATGTCCTGAAAGAACTTGTTACCATAATATTCTAGTATTTTGTGCACTCTTATATTAAGGGCTACTTTCGATAATTATTTTGTTATTTTATAAGTTATTTATTGTACATACTACTTAGATCACATATTTACATAGATTAATTATATAAGATGTCTGTAGGTATTTATGCAGAGTATTATTAGTTATGATTAAATTGTTACAAGGGTTTTTTGCCAATCACATGACATGCTTGTTACTTTTGATTACAATGTGTCCCTATCGAAACTCCTGAAGCGTCTATCTTAGAAATTACTTACCCAATTCAAATATATTTTCAGAGTGCTTCGGAGTAGTCACAGTGGTCCTCGACAGTAAATGGATTTTATTAAATTGGCCCCATAAAATGACCTCGGATTGTGTAGTAGCTATTTATGGTATACGGGAATAAAGTCGAATTTTATCCACCAAAAATCAGTTTAGCGCAAGAGGCGAAGCTGACGAGAGGGAAAAGGTTTTCCAGTGACTAAAATTGCTTTATTCACGTGTATCATACAAGATTTTTTCCAATTCGTTATTAGAATTGCAGAATTTGCGTCAAGTGTCACATTGTCAGGTGACAACGAAAATTTCAAGCATAGTGCGAATTTACCTATTTTTTGTTTACTTTATTCACGTTATCAATGGTTATAGCGAATAAAGTGAAAATGTAAACATTTTATTCACCCATTCGATTGAAGTTTAGTTTTAACGATGAGATTCAATATACATAGTGAGCATTTAAATAATGCGAATTGGAAAATGGCTATTTATGGCATAAGTGAATAAAATTTTGTTTATTCACGTGTATCATACAATATTTTTTTCCAATTTTGCAGAGTTTTACATTTTTTTTTATTGATTAGGTAATTTATTTACATAAATGGTAATTGTACTATTATTAATTTGATGAACTCAGGTGTATCATACTAGATCTTTTTAATTCGTTATCAGAAGACTAGACATTGAAGACTATGTGAAAGTGTCAGGAGACATCAAAAATGTCAAGGATATTGCGAATTTGCTCATGTTTTTACTTTATTCACGTTGTCAATGGTTATAGCGAATAAAGTGCAAATGGAAACATTTTATTCTATTAAAGTGTTGTTTTAATGATGAGATTTAATATACATAATGAACATTCTAATAATGCGAATTTTAAAATAGTTATTTATGGTATAAGTGAATAAAATTGCTTTATTCACGTATATCATACAAGATTTTTTCCAATTCGTTATTAGAATTGAAGAATCTGCCCGAAGTGTCACATCATCAGGTGACAACAAAAAATTCGAGGATAGTGCGTATTTACGTATTTTAAACACATTTTCTAAGATCCCACGCAGGTTACGAGTCTGTACCAGCACATTATCGGAATCATTCTGCGAAGAAATCCAAAATGTTGGAAGGCGTGTATAAGTCCGGTACCTTTGCATTTACTGTTAAAGGTGATATGATTAAAGAATTGAGGCCTGTTGTTTGGGCAGATGCGGAGGAGCTATTAAAATCTGTTTTAAATGCACGAAATCAAACCGGAAATTATGTAATAAAAATTATGGCAAATGAGGGGTTCTTTAAATTCTGCACGACTATCCTCCTCGAAAACTACTCTCCTGATCTGGTCTGCGGCAAAGACGTTGATACTGAAGAAATTGAAAATATGTTTTCCCCAAAAAGAAGATGTTACGCAGAATTAGGAAGCTTTGATAAAAGGGGAAAGCTGACTAGTTTTCACAGGTTAATTATGGTATACATTGTACCGAAAATTAAAGAAACATACGAGAACGTCGAATTATTATTCAAGTTAACAAAAATAAACAACATCCCTTTAAAATCCATATTAGACTTCAAGATCTTTCTCCTCGTAAATGGACAGCAAACTGCGACATCTACTTACCCATGCTCAAATTGATTTATAACAATTTATTGTTATAAAACAATTTTTTATTGTTTTATATTTTAAAAGACTCATAAATTATTTAAAAAAAAGAATTAAGGATCAGATTCGATTTGCAGTTTAACATTTTTGTAACCCTTATAAAAAGTAGTTTACAGGATCTGAAGTCATATTAAGGCGCCATTTTAATGAAACCCATTTACTGCCGATGACCACTGTGTAGTATAAGTGGATATTTAGGTATTTCAAGCACGCGCAAGTGCTTGCTATAGAACAAGTGATAGACCTGGGGCCTGCAACACAAACACTACAAGTCCAACAAGTGTAGATAAAAAAATCTACACTTGTAATTATTCCGTAACAGAAACTATGTAGGTACAACTTGTAGGTACAAGTGCCGTACTTGTGGTGACGGTAAGTTTCCTACACTTGTAGACGCTTTCTGTAACACAATATTTACACTTGTAGCGTTGTGTTACGAAATTTACTACAGTTGTAAGGTATTCTCTACATATCTTGAAACCGACTAGTTAGTAAAACATTGACTTTAAGGGCGTAAACACGTATGTCTGCTTGTTGTCAATATGTAGTCAAGTGACTCGGAAACTGACATTGAGGATGATCCTATTCAATATCGTTTTCGGAAAGAACCAATTTCAATTTTTTGTCCGCTGCAGAGTTTATCGAGAGATTTAGGTCACCTTTATTTGTGTTCGCGTTGCATTCCCATAATATGCACTTGGAACTTTTTTACGTGAATCGATAATTGTTTTAAAATTAATCTCATAATATAAATTAATATCAATCAATTTACGTCAATTTATATTTAATTAATACATTATATAAATTATAGATATGGTAATCCCTCACACTTTCCTCCCCAATTTCCTCTTTTATGCAATATACACGACCATAATCGACATAATTTTTAAAGCGACGATTGATTATTTATTTTATCCTAGAGCGGCTTAAATGCGAGAGCTGTGCGACTTGTAACCACTGATTACAAGTCAAGGGACTTGTAGCTACAAGTCTAGCAAAAAACGCATGTTCCTACACTTGTAGAAAGTTTTGTTGTGTTACAGAATTTATTACAACTTGTAGCTACAGGCGAATTGCCTGTAGCATGTAGACTTGTAACAAGTGTAACAAGTGTAGATAAAAAACCTACACTTGTAATTATTCCGTAACACAAACTATGTAGGTACAACTTGTAGGTACAAATGCCGTACTTGTAGTGACGGTAAGTTTCCTACACTTGTAGACGCTTCCTGTAACACAATATTTACACTTGTAGCGTTGTGTTACGAAATTTACTACAGTTGTAGGGTATTCTCTACATATCTTGAAACCTTACTAGTTAGTAATACCTTGACATTAAGGACGTAAATACGTATGTCTGCTTGTTGTCAATATGTAGCAAGTGACTCGGAAACTGACATTGAGGATGATCCTATTCAATATCGTTTTCGGAAAGAACCAATTTCAATTTTTTGTCCGCTGCAGAGTTTATCGAGAGATTTAGGTCACCTTTATTTGTGTTCGCGTCGCATTCCCATAATATGCACTTGGAACTTTTTTACATGAATCGATAATTGTTTTAAAATAAATCCAATAATATAAGAACTCGTTATATAGGAAACATTTTTTCTATATGTTTTTTTCCAAAATTTGCAGGTTTTTTAAATATTTTTATGCCCCCTAATTTTGACCAAACGAGCCGTTCTTAGGTACTGTCACTATAATTGTCAAGTGAAGTTTATTTCAAAATGCCAAATTTTTCTAATCAAGAATTAACAGATATTGTGTTGGTATATGGCCGACCTTTTGGAAATGCCGCAGAAGCCCGTAGATTGTACAGTGCACAATATCCTAATCGTGTTTTGCCTAACAGGCAATGATGTACCTATATGACACCGTTGCCATCACAACAAAAGATTTTATCGCTGCACACCTTTAACCATAGGCGGGTACGCGTTTAAGTAGATAAACTAGAACATATTTTAAAACAGTTTAACATTGGTTTTTGAAAAAAAAAACATATTTCTGTTACACCCTGTATATAAAAATCCATCTTGATTTAATGTAAAATGAGTGGCTGTAGGGGGTATAAGCACTAGCATAAATAATAAAATCATACACAGTGATCATTCAACACCAGACACAAACACTAAGAATCAGATTTGATCAGAGATGAATAAATCATAATATAAAAAAAAAACATGATTTATTTAATCTCAATAATTCATGATTAAATAAGCGGTGTATCTATACTATGTGATGGGCCAAAAATGGAAGAAAAGAAAATTATTTTACTTACTTCCAATTATCTATTTTAAAGCATGCTAACTCTATATGTCGTTAACATCACACCCACTTTCAAAAACATTCAAAACACAGGTCATATTGTTAAGATGTATATGAGGCTGCATACCACAGAAACCCAATTGTGGGCTTCGCTGCGTTATTTGCTCCCACCACAAATGAGCGGGAGAAGAGTGCAGTGTGCAAAGGCAGTCCAGAGTTCGCCAACAGCAAGCAATGTGCTAACATGTGCCTAGCAATTAATACAAAACAAAATATACAGTCCACATACAGAATACACAGCGTTTTATTTTAAACCTGTTACAACAAACAAAACAACAATAACCAAGGTACATACATGGCCCCACATATGGTATGTATGTATAAAAGTGTTCTAAAACAATATACACATTGAACCTCATTTAAAATCGGCATAGCTCTAAATTATTTACAAAAAAAAAAAAACGAAAACGAAGAAGTAACATTTTATTATGAAAATCTATATTATGTACAATAATTCCAAAAACATTTTTACATTAATTACAATATACTGAAACACTGTGATTTGTCCATTACATAGCTTTATACTCAATTTATAATAGTTCTGGCAAGTAATTCAAAAAATAAAAGTCTTTTAATTTAGCGTGCATATGTTCTTTATAGAAATCACTGTTTCTGCAAATTTTCTGAAACAAATTTCCTTTCGGAGTCCAAACTACAAAGTAACAAAACAGTTTTTCAGTTACGTGTAACTGTCCCTGAACTTGATAGTAGTAGTTGTGCTGAGTTTTCAGCATCAATTTACCATCTTTTAAAATCGCGAAATAAATATTTTTTTCATTAATTGCCTCAGAAGGAGTTAAATTTCTTGCATTGTAAGGACATTTTATTTTCACTATATTGTCTTCCTCAATTAATCCATCCGGGGTTGCTCCCAAATAAAAATCATTTATGTGATTGTATAGTCCGCAACGTTTGATTTTTTTTCCAATGCAATTTTCAAATTCGTGTCGAGCAATAGGTTCATTATCAATTCCATATTGCGTACTTTTCGCATAAAAATTATTACCGAGGAGCGATTTGATTGTAATTTGTCTATTTGTATTTTTGCGTAATTTGCAAATTTTTCCAAATGATGACGCAGTGATCCGTTTTCTTCGTTCCTCAATCCCTAACGTGCAGGCTAATTGATCTGTTGTAGAACTACATATTTTTAAAATGTCTTCTCTATTTTTGGATAATTTTTCCAAAAACTGCGCCTGCCTGTCCTTCAGTTCATCTGCACTTATATCTACAAGTTGCACATTTGGACCATAGTCTTCATCGGCTTCAGAAAATAATCTCCTTCTGCTTACAGCTTGTTGCTTTCTCCTTTCAAATTTTTGCATTATTATTCCTGGGCTTTTGTTATTCATTGTGTGGTGTAACGATGAATGGAAACGTCCACCCGAATTTAGTGATAGTGCTGCTGCATGACATCTCATTTCAAAGGCGCGCGCTTGGAGTAATTTATTCTCTTTCCTCCAATACATTTCGCTAACACGGAATTATAATTTTCAGCATTATAATTTGTCATATTTTTAATAAAGCTGGAGCTGTGATAAATTAGTCTATTGACGCAAGTCATAATGTCGTTATATAACCCACAACTTTTCATATCTGGTACCATATTCTTTTCGTGCTCTTTTTGACTTCTACAAAAATATTTGTCACAGTTTTGATGGTCTCCAAATACATGATTTAAACTATTATCAATATCTTTTTTTTAAATTAAATATTTTTTTGATCTATGGATATATCTTCCCTCCTTCTATATTTAATAGCGCAATCAACAGCAACCCGAAGCCTTTGCATATTGTTTTTAAGCAAGTGACGCAGGTACAAGGTTACCTCTGTACCTCTTGAACTAAACTTTTTTTGGGCCAACTCTCTCAGTTTAGTACAATAATTTCTAAGTAAGTGATTAGAACATTCAATTTTTTTAAGACTGAGGTCACCGTAAGGTCTTGCACTTAACATTTTTTTATGAACGCTGCTGTCATCATCACCTACTAAATAAGCAAATTTCATGCCATGCATTGACATACTTTCTCTAAACCCCTCAACTATAATGTCACTCTCCATGGCTGTGGAAGTCCCTTTCCAATTTTTGAAACATATATGGGCTTTTCCATTTCCCAAATTGCACATCGCACAAAATTTGTTCCGGACACCCAAAAACAAAATTTTACCTGTTTTTTGTCCTACAATACAAGCAGCTCCAGAGTTTGCATTGTAATTTGTACGATAGGATCTCTTACACCAGGCACCATCCGCAGTTACTGTTATTAACGGAACGTTATTTTCATCCACATACCCACATTCAACGGCCAATGCTGCTTCTTCGCGATCAGCTTTTGTCATAGACTCCCAAGATCCTTCCTGAATGAGTTCTTGTATGTTTTCTTCCATTTTCTTATACAATGTAATTGACATTGGGGGTACATATAATGAAGAACAAAATTCTTGTAGCTGTGAATAACCACATCCAATGCCAATTATACCTGATACAGCAGACCCATTAGTGTTCATTATATTTTCGTTCGTCTTTTCACTGTCAATTTTGTGCTCTACCTTGCAAATTTGGCATTTGAAAACAAATTGCGACAAAAAACCTCTTCTTACTTCTTTAATAATCATGATGTCTTTGAAATTGCATGAGATAAGACCACAATGTTCAAAAGCTTGCATTTGTTCTACAAAATGCGTCACATTAAAAATTCGGCGTCCTTCCAATTTCTCAATTCTCCAAAAATTATCAGTGTTATTGAAAAATTGTTATTGAATTGTGAAATGTATTATTACACATATAAATTGCTTGATTGGGAATGACTTAGAACCTCCAACTGAATATTTTCTCCACAAACATTTTCTGATTCTGGCCGATCAAATGTTTGGTATTCAGAATTTTTATTTTTATTCTCTGCAGAACATTTTTTAAAAGTATAAATTACATTATAGAAAGTTGGTCTAATTTTACCAATTTCATATCTGCTCAAAAAAATGAGATCCTATACTGTACCATTCTATACCTTTTCTAATTGTAATTCAAAAAACCGTAAAATGTATTTTAGATTAGTCTATTGAAATTCAGAAACTTTCAAATGTAATTCAGAAAGCGTCAAGTGTAATTCAGATTAGTTAATTGTTATTTAGATAGCGTGAAATGTGTTTCACATGGCGTCAAATATATTTCAGAAAACGTAAAATGAATTTCATGACAGTGATACCTTTTTAGTGTAGATGTGAAAATATTTTCACATCTAGAGATGAAAATTAACACGTAAAATTAAATGGAAACATACATTCATTTCAGTAATTTGCATTGTGACTGTGACAGTTGATTTTGAATTAAATTGTACTTGAAAGTTTTCATCTTGAAAGTACTCTGAAATGTAATATTTTATAAACTGCAATATCGTAGACAAAAAATAGTATTTCCTACTCGAGATAAAATGCGTTTTTTTTTCATTCGTGGACTTTCCCTACTCACCACAAAAAAAGGATGTTTTCTTAATTACAATTGACTGATTTGAATTACATTTGATGCTTTCTGAAATACAATTGACCAATCTGTATTACATTTGATGCTTTCCGAATTACAATTGAAAAAGGTGTAAGTGGGTAAGGTTGGAATAAATCAAGTTTTTTTTTAAATAAATCTAAAATCAATTATTTAAACCAAAATCATCAGTCAGTTTTTACCAGGGTAATTGTAATTAAAATCAATTCATTTGCATCACGATATAAATCATTATAATCATATATATATTTTTTTAATAAATTGATTTATTTTGTTTTGTCACATTGGAGCGTGGTCAAATTTTGTAATCATGCGAAAAAAAGGGACATGTTTTGGCATCCCATGAACAAGAATTGATGATTCAAAACCATTCCATGTACCATGTGATGGACAAAAAATGTGATGGACTCTATAGTTACATTATATTTTGAATTATATTGGAATGCATAAACAGTGTAAAAGCAATGATTAAATTAAAAAAAAAACAATTTTGATTTAAATCAATGATTTATAAAAAAAACAATTGATACACCAACCCTGGTTGTTAGTATTCAAAATGTAAATGCAAAATTTAAATAGATTTTCTAGTTTCCAATTGACACAGAAGAAAATTGTACGCAGTGACACCGACGGCGTGGCGGTAATTCCTTTGTAGGCGGCCGCCGCTTTATCTGTTTGCCGGTGAAATGCCGCCGCTTTGGCCGCCGCCTTCGTAAGTAAGAGGCGGTATTTAACGAAAAATACGATGCCGTCCGAGTGTCATAGCTATCACAACATTCCCAATAAAGTGTAAACATAACGTCGCTCTAAGCCCTCAAATTATTATTCATGTGACTGACTATAGGATCTCTAAAGCAAGTAATTGATATGCACTGTGCACAAGTGAGGTAGAGATGAAAAATATTATATTTTAAATTTTGTACTACGTACCGATGCACGTCCGGATGTCTGGAAAACATTATTCAATAATTGAAAAGTCGCCAGCAAAAATAAAGGGCGTTCCCCCTCTAAACAGAATATACTGTCTCTGAGGTGACGAGCCGGACGGTAAATTCGCACGTTGAGATAAGCAACCCAATAAATATAACGCAGTAGAAAAAAAAACAACAGCAAAGCGAATGTACGCAACAAGTAAAGCTGAAGAAACAAATAGAAGGAAAAGAAACGAAAATAGCCCGACTGAGACGAATAGAATAACGAAAAAAAAACGGAAAACGTAGGAGTAAGTACGCACAACCTAGATACAGAGGAAATGGATGAATTAAAGGAAATGATGAAGGACTTGATGAAAGATGTAAAACTAATAAGAGATGAGCAATAATTTGACAGAGAAGATTTAAAAGAAATAAAAGCGGAAAACAAAAATTTGAAAAGTGATGTAAAAGAACTTAAAAACAAGTTGCAGAAAATAGAATAGAGGGAAAAGAGGAACAATATAATCATAAAAGTAATACGTGCGGAAGAAGAATGCAAAGTAGACCAAGTGCAAAAGTTCCTAAAAGAAAACCTAAGAATGGAACCAAAAATTAAAGACGCATACGTACTAAACAGGGCACAAAATCCGATACTCGTTGTTAAACTAGAAAGCTTCGATGGGAAAATGGAAATAATGAAGAATAAAAACAAACTACGAGACATACAAATTTACATCGAAAATGAGTTTACGAAGGAAGAAAGAGAGACTCAAACAAAACTAAGAGCAATCGCAAACGCAGAGAAAGAGAAGGGAAAAACCGTAATAGTAAAGTATAGGAAAATAATTATCAATGGACAAATGTATACATGTAGTGAGAAAATAAAGGAATTACAAAAAAACTGATAACACAGAAGAGAGAAGATGAGAAAGAAAAAGAAAAGGATAACATGGCAACAGAATTGGACAAGATTAAAGACAAACTAAATGAAAATAGAAAAATTGAGAAAAGAAATAATCAGGGGACATGGAAAATAGGAGCATGGAACATAAGAAGTATAAAAGAAAAGGAAATAGAACTCGAAGATGAATTTGAAAATACTAAGCTAAGTATACTAGCAATAAGTGAAACTAAAAAGAAAGGTAAAGGAATAAAACAAACAAAAAATAGTCACAAAGTAATTTTTACCGGTGTAGAAGAAGATGAAAGGGCAGCAGCAGGGGTGGCATATCTGATCAAGAAGGAATGGGCAGAACAAATTCAGGAATGGAAGGCATGGCTAGAAAGAATGTTAACAATAGAACTAAAAGACGAACTTACAAAACAAACCAGGACGATAATAGCAATATACGGTCCAAATGAAGATGAAAAGGAAGAAATTAAGGAGACATTCTGGGAAGAACTAACAAAAGCAACAGAAGAAGCAAACGGAAACTTATACATAGCAGGAGACTTCAATGGTTGAGTGGGAGTGAAAGATAATCAAAATCAAACAGTAGTAGGTAAATATGGAGAAAAAACGAAGATCACAAATAGTGTAAAGAGATTATTAGAATTCTGTACAATGAATAACCTAAAAATCAAAAATACATCCTTTCAACATAAGGAAAGACACCTGTACACTAAAGAAATGCCGAGTAGAAACGAGAAATCGATAATAGATTATATTTTAGTGGAAGAAAACAATATGAGCAAAATAATGGATGCAAGAGTAAGAAGAGGACCAAAAATAGGATCAGACCACTACCTGGTGATAGCAACAATAAGAGAGGACTCGATAGGAAAAGAGGTAAACCGGACGCAAAGCAAAAATAACACCGAGTTCGAAACAATCCGAACATATCAACTACAAGAAGATGAAGTGAAAAAGAAGTATAGAGAAAGACTAGAAGCATAACTGGAAAAGGACATAGAAACCTACAAGAATAACAACAACATAGAAGAAATATGGAATACATTCAAAGAAACTGTACTGCGCTCCGCAAGAGACATTTGCGGCAGCTACAGAAAATGCAACAGTAGACGACAGACAGAATGGAACGAAGAAATCAATCAGGAAATAAAACGTAAAAAAATACCATGGAAGAACTATTTAAGTATAAGATCAAACGAAAACTATGAGAAATACAAACTGGAAAATAAGAGAGTAAAAGAGAGAGTGATAGAAGCAAAAAAGCAGGCCTGGAAAGAGTTCGGCGAAAAAATGGAAACAAATAGTAAAGAAAATCAGAAATTATTCTATAACACGCTAAAAGCAAACAGAAAAAAGAAGCAACAAGACATAGGGCATATAATGAGCAAGAAAGGAGAGACGCTGACTGATGAAAATGACAAGATGAGAAGATGGAAGGAGTACTTCGAAGAACTACTAGGGGAAGAAGAAGAGGAAAAAACATATACAGAAGAGGTGAAACTAACAACGGAAGAAGAAGCAGAAGAAGGAATTACAGCGATAAAACTGCAAGAAGTAATAAAAGAACTTAAAAATGGTAAAGCTGCTGGACAAGATCAAATAAAGACAGAAATGATTAAAAATATGGGGAAAATAGGACTAATATACAACAATGCCTGGATATACGGAAAAACACCAAGAGATTGGCAAGCAGCCCTAATAATAATAATAATATAATAATAATAATAATAATAATAATAATAATACTCCCAGTATACAAGAAAGGAGACAGAAGAGAATGCAGCAATTATAGAGGAATAACTTTAATCAGCACGGCGATGAAAATATATAATAATAATAATATAATAATAATAATAATAATAATAATAATACTCCCAGTATACAAGAAAGGAGACAGAAGAGAATGCAGCAATTATAGAGGAATAACTTTAATCAGCACGGCGATGAAAATATATGAACAAATAATGGACAAAAAGCTTAAGCGAACACTGGAAAACACTTTACACGAAGCACAGAGGGGCTTCAGAAGAGGTAGAACATACAGGACCACATATTATCAGTAAAACAAATCATTGAAAAAGCAAGACAACAAAAGAAAAATATATACCTCTGCTTTATCGACCACGAAAAGTCATTCGATCGAGTCCCAAGAAACCAGCTGTGGACAATATTAAGCCATAGAGGTGTTATCAACAAGCTGATAAAAGTAATAAAGACTATATACAAAGACAACAATAACAAAGTCATTTACAACAACAAATAGTCGGAGCCATTTTAAACCAAAAACGGATTAAGACAGGGCGGTGCGCTTAGCCTAACGCTGTTCATAAATTATATGTATGAAATATTGAGAAGCTGTTCACAGAAGGCAAAGAAATACAGAGTTGGACACTGGAATATGTGGAAAGTAGAAGTATCAGAAGGAGCGTTTGCGGACGACGGAATGGAGAACAAGAAGATATAAAAATTAAAGTGGAAAATTCAAGAATCGAACAAGTAACATCATTTAAGTACTTAGGAGTAGAAATACAAAGCGACGGAAGCATGCAAAAGGAGATCTCGACACGAGAATAGCAAAAACAATGAAACGGTACCACGAAATGAGAAAGTCGTTTATCAACAAAAAGGAAATAACGAGAAATACAAAAATCAAGGTATACAAAACTATATACTTACCATCATGACTTCATGACATATGGCTGCGAATCCTGGAGTTTAACAAAAGCAGATAATAGTAGGGTACAAGCAACTGAAATGAAATACCTTAGAAAAACAATGGGAGTAACGAAACTAGATAAAATTAGAAATACCAAAATAAGAGAAGAACTACACATAGAAGACGTAACCAGCTTCATCGAAAGAAGACAACTCAGTTGGTGGGGACACTTATAAACGATGAAGAACCCAAGACAGGTCAAGAGAGATAATAGAAAAAAAAAGGAAAGAACCTGAACGAAGCAAGTAGACTGGCAAGGAACAAAAAAGAATGGAGAAAATTTGTAAACGGAATAGAAGAGTAGCAAAATGAGTAACCCCTACACCGTAGAATACGGTAGAAGGGTAACCGATATATATATATATATATATATATATATAATTCAAGAAAAATCTTCTTGAATTCTTTGTCAAAGAGACGAAGAGAGGGGGTACGAAAAGAGGGGGTAATATTTTATACTCAATTAACATACTTTTTAACATCTGCCTCAAAGACTGGTTCGACTTGTTTTTTGTTTCATTGAAAATAAGATTTGTTCAATATAAATTGTTTTGGAATTTTTCTTTTTTTTTTCCAAAACGAATTGGTAAAAATATTTTCGTATTGCGCCACTAGATTAGGTATTTTTTAAGCTTTTAAATGAGGTATCGCAAGGTGGGGGGTGCCATTTGAAATTTCAAAGTGTAGGTGGCTAGGTGGCAAACTTAAAATTTGTTTGACGTTGTTTTTAAACTCCCCCCTCCTTAAATAAATCGACGTGTTTTTTGTTTTATCAAATTAGCTTGCATTCAAAAGTTATTGAGACTAGCTAGTTTTGAAATGTACACCCGGTATATATCGAGGATATTGACGGCGAATCCATCTCCAAGGACTGTAAATTTGTGTGCTTTATTTGTTTTAGTATCTGGCAAAGTAACCAACAAATATGCCCCTTTATCTTCAATGTCATCTATGCACATCTTGATGAGCTCTTCGCACCGACATGCCCCAGATAAACTCATTATTAGAGCAAGTTTCTTCATCAAATATATCCTATCATCTGCCTCCGCCAAAAATCTCTTGCCTTCTTCGGGGTATAAATTCGGGATTTCCCTTTGAGGTACGCAATTAGCTTCACGAGTTTATAATATTACAAAAACACAACTGTCACGCACACAGTTATGTAATGTAGCTATGTAAAGATATTACATACCTGCAGTCCCACCAAGCTTCAATCTTTTTGTAGGTTACAGCGTATCTATTTCTTGATTTTTCTGGTAGTAAACTACCCATGGCAACATTAGCAGAGTCTTCAACATCATAAGTTAGTTCTGAATCGCTATTTGAGGACATTTTTTTGGATTATTATTAAAATTGTGAATTATTTTAGTTTCTTGACAAATTTGTTTATGCCAGTGCAATTATGTTTCCGTAGAAACAATAGGTATTAGGTGATCTGATTCTGTGATGTTGTAAGGAACGTTCTTATTCAAATAGTAGATTAAATAATTCTGACGGAATTAAATAAAGTTTTGTACGTAACACGTTATGAAATATGCGATATTGTTTGACTCGTGTAATTTGCAAAACTCGCTTCGCTGGTTTTGGCAAATATAAATAACTATTGATTTGTTTAAAAATAACAGTGATTATACTGATGAAATAATTTAAAGTTGCCGCCAAAGGTATCTGAAGATTTTTCTGTTAATTTTTTACAGTGTAAATTGGGTTTTGGGACTTACTCCTCCTAGTTATTAAATATAGTATAGGTACTCTTAAAACGCATAAGACACACTGGGGCAGACAAAACCACAAGTGAACGATTTGCATCTGCATTACTCTAACATCGACGCTCGGATTTTTGTCGCTAGAGCCACTTACGTCCTCATTCCAGTTAAGTACTACGTATGCAGGGTGTTAAAAAAGAATGTAAAACATTTAAGGGGGTAGTAGTATGAACCACAACAAAGAAAAAAGTCTTGATAAACATGGGTCCTTAAAGTAACGGTTTCGGAGATATGGACGATTATTCTTTCTTACGTCCTTTGTTTATTTTGCCAATACTTGCATTTTCTTATCATAGTTGGCTGATGTTTTGTGAAACATGAACATGAAATAAACAATCAGTATTTGACAGTTGTTGTTAGTGCACAAGTTTTCATTGCTATGGGTGTTTACTCTAATGCAGAATTAGCCGACATGCATTTCATGTATGGTCGTGCTAATGGAATTGCCACCGAAGCACGACGTCTTTATGTAGAAGTTTATCCAAATCGCCAGATTCCATCACATTGCATGTTTGGACGAATTCACCAGAGATGATGTGATTAGTCTATGGTCCCGCAAATAGTCAATAGCCAATGAGGGTGTTTTAGAAAAAGTACCAATATCCTTCAGACAAAGATGTCGCGCCTGCTTGGAAATGGGAGGACGGCACCTCGAACATCTTCTGTAACTCTGTTTTTTGTTTTTGCTAGAAGCTCCCTTTGTTTGTTTGCACATAATGAATAAGTAAAATATAATTGCAAATAGGCAACTAAATGTTTCAAACAAGAATAATCTTCCGTATCTCCGAAACCGTTACTTTGAGGACTTTGTGCACTAACAACAACTGTCAAATACTAAATATTTGTTGTATTTTACTCATATTACGGTAATTTAAACTATGCAGTAAAAAATGTGTACTTCCTTAATTGAATTGTATTTATTTGCTTTTGCGACCGGTTTCGATCAATCAATTGATCATCTTCAGGAAAAACCAAAAAGAACAACATATTACAATTTGTACATTAACAATTTTAAATCTTCTAATTTCTAAATTTTCCAAATTAGGAAAACAGGCTTCGATTTTAAATATTGGAATAAAACAAAATTGATTAACCTGAAAAACAATCTAGTACAATTATGTGAAATAAATTATTGCCTACTCACAGTCAGATTGACGTTTCGTTCCATTCATCGTGTCGCGAGTTAATTTCAAAATGGTTCGACATTTTTCGGAGGCACAATAAATTGAAATTCTTAAGATTAGAGGTTGTGGTACTAGAATGCGTACCTATGAAGAAGTGTGCATTTATTTTAATAATAAATATCCGCTTCAAGAACCTCTTCTTAAGACGTCCGTTAGTGCAATCATAAGAAAGTATGAGCAGTTGGGGCATATTAGAGATCGCCCGAAAAGTGGACGACCGTCAGTTCCGGAAGATGTTAAGCTTAACGTGCTGTTAGAGTTGCAAGAAAACCCTCATATTCCCTCCAGAGCGGTTGCGGCAAATAGTGACCTTTCATAAACATATGTTTTGAAATTTTTGAAACGGCAGAAATGGCATCCTTACAGAGTAAATTTAGTCCACGAACTGAACGACGATGATTTTGATCGTAGGGTTCAGTTTTGCGAACAAATGATGAATCTCTGAAACGTCGATGAAGGGTTTGCTACCAGAATTTTATTTAGTGATGAAGCAACTTTTTATTTGAATGGAACGGTGAATAAACAAAATTGTCGCTATTGGTCCGAGCGCAACCCTCCAAACATATTTGGAGCTATTGAGAGATTACCTCGTTCCAGCTTTGGCGGTTCTATTCCCAAATCAACACGATCCCGACATTCCAAATGAAGACTTATGGTTCCAACAAGATGTGGCTCCACCTCATTGTAGCCTAATGGTACGCAACTATCTCAACAAAGTCTTCCAAGACAGGTGGATTGGCAGAAGGGGTTTTGTTGAATGGCCAGCGCGTTCCCCTGACCCGACCCCTTTAGAATGTTTCTTATAAGGTTACATCAAAAGTAAAGTATACTTTAATCGGCCAACTACAATTGAACAATTGAAAGAAGGGATGCAAATCGAAATAAGACAAATACAGCCAGAAGTTCTCCTCAATGTCTGTGCGGCCTTTCGACATCGATTGGCACACTGTCAAGAACAAAATGGTCAACAATTTGAAACTATTTGAAATTTAATTTGATTTTTTTCCTAACCAATATTTTTTCGTTATTTTAATTATTTTTGTGACTTCGTATTATTTTAAAACTTACCTTAAAACAAGTCAGAAGTGTTGTTCTCGATGGCCTCGATGTTCACATGTTCGTGTAGTCTTTTTTCATGACTCTTTGCAGTTTTATTAATCATTTCATCTATTGTTTTCACTCCTAGGTCTCGGTGGAGGTCCGTATTCCTGATATACCACGGTGCATCAACAATACCCCGCGGTACCTTATTTTGAAATGTTTGTATAATTTGTCTTGGTTGTACTTGGTGCAACCCCACAGTTGTGCCCCATACATCCAAACAGATCTAAGTACCTGTTTCTATATCAGAAGTTTATTATATAGAGATAGGCTGGATTTTCTGCCAATCAGCCAGTACATTTTCCTATATTTAATATTTAGCTTTTCCTTTTTTTTTTCTTAACGCGTGCTTTCCAGCGAAGTTTAGCGTCAAGTGTCATGCCAAGGTATTTAGCAGTATTTTGATATGGTACTATCCGGTTGCTGATAGTTACTGTACGTGTCTGTTCGTGAAATTAACATGAACCGATTTTGCGTCATTAAGTTTTATCGCCATTTATTATCCAGTTATATATTTCTGTGATAACTTCTTGCAATGTTCTTGTAGACTGCGCATTGCTGTTGCCTACCGCTAATATATAATATAGTAAGTAGGTGTCATCTATTTAATTCTGAAGAATCTCTCTGTTAGGTATGACAGTATCTCTGTATATTGTTTGGGGAGAATTTGTTTTAGTTTGTAGTTTAGTCCCTCATGCCAGACCTTATCAAAGGCTTGGGCTGCATCCAACAATATTGCGGAGCAAATCTTTTTCCCCTCTAGCGCTTTTTGATAGTATCGGTTATTCTATGCACTTGATCAATTGTCGAGTGTTTACTTCTAAACCCAAATTGGTGGTTTCAATAATCGGTGTTTATCTTTTGAGCAGGAGTTTTTCAACAATTTTAGATATTGCTGGTAGTAACGAAATTGGTTTATATGACTTAGCTTCATGCGGTGGTTTACCTGGCTTCGCTATCATTATAACCTCCGCCACTTTCCATAATCCTGGTACGTAATTTAATCTAAAGGCAGCGTTAATTAGGTTTGTGAGTTTTACTATACCTTTTCTCAGTAGCTGCTTTAGTACTTCTCCGGTAATTAGGTCGTATCCCGGTGCTTTTTTGTAATTTATGTTATTTTTGATTTTATTTTTGACTTCTGTAGGGGTCGTAGGTTTGATCTCTTTATATTCTTGGATAGTTTCTTCTGCAATTATGATTTCTTCTTCTTGCTCCTCATTGGGTTGAAAGATATTTTCAAGGTGCTCAGCAAACCTTTGAGCTTTTCGTTCATTATTTCTGGCCCATTTACCATCGGTTTTCCTAATGGGAGGAATTTGCGTAATAGGTGTTTTGATCCTTTTTGTTGCCTTCCAGAGCGAGTACTCAGTGCTCTTGTTGTTGGTTAGCTCTCTCAGGAAGGCGCTTACTGTATTGTTTTTAAGGTCTTTTATGTCTCTTCTCAGTTGTTGGGTGAGATTGTTTAGTATAGTTTTATCTTGCGGGGCTCTTGTTTGTTACCACCGTTTCCTTGATTTCCGTTTTTTAGTTATTAACTCTCTAATTTCTGAAGGATAGTTGTTTCCCTTGTATCTTCATTTGGATTCCGGCGTGTTATCCCAGGCTGCTTGCTGGATATCAACTATGAATTTTTCGACTTCAGTGTCTAGTTGTTCTTGATTTTTTAATGGTACCATTAAGTTTATTCTTCCTTCTACGCTTTGTTTAAAACTTTCCCAGTCTGTGCGTTTATTGACCAGGGCTGGGTGATTATTTTTCTGGATGATAATATGGATGGCAATATATTCCAGCTACAAGAATGGAGTGATTTTTTGTTTTGATACTTACGGCCGACGCTTGTATTTCTTCTGTATCATATTTGGTTTCTTCATTATGCTGGCTAGTTTTCTTGCTTTCCCCCTTGGCAGGGTCATCGTTTTCCTAATTTTGTTGTTTTGAATGGTAACTAGATGCATTCTGCACGTTGAAATAATAATTTAATTGTTTTACTTTAACGCACTTATTCTCAATTTTTTTCAAATGTTACATATTGAAAATGTCATGTTATTGAAAACATAATAAAAAGTTCTATCAAAATCAATAATAAAAAATATAGGTTGTCATTTAAAAAACATGGCTCTGAAGTCATAACTTCAAAACGGAGAGAGATGGAGAATTGAAAATGTTCTCAAAATATTTGTTTGAAAAATAAATAATTTTGACCTGTTGAAGCGTTTTTCGAAAATTTATACAGGGAAAAAAATAAAGTCTGGTCTTTATACTTTATGCCCTGTCGTATGTATTTTTTTAAATTGAGATAACAATATATTTTATCGATTATTTCTATTGATATTTTATCAATGTATTAATTAAGGTATATTTTTTATTGATTATAAAAATTAATGTGTAACTAAAATGTGTAAAACTACATCGACGTTATATTTTAATCAAATTAACAATTTATTGAGACTGGTTACTCCTGAAATGAACGACAGCATAATTTATTTGTGAAAAATATATTTTGTTTTTGGAAACGTGGCGACGTAAATATATGTTTGTTACACCTCTAAATTGTATTTGTTTTAAGCTTTAAAACAAGGTATCACAACGAAACGATGTAATTTAAAATTTGTAATAAAAGTCACTAGGGAGAGGGGGTAACATTTTATATCAATTAACATTGTTTTAACATCTGCCTCGAAAACTGGTTCGACTTGTTCTTTTGTTTCATTGAAAATAACTTAGATTTGTTCAATATAAATTGTTGGGGAATTTTTCATATTTATTTTTTTTCCCAAACGAATCGACAAAAATCTTTTTTTTATTGCGCCACTAGATTAGATATTTTTTAAGCTTTAAAATGAGGTATCGCAAGGTGGGGAGGTGCCATTTGAAATTTCAAAGTGGGAGTGGCTAGAAAGGACGGGGCGACATTTAAAATTTATTTGACATTGTTTTTAAACTTCCCCCTCCAATAGTCAATCGACGTGTTTATTTTATTTTTATCAAGTTAGCTTGTATTCAATAGTTATTTACAAACCAAGTGCGGGAACACAATTTTCCCGCATGAACGCAATTTTGAAGCATGAGCGACCGAAGGGAGCGAATGCTTCATCTGCGTGAATGCGGGAAAATGATTCCCGCAAGTGGTTTGTACATTTTTTTTTAAACGAACAGAACGATCAGCATAAACTCAAATAATTTTCATTCCGTTTCAAAATATGAAATAAAGCAAGCCATGGCTGTATAGCAAAACAATGATTGTTACTTTGACAGTTGATTTTTTAAAGCCTGTCGTTTAAAGTCTCAGTTTCTAATAAAATGTCTTCCGATTCGGATATAAGTAGTTGTACACCTCCGGAAATCCGCAATGCCGCTAATACGGCAATTAAAAATTTATTGCGATAAATCGATAAATCCAAACGTAGGTACGAGTTGGTATACTCGAAATTTATGGATTGGTGCAGGTTAAACAAAATACGGACTTATTCAGAAAATTGTTTGCTGGCATATTTTCAAACCTTTTCAAGCAAAAAGTCGCTATGGTCCACTTACTCTATGCTAAAGTCCTGTCTACTAATACACAATAACGTAGATATTTCCAAATTTACGAAATTTTACGCATTTCTCAAAAAAGAAACGTATAAACTGAAACCGAAAAAATCCAAGGTATTAGAAAGTCATGAAATTGACAAATTTATTCATGAAGCCCCTGATAACTCATTTCTGTTAATGAAGGTACGTACACAATATGTTTCATTAATCGATATTATTCTATTATTCTATAATATGTTTTACAGGCAGTAGTAATATTGGGCATTTCTGGCGCTTGTCGCCGCGATGAATTATGTAAAATGTTAATTGATCATATCGAGTTTAAACATGAAATGGTACTTGTTAATGTACCAGAGACCAAAACTAATATTTCTCGACGTTTTGTGGTGATCAATCCAGAATGGATAAATTTATTGTTAAAATACAAAAATTTAAGAGTAGGGACAAATAAACGTTTCTTTTTGACCTACAGAAATGGGAAATGTATTAATTCACCTATTGGTCTTAATACAATTGGCAAAATACCTTGCTCTGTGGCACAGTACCTTCAGCTAGAGGCTCCACAGGCCTACACTGGTCATTGCTTTCGAAGAAGTTCAGCTACTTTACTTGCAAACAACGGTGGCGATTTACTGACTCTTAAAAAATTTGGCGGTTGGAGATCTTCAAGCGTGGCCGAAGGTTACGTCGATGACTCTGTGCAGAGTAAAATTAACGTAGCTGAAAGATTGATGCAACCAGCTCCGGGACCTTCATCTCAAGTTGAAAACTATACAATCTCTGAAACTCTTAATGTGTCGCACACTATATCTAAACCCGATGCGGTGGAAAGTTCGGGAATTTGCATTTCAAATTGTACTAATTGTACGATAAATGTGTACAATAATAACCCTGCTTAAGTCGATGTAGATCGTTCACAATAAATAATTATGTATTGATTTATTTATGACAGTGTTTTTTTGCCGTTTTCCCGGTCTACTAGACCGGGAAATACGGATTTCCGGTTGTCAATAGAGTGCGTCACATGTCACTTTCGAGGCGGTGAGTTCAAAAAAGTTATTGAGAGCGGCTAGTTTTGAAATGTACACCCAGTATATCGAAAGCCGACGCAGACAGATAGCATAGTACCATATAATTCCTTTCACCATCACAACCATAAACTCTCCACTTTTCACTCTTTAATACATAGGTTAAGAGGCCTCTTTACCCAAACGCGGTATAGGGAATTGCATGTAAATCAACTCCCAGATAATTCATGAACGGGTCAACATAATTACAATCAGAGACCTGATTGTGAAAATTTAGACATTTATCTACATTAGTGCTGATTAGTTTTTAAGAGATAATAACATGGTGATTTAATATGTCGATTAAAAGAATGTCATGTTTAGCCGATTTGTGATATTTTCTTCGGTATTTATTTAATCAAGACAGGGTACATATAATGGAAATTCCCTCAGGGTATTTGTAGCTAATGTTGTTGGGAACGACCTTCTTTTTTTTTGTTCCGATATCTTAAATTATAATGGAGTATTATTGGCGACAGATAAATGCAATTTGGCGACAGTAATGTGCTGCCGCCAACCTGTAAACAGTAGTACTAGACGTAAGCCCCTCCTGACCGTTTGTCGCATGTTATGCATCTCTCTCTCTAAGGCCGATCGCGCTCTGGGCCATAGTAAGAGGAATGGGAATGAGGAGTTCTGGCGAACCTAAATTCGGTTTCGTATAGTAGTAGTAGTATATATAATTTATTGAAGCATTTTTTTTTACAAAAATATTGTTTTATTACAAGTGTATGATGGTGACGGGGGTGCTTCAATTGGCCATCAGCCGGAGCCTTTCAGCCTGTTCGTATAGTATTTAACGTAAACAATTATAATCTGAAGAGTTTCGGGCGGTGGCAATACCGCGGAATATTTAAATAAATAAATTCTGCCGAGAAACAAATTGCCAAGATGGAAAGGTATGAGACGCTGTGTGATAAGAGGAGTTCTGGAAAACTTGATGCGTTTTTTGTAGTATTTAACATAAACAATTATAATCCGACAAGTTCCAGGCTGTGACATAACCGTGGAATGTTGTAAATAAATAAAATATGCCGAAAAACCTTTTGCGTATTTTTTGCAATAAATTACACGCCTTGGGATCAGAGACCAAATATCCTATAAAATTAAGGAGAATTTTAAATAAAAATACAATGCGCATGAGAAACGCTGTAGTAGGTGCCATAGCACAAAATAAAACCCTTGATAGTGGTATTACTTCGCTAAGAAGCGATATAGATAATATTATACCACATGTATTTGGAAGACACAATGATTGTAAAATTTATTTTTGAAAGCGCAAGGAACTGGAAGAACCAATTTTTTTTGAAGAAATAAAAAACAACGATGAATTTTATTCTAAATTTTTGCAATGTTTTCACGGGCTTCGAGTGAACGTCAGATCTCTGATTGAAGATGTGGACAGCAATGTTGTAGAACATTTTAATTCAATTGTAGCCAAATTTATTGGAGGAAAGCGAATAAATTTTTCTTTGAGGGGATCTTACAAAGCCAGGTGTGAAGCAGCCGTAGTTTCATTCAACACAGGAAGGCCGCATTTTTATTTTTATAAATCATCTTTTAACAAAAGCCCACGGAAGTTGATAAAGCGCCTCGAAGACGGAAGAAAGAAAAAAACAATAGCCGCAAAAAACCGATTGAGGACAAAAAGCTCTATATTTAAAAAACTTATTTTTAAATCTAAAACTAACCACAAGGATTATGGTTCGACTTGTGAACAACCAGATTTATCAATAGAAGAATTTGAAGGTGAGAAAGCCCGCTTCCTACAAGCTCTCGGAGAAAGTGCCGAAAATCGCGATGTAATAGAAAGAGCAACCATTTTGCAAGCTGGGAGTGGTCAGTGGATAGAATATAGAAGAAAGATTTTGACTGCCTCTCATTTTTTCAATATCTGCAATAGGCGATTGACAACCAGCTGTAGAAATCTCGTTAAAAAAATAATTTACACCGACAGTGCGATACATTCCGAATCTTTAAAGCATGGTCGCACTTTTGAGTCGGCAGCAAAAATGCAGTTAGCTCACCAAGAATGTGTAAACATCGATGATTGTGGCTTATTTATATCGAAAGACCATCCTTATTTAGGCGCAACGCCCGATGGTTTGATAGGAAGTAATATGACTGTCGAAATTAAATGTCCATTTTCTGCATTTAAAATGGACCCTATCAACGCAATTGAAAATAAAAAAATTACATTTTGGAAGATAAAAAATGAGTTGTGCTCTGTAAATACACACCACTCCTGGTATTACCAAATTCAGGGACAAGTGGTTGTTTCAGGAAGACGCGGATGTCTCTTCGCAGTATGGACAGGTGATGAGTATCCGATGAAAGTAGAGCACATACGTCGAGATAATCATTTTTGGAACATCAAAATGTTGCCCATGTTAAAAATGTTTTATACAAATTGTATGTTACCTGAATTGGTGGATCCTCGTCATACGAGAAATTTGCAAATCCGAGATCCACCAGAAATTATTGAGGCACAACAAAAACTTATGGAGAAAAGAAAGAAAAATAAATAATTTCGAATTTGTAATAAACAATTTTTAATTTAAACAATTTATTTTTACTTTATTATTTATGATTCATTTATTTTTCTCCTTTTCTTTCGTAATATGAATATGTTGTAGACCATATCATTGGTATACAGGAGAAAGTGGTCAAGTCTAAAATTTAAATTTTTTAATTTTTTTCACATCAATCTATCTTATCTTATCTTTTCACGAGACACTTATTAAATCCATTTTCTAATAAATTCGTATTTTTTCTGTAAATTTGAAATTGACCAAGTCCAGTTTCAAATTAAATGTACAGGAGAGAAAAAATGAACTTTAAAATAAGAATAATAGACTTGGACACTTTCTCATGTATAACGATATATTCCATATACAGTATATCTCAGTGACTACCAGAAATAGCAAAATTAACATTGGTGAATTATGTATAGATCAACTAGTGCAATGTGTATCTAAACATGTGATTGTCACAAATTTAATGCAGGTAGTTGAATTTATCAAATTTACCTTACTGTCAGGTTGCTGATATTTTTAGAATTTGCTGACTCAATACAACCATTTAATTATCAATATTCCATTAAATAATTATGTCATATGAAAATTATTTGACAGAAGTAAATTTCCGCTTGTTTTAAATACTTTGTTTTCGTTGTTTTGGCCACTCAAAAACATGGCAATAGTTGATCTTTATATAATTTCCCAATGTAATTTTGCTATGTCTGGCAGACACTGAGCCACACTTTATGTAAAATTATTCTACCATACTTTCTAGGTATCTTCGAGTCTCCATAGCTTGAAAGTGATGTCGTTTTATCGTTTTTTTTTCTATTTGTTTATCATTTCACTTTTTATTTTTATTTCAATTTTTTATTATTTTTTTTCATTTTGCAACATTTTGGTATTACAATTTCCGAATCAGAATTTTATGACCAACCACGCCACGTGTAGTTTTTTGTCCAATTTAGCAACACCCTGTATACCTATTCAAGAAATAGTAGTTAATGATATTGTTCATATATGTTACTATTTATTTGTTGTGTATATAATTTAATTACATACTTCAATATTTCGGTGCGTCAAATAAATTAGACTTTATATTGTCTACTATTTTTGTCATTATTACATATCCTGTGTACTCGTATTTCCTATATAACCTGATATAATATTACTCATTACTATTGTATTAAAATTATTAATTCGCTAATTGTTTTACTTAGATTTACTTCATACAACGTTTGGCGCAAAAATAACGAAAAATACGAAAAGTCAAAGATCCCATTCGGCTTGTCGCGGTTGAGACGAACGATTATAAAGTGATAGTCTTCAAATCTAGCGTTTCACATGCTGTACCCCCACTGTCTCTTTCGGCGTCTATCCGACCCAAACCATACCGCCCACCCGGCATCGGAGATCTCTTTTCTACAAATCGCGCTCTCTCTAGACTCTGATCTCCGGTGACTAAAGAGGCCTCTTAAGAGGGCCAGGAGAAACCCCTATCGGTCAGTCTCCTAACTATAATATGGTATAACGAGTCGCCTGTCTCTAGGGGCAATTGCTTGCCGTAACCTTTCGCCCCCACATAATAAACGACTATTATTTGAACTTAATTCAACGTATTCAAGTACCGCCTTTGGTTTCTAGGGGGCTCTGATGAGGCTATATGCAAATATATGAAGCATAGTTATTTGAGACTCCGTGTTCTCTCACCCTCTCACTAGCGTGATTGGGAAGAGCTTTTTGTGCTCATAAAAAAAAACTGCTCGCAAGCGAGGCGCCGGGCTTCCAAATGCATTCCAGATGCCAACCGATGCATTTTTAAAACTGAACATAGCCCTATGTTTAGAGATAAAAAAACGCGCGGTATATTTGCACTTTTATAAGTATTATAAATTATTGTTCTGCATATGAGGTTTAAGGTTGCGATATTGTGAACGAAGAATGACCTATAGTAAAAGACAGACGAATATTGTCGAGGAAGTGGCGCTCTCTGATGATAACTAGTATATACAGATAAGTAATGAGTAATAAGTAATCCGTAGAGCAGCGCTAGGCGCGCGTGCAAATACCATTCTATCACCAAGGTTATGCAAACAGCCTACAATAACAGTGACTGGCTCGGCTCGTACCCTAAAAAATGAGTCCGCATGACGGAACACACTTGAACGAAATGAGAATATCAGGGACATGCATATTTTCTTCTAAACTCAATATGTATCAAGTTTAGGAATATGTTACATATAAACTCTTTTGTTCCGAATGTTTAATTTTATAAGGTTCAAGTATTCATATTCAATTCCCACTTCTGGTTTACGAAACAATTGGAACCTATGTATTCAAATTAAGAACAAATTAAGAAATAAACATTCATCTTCGAATTACTTCTAATTTTCGAAATATTGCACAAAATTTACGTGGAAAGTAATTTAACACTTCTAATTTACTCTGTCCTACCACTACCAGTATATTATTTGATTATAAATATCCATTTTTAAGGTGTCTTACATACGCAATAACGACCCTACGGAAATGATTTATTTATAAGAACGCTACGGTCATTATGAGAAAATTAATACTATTTTTCTTCCACCATGGCCCCCACATTCTAGTCCAGACCCCCGGACCGGGATCTCTGACGGGCCCTCTTTCCTTTAGTGCTAATGGTAGCTTGATACCCATAGAAGTATCAAATATTATCATAAAGTATATTTTCTGGCCTATTCGACGCAATGGTTTCAATCAGTGTTGTAACAGATACATTTTTTTTTGTATGTAGATACAGATACAGAAACTTCAGAAAAAAATGTATCTAGATACATATCTACAAATATACAAATATTCAAATTTGAAAATGTATCTAGCTACAGATACAGATACATTTGAAAAGTATGTAGATACAGCTAAATACATTTCAGATTCATGGAAAACCAACGCAAAAATTGTTTTCTTTGTAAAACCGAAACTGAAATAAATTTAATCATAGACAAAATATAATGTTCAGACTATACAATATTCATAAATAATGCGAGAAACTAACGTTAAACTTAATTTAAGGTTGTTATATTTAGTACTTAGTGGTAAGTAATATTTATTTTTATTTTGTTTTATGATTTATTTATTTATCCTGACTGGTTTCGGTTATGAAAAACCATCTTTAGAGGCATGTTTATATATCTTGAATTTATTTGAAATGTAATTTTAAATTTGATAAATGTCTAATTTTGTAAAATTAATCACGGTAAAAACGTTCGTCTGGTAGACGATTTCGACGGGGTGTCAGAATTTGTCCACCAGCACTGAAAAGCCTCTCTACTGCAGCCAAGGAAGGCAAAATAGTGTTATATATTTTTGAAAACTGAGCTAACAATGCGGTTGTTATTCAGACTTGACAAATCGCTGGATTTATCACTCATGTACTAATAATACTAATTAACAGCATTTGTGTTTGATGCGGAAGGTGTATCTGAGTATCTGAGATACTTGCAAAGTGTATCTAGATACAATTTTAGATACTCAAGCAAGGTTGTATCTAGATATGTATCTAGATACTTGAAATGTATCAAGATACTGTCTCCAGATACATTACAACACGCTTTCAATGATCTCACTAAAATCAATATACTTATCTAAATCATTTTAGAAAGTAAATCTAGTATACAGGGTGTCCGAGGAGAAAGGTAACACCCTAAATATCTACGAAAATATATGTTTTTCAAGAAATCGCTGAAACTCGACAAGTTTTAATTCAAGGGGGACAACTTTTGGCAGGCAAATACTCTTCTATTGTTTAACCCCCTGGCCATAGGGGAGGTAAATCTATTTTTTTTTAAATTGGAGTAGGGTTCGGGTAAGAGCTGATTTGAAAGCTTGCCTAATTGGCAATATAACGGTATATTAATTAATTTTTAAAATCTGTCGATGTATTTTCAAGAATTTTTTTTTTTTATGTTGAGCGAAATACAAAATAAACATGTCATTTCAGCAACAAATATCTATATAGCAACATACGTATCTAGTATGTTACTGTCAGTTTGACAGCACTAAGATGATTTTTTCAATTGAAGAGCGTTTTGAGCATTTTGGATGAAAACGCGAGATGCAGCTCTGGCTTTATTTTTAAAATAAATGCTTACAATTTCAAAATGCTCCGCAATTGAATAAGTCGTCTTAGTACTGTAAAACTGACAGTAATCCGAACGATTTTAATAATCCAATTATTCCGAATGATACCAATAATCGAATTATTCGATTATTATAATTCGAATTAGCCCATCACTATATTAACCATATAAAAATATATTCTTTTGTTCGTTTCTTGTTGTATGACTTGTAGGGTCTGATGCCCTTGTAGAGGTGAAATGTTTGTATACATGCTCACGCATGACAGAAAATAATCTGAAAGACATGATAATTCAAAAAATTAAAGAAAAAAAAAATATATGTTTGGAGATAGTTGACGGGCAGAAAAAATAAAACATAATTTCTAATCCGAAAACAATCCGAAAGGGATAGGCACGATAAGAAGTTTTATTTGTTACTTGTCCGTATAGTAGGTATGGAAAGATTGTTATAGTTTTTTTTTTGTGAGTCAAAATTTTGAATTAGTTTTATCTTTGAAAAAAACAACTAATGTAGTGCACGTTCACTAGGAAATGTTTGCTTTTATGAATAATATATCTGTAATAGATACTTCCAAGTTATTAAAAAAGGTAAAATATTTTTTTTTTTAGGAAACAACTGTCTTCTCTCAAAACAAATTCAAATTAAATTGTTTTAATTCTTGCCTTTTTTTACACGCGAAGTAAAACGGCGAAAAATGATCACCGTTTGCTTGAAAAATGAAGAAATGGTATAGGATTTAGGCTAAAAACGATCAGAGATCAAGATAATGAAAAAGAATTTATAGACGACCTCCCCACTGGACAATAATCGATAATCATAATAATAATTTATCAACAATTTATATTAAAATATATTTTTGTATGTACAGTCGTGTTCAAAAATGCGTTGTACATAGATAATTGGCTGTTAGCCGTGTTTAAAAGTGTATTGTACAGAAATAGGTAGTTGGCTGTATATTTTGTCAATGATAGATACATTTCAGAACTCTCAAAGTGACAACAGTGACAAAAATAGTTATTTAAGCATTAAGAGAGGTAAGTATCTTTTACCAGTCGAGGTCGAGTTTGCGCCCGAGCGATAGCGAGGGCTAGCAATAAAGACCGAGACTGGTCAAAACTTACCTCTCAAATTGCTTATAACTGTTTTTCCACTCCTGAAGTTGGTTTAATTGTTTGTGTTTGATTAATTTATTTTCGCAACATGAACAAAATGTCAGTACGGCATTGGTTGCTAAGACTATTATTCAAATAAAGTGTGAATGTCAGAAATAGCATTCATTCAGTTGTAAAATGAATTCCAATGAAAATAAACAAGAAATGGCAATTGAAGAAGCTGCAGATGCTGCCTGTTCCTTCCTACTGCCGGAGAAGTCGAAGGGGTGTTATCAAAAGTGTTTTAAAGACTGGTGCCCGAGAAAGAACGCTATTGAAATTATTTTACTTACTTCCCTGAGGGGAATCAAACTTGTGTTTGATTAATTTATTTTCGCAACATGAACAAAATGTCAGTACGGCTTTGGTTGCCAAGACGATTTTTCAAACAAAGTGCGAGTGTCAGAAATCGCATTCGTTTAGTTGTAAAATGAAGTCCAATGAAAATAAACAAGAAATGGCAATTGAAGAAGCTGCCTGTTCCTTCCTACTGCCGGAGAAGTCGAAGGGGTGTTATCAAAATGCGTATAAGTGTTTTAAAGACTGGTGCCAGAGAAAGAACGCAATTGAAATTATTTTACTTACTTCCCTGAGGGAAGTAAGTGATTACTTACTTCCCGTTGCTCATAGTAACCAAAGCTTTATCGGTAAGTGGGGCTTATCCACCAAATCAATGTTACAACAGTGTACTTACCATGCAGGGAGTGAAAAAATATTATTATTGTATTCTTTAAAAGAAATTATTTACTCGAGATCTTTGGTGTATTGTTTATTCTATCATTAAACGTTTATCGGTGGTTGTGTTTTTAATCAACAAAGGTTCGCACTGTATTTAAATAGACCTAGATCTAACCTTTAAAAATATTTGTCTGTACAACACTTTTTTGAACTTTGGGAAATCAAGTCACATTCACACAGCAGAAATGCTGTACAACACTATAATGAACACCTATCGAAAATCTTTAAAAAAAGAGGTTAAAGATGGTCAGAGACCACAACTTGTTATTAAAAATATATTTTGTTAATAGTTGTACTTATGTGTATTTCATGTTTTGCTCAATATTTCAATACACCTGTTGTCAAAGTATTATAATAGTTAGTTGGTTTTTTCATCCTTCCTGTGCTTTATTAGACTTGAAACTTTCAATTTAGTTTTCTAGAAAAAGACCAAAATGGAGTCTAATCGTTTTCCCCGTAGCTTTTCATTTATTTTCTACTGTAGTAGATGGTCCAAAAATAATCTTGTCAAATACCACACGAGAGTTAGATAAATCGGAAATAATTCTCCTGTTCCCAAGCTTGCCATTTGCTAATAGCCACTCGAACCCTTCGTGCTCTCGTCATGATTGCTTGGCAACAAGGTTTTGAAAACATGTGTAATAATTTTCGATTTATTCTCACTCTCTTGTGATATTATTACTGCGATTTATGCGATTTATACTATTCGAGGACATTGCTAGATTCCTATGTATTTAGTAAATCTGTAGAACTGACGATCATGATGGATATGTATACGCATATCTAGATTCGCTAATATTTCAACTATCAACATTGTGAAAACATTGAAGTTAATGTTTGTAAATAGTTATGTATGTACCGTATTATTTTGTATCTAACGTATTATTAGTTAATAAAACAATGAACACAAGAATATTGCATGATAATATCCTAGCCGAAGTTAACAGAACTTACATATAAGAAACGCTTTTATTTATAGACAATTATGTAAAATAATAACCCAAAAAATTCAGTGTGTCTCAGTGCCTATCAGACAACATAAACATTGGGAAATTATATGAGGATCAACTATTGCCATGAGCTATATATTCTTTCTGAGTGTCCAGAACAAAATATTTAAAACAAACAGAAATTTACTTCTGTCAAATAATTTTCATATTACATAATTATTTAAACGAATATTGATAATTACATGGCGATTCAGCCAATTCTAAAAATAACAGCAACCTGACAGTAATGTATATTTGATTAATTCAACTACCTGTTGTTACATTTGTGACAATCACATTTTTAGATACACACACAGCATATTTGATACCTTACATAATTCGCCAATGTTAATTTTGTTATCTGGTATTACTGAGACACTTTATTTAATCAGACCGCAGATATAAATCGTTCCTGTACCGTATCAAAATCATAAAACTGTTCAAATGTAAACAAACATCCCACACGAATATATGTAAATAATTATACATACACTATACAAGATTTTTTTTCTGCCGATGCGATGACGCACCGTAGTGCAGTGCAAACAATTTATTGCAGCATCTGTTTGGTAGATAATATTCAAAGAATCGTACGATGCGCCACCAATGCTTAGTAGCTGCACTAAAATAGTTGAAGAGTCGACCATACTATCGGGCATGTCACTGTCAGGTATAAATATACAGGGTGTTACAGAAATACGTGTGTTAATTTTAAACATTGGTATAACTCGTTATATAAAACATTTTTTCTATATGTATTTTTTAAAAATTTGCAGGTTTTTTAAATATTTTTTTACCCCCTAATTTTGACCGAACGAGCCGTTTTCAGTTACTGTCACTATAATTGTCAAGTGAAGTTTATTTCAAAATGCCAAATTTTTCTAAACAAGAATTAACAGATATTGTGTTGGTAGCCAAGCTTTTGGAAATGCCGCAGAAACCCGTAGATTGTACAGTGCACAATATCGTGAACGTGTTTTGCCTAACAGGCAATGATCTTTATTACCTTTATGACACCGTTGCCATCACAACAAAAGATTTTATCGCTGCACACCTTTAACCATAGGCGGGTACGCGTTTTAGTAGAAAAACTGGAACATATTTTAAATCAGTTTAACGTTGGTTTTTGAAAAAAAAAACATATAGAAAAAATGTTTTATAAAACGAGTTCTACCAATGTTTAAATTTAACACACGTATTTCTGTTACACCCTGTATATATTTTCGTGCGATACCACTCCGTTGATATAAAGACTAGAAACATTGAAGTTTACCCATTGATTTGAAATAATTCAACCCATCCGGTGATTACTTTTTTATTTTAAATTACTCATCAGTATTCAAATTGATTTCACGAGCAATAACTGTAATTACACAAAATATATCGATAAATGTGTAAAAAAAACATAATCACCGGAAGGCTAACTGCTTGTACAATGTTATGAAACATTCAAATATGAACAAATTGTGTCACAAACTACGTGGTAACGCACTAAAAATAGTGCATATTTCTACAGTGGCGTCATCTACATTTTAATGCGAATCTTCTGCCCCTCTTAAACGAAATTCATTTATCCCCAGAAAATATACATAGGGAAATCTCAATTATTAAACAATTGGCCAGTGCTCATGGATTTAATATCAACACTATTAATAAACTTATTAATATAAAAGAGACTGCTATGGAAAATCTATTAATTTACAATCTCAACATCTCAGCAGAAGTAAAACAAACAAATCAAAAATTAACTTAGGTCCTTCACATTTTAAGGCCATATTAACACACGTTTATCCAAAATACAACAAAAATATCAAATTAGAGCAATCCATAAAACAAACAATACTATAGAAAAACGACTGATTAATAACAAAGAAACAATACCATATTTGGATAAAGCAGGAGTATATTCACTTACATGCGACAAATGCAATGCCACATATATAGGGGAAACAGGCAGAGCTCTTAAAATTCGTTTAAATGAACACATTTAGAATAAAACCTTCTCTAATTTTGGAAGACATCTTTGGTTTCATAATCACACTTGCAACTACCAAAATGACATAGTAATTTTACACACAACTAAAAAAGGATTCAGAATGAACTTACTTGAAAACTTAGAAATAGACAGAGATAGAAGGAGAGCCAATAACTTAAATCTGAACGACCAAATTAATAATATGGATAAACCATTGTTCGCATTTCTAACAAGATAACTCACCACAACGCAGCAGACCACCAAATATACATACACAAACGCTACTAGTTATAAGTTGAAGACGATACACGAGAAATCCACAAAAGCATACAAATTAATTTACTATTTGTGTCACACAACAGAGAAATACAGTTTTTAGTTTTTGACAAGCAAGGTTTTCCATTGTAAACAATTTCATATACCCATTCTCATGAAAATAAGATTCACCAGTCTCCACATGGCCATATCATTTTGTAACCTCAAATTTAATTTGGTTTTTTATTTGTCAATTTTGTTTTTGTATTATTTCAAGACAGGGCAATATTAGCCACCCACGATACTTTGTAAATATTAAACCGCTAATATACTTAATATCACAAATCATCTTATTTCATCATTGTCTTGTTTTTTTAAGAAAACTTAAAATTGTTAATGTACAAATTGTAATATTTTGTTCTTTTTAGTTTTGCCTTGACTTTTTTCTAATTGTGGTTTATACTACGCCCCTTTAATATTCTACATTCTTTTTCAGCACCCAGTATAATTCAGTGGATACGCCATGTACTTTAGCCAACTTCATGTTTATTTATTGTTATGGTGTAGTAGGCTTGTTAGACAGTTGTATAATAAATGAATATGTTACTGAGCCCACCAGCGTCTGATTTGAAGTTCATAGCGCTTGCACCTTCCTTTTGTATATGGTACATTTCGAGGAAAAGTCTACCTTTCTGAGAATCGCAAGTGTCCATTACCGTTGTGTTTCCGAAGTCTGGTACGTGATCGAGATTGTTTGCATGAATTGCTAAGGCGTATGACTTTTTGTTCAGCTTACAATCACTCTTAGTTAATGTTGAGCTAATCATGATTTGAGCCATTTGCTAGACTGGCCAAAGTATGTCAGACGTATGATATTTGATCGTAACTCATGTTTGCATTTATGTTTTAGCCTAGCGAAAAACTTTTGGTGCACCGTGTTTAAGTTGTACAAACCAATTCTAACGCTGTCACTTCACATCAGGTGGCCACAAGACGTGGAGAGAGGCCTTTGATGTATGGAAGCCGCTTGTAAGTGATTGGAGTTTGGGAGTTATTGGAAGGGTTGTTGTTTTTCATGCTGAGGTTGTCACTTTTCCGGTGGTACACAATCTTGTTTGTAAGTTGTTTTGGGAACCCGTTGTTCATTATTATCTCACATAGTAATTTAAGGTTCGTAGTTTCAAAGGAGGGGTGACAAATCCTATCAATTCTGTTTTTCAGGGCTAGGACAACATTCAGCTTGACTTTTAGTGGTGCATGTGAACTAAAGTATCTTCCTGAGTTTGTTGGTTTTCTGTACCAATCCAGGATAACACTATTGTCAGACCGTCTGATGATCAGGATGTCTAAAAAAGGTATAGTACTATTCCGTTCATTCTCCATCTTAAATTGTATGTAAGTATTAAAGCTATTAAAAACATTCACTGTATGCGCCACCATACATAGAGGCACCACTAATATCAGATCGTCTACATATTTTTTAATGAACTGCAACTTATAGGACAGTCTACCTATAACGTCATTGAGGAGGTAGTCCATAGTGATCATTGCTAACACTGTAACATAACAAATTTAAAAAGAATTTTTATTTATCCGCGTCTAATTTTTTTTTAGCTAAAGCATGATCATTTCTCGACTCTTCTGATGCATTCTTGATACATAATAATAATAAAATAAAGCAGTCTGTAAAGATTTTTTTTTTAATATATGTTATATTTTACCTTTAAAATGTAGATTATTTGCAACGTTCTTGTTATTTAACATAGAGTTATGCTTTTCTCGGAATGGGCATTTTTCATTTATATATTTTTTTTAAATACAGCGCAATGAACAACAGTTATCTTTTTTTTTTTACAGTTAGTCATTGACAATAATATTTTGTTCCAAATACGGACCTGTCCTCTCGTTTTACATTAAGGTTAGCATCCTGAAATTAAGAGAATGTGAAATAGTTGATGATTTTATTGATTAAAGCTGGAAAATGATCATTTAGAAAATTAAATTTATTTATTTTTAATTTTGTGCCACCTTATTATCGAAACATCTAGATTTCACTCAAGTTATTAAGTAACAAAGTTGTAGCGGAAGTACCAAATACATTCAGTGTTACTTAATTTTTTCTGGTCTTTCCAAATATGCAAACAAAATTTTAAAATACTGATTATAGGGTGTTGTTTCGAGTCGAACACTACTTATTAATTTATTTAAGGCCGGGCCTAGAATAAGATTTTCATTTATTATGTTAATCGACACTACAGTGGACCATGAATATACGTACCACATATTACAAAAGATTATAGGGTGGTTCGTAAGTTGTGATTAATTTAAAAAAATGGGTAATATTAATGAATCACCACGTATATTGGTTATAAAGAACGGTAGACCGATAAAATATAGTCCATTTAGAATTACCTCCGTGTGCCTCATCTACCATTAATGTAGGCGCATTTCGCAATGAATCACACTGTATTAACTCGGGGTTATAAATTTTACTCTGGGTTAACAAAAAAGTGACTTACACCAGATCTGAAATAAAACAAAATACGAGTTGTAAGAACGAAATCGCCTACGCTCGAGGGATCGAGTACGGCACTCCGAGAAGAAGAAGAACTTGATTCAATCACAAGTGACCCGTTTAATTTAACCTGAGGGGTTTTCTTGCTATACGTTACTCCACATCATCAAATTTTGGTGCTATTGATTCGAAACGTCACTCTGACATAAATATAAGTCAGGGTTACATAACCCGGGTTAAAACAATGCAGATGCAACCGGGCATAAGTATAGTATAATATTTATTTTTGTACCGTCTTTTAGACTGCCCAGTGCTGTATTACCCTATACACAAAATACTCACGTGCGTAGAGCGGCAGATTTCCAGGGGCAGACATTAATTTAATAGGGTATTTTGCAGTTTAGGTGCATAACACGAATTTCGCTCAGACCCCATTTTTCCATTTTAAGTTTTTTTCCGAATGTTTTTCGGCTGTAGTTCATTTCAGTGTTAAAACTTATAAAATCATATCTACGATCCACTATGGGAGAAGGCAGACTGAATATGTGTATATTGATTTTCAACCTATAATTTATGACTTTGCATAGAAAAAGATCGCCGCGGAAACCATTTTTACCAGGTAAATTTTAATTTTACTTTTTTTTTTTTCGGGGCGGCAATTTTAGTGTGCGTACAGCGGCAAATTCTTTAATCCGGCCCTGTGACGCCTGTATGCGGTGCTCCTTGGGGTTCCTATGTAAGGTGTGTAAGATATGAACGGGTTACAAGAAAAGTCACAACGTCCATTATCTCCGGTATATTCTGTTCACGCTCCTATTACAGGAGTATATTTGGTTGCCTATACTACTAGCATGACGGTTACCAACATCCTATCCAACAGGAAGATCAATATGTTTTTAAAAAACCGCCCCAATATATAATAACGAAGGCGGACATACACATGTTCAGTGTTTCACACTATGTTTTAAAACTCATTCAATTCCCCGTAAAAAACTGCCTCAAGAACATGCAACTCTTATCTTAATAAAATAAATGATATATTGATAAAAATCGAAAATGGAAAATGAGTTTGTTGCCATAACTCGAAAACAAAATACGATAGCCAATTTTTATTTTTACCATTGAGTTTGTCTTGAACAAAAGACCGAGGATACGCCATGCGATTTTCTCTATCTCTTATATTTACCAAGATCCCCTATAGAAACTTCCAACTTGGACCACCCTGTACATAACATCCTATCATTGCAGTGGAATGTCTCCATCTATTTGAAACCAGACATCATTGACATTCAAGTTTTGAATCTGTGGAATTATTTGTGTACGAAGTAAGACTAAGAAGGAATTAGAAATTAAATTTCTGTCGATGAAAATTGGGCCAATTAACGTATTATTAATAACACCTGCCCATACATTAGCCCTACTGTTGTATTGAGTCCTTGTTAAATTTTGGAGGTGCTGATTAGTCCTTGACCAATATCTGTAAGGAAAGGAATTACAGGGAAAGAGGATATGATAAATCAATAGAGACTAACTGATAATTTTGCGAAATTACTTCACCATCAAATGTAAATGATTCTTCGTCTGTAAATACTATTTTTTCTAATATTCTTCATTGTTACGTATTAAATTAAACATCACTGCACAAAAATTTGTACTTTTAATTTTGTCATCATTTGTTAGCAGATGGTGATTTCTAAATTTGTAAGGTTTATATTTAAATTCTTTAAAAACCTTTCTGATTGAAGAAGACGAAACTCCAAAGTATGTTTTCTTCTGCATAGCATAACATGTTTAACATAGTTTATAGTTTTTGTATTAAGATATAATTTGTTCTAATTCGTTTGTGGTGTTTGTACTCAACATATATATGGTTGGTAAAACTTGAATTAATGTTAAAAATTGTTCCCATTGATGGAATAGGTTTATTGGGATAAGTGACTGAAAAAACGTCACGCACATTTCTTATGCTCTGAGTTGCATTGTATAAATGCATTATTTGTATCTTTTCTTGTGTTAAATACATTTCTTTAATGTATTTTAGCGCAATAATAGTTCGAACAAGTTGACAATCCTATTTATTTTGATTACCCATCAAATAGTTATTTTGACGTTACCTTGGTCACTTGATAACATCCACGCATTGACCAGTGTTTTTTTTTTAATTGAACATAGGGACTTTGTATTGACTATGTTCAGAGTTAAAAAAATGTCACGGTATGTTACGTGTCGAGTATTTATTATATGTTATCTATGAATTTTTATCTGATAGTGTGAAGTTGTTGTTTGTCATATTTTATCACTTATTACATTTTGTAAAATAAAGATTTGTATTTTTATTTATTCAAGAAATAAATAGTGAGTTGTATTACTTGCGCAGAGACCTTTCAAACGAGGTGTCACTTGACATACCTTTCCATTTGAAAAAAAAAGAAGTCAGAGGTGGCTGCGCTCTTCCGGGAACAGATAAACAAGCAGCATATACATAGAAATGAGGGCAAGAAAAAACAATACTTAGCGTGTTTCGGGATTTTTTGCAAAAATCGCCTATATCCAAGTTATGAATTTTATTCCAGTTAAAGTTTCCACCCTGTATAATGTTTTAATCATTTTTGGCTCGTGATTTGTGATCGTATTTAGTACTTACACGTCGTGACGTTTAATTTAACTTCCGTGATTACTCTCAAGGTACTTTGCTATTGGTAATGTGTTAATTAACGTACACTAATAATGGATTAATAGAAGAAAGCACCAATTTAAGGATTTGTTTTGTTTATTTAATAATAGACACGCTGAAATTGTAAGACACAGGGAAATAAAACACAGGTTGACGATGATGTAAAATAATTTATATAATTGTAATATACAGGAAAATAAAACACAGGTTGACGATTATGACAAGAGTTAATTTATTTTCTAGATTTCGTTGACCTTTTAATGAATTTGTAAATTCTCTTATTTATTCAATTGATAGTTTGAAAATGGTTATGACTACGAAGTTTATTTACGCGAGTTTGTTATACATGCACGTGCTTCTCTAGTTTTTTAGACCATTTATTACCATGCTCTTTCACTTCATTTAACTACGGGAAAGTGATATGATCAAAAATAGAACTATTTAAAGATGTTGAAATATCCCCAATAATTCATGAATGATTACTAAAGGTATCTCGCGATCTTCCCGAATTTCATGGTTGTGTCGGTGTCCACACAATAATATAATTATTGGAGCACCATTGTTTACGTTGATTGAGGTAAATTAGTAATTCTACCCACGACCGCAGCAAGCACCAATATCACAAGTAGTCATCACCGTCAGACATGTTACAAGTTGTGTCAAATAACAGGTCTGCTACCTCAATAGGAAATGTTTATGTAATGTTATAACTTATAATATATCATTATTAGGAACATTGGAGGTTATTAATAACTTCTCTTGTTATTATACCAAGCTTCATTCTCTCGTTTATCATTCTGTCTGTTTATACGTGGTTTTAATAATTCCACTTATTTCTTGTTTATGATATTTAACCTCAAATTGTCATTATGTCTTCAAATTATTGAGATTTAATCCAGCCTATTTTATTTGTACGATTCTAAATTACTCTGCCCAATAATAGGTAGGTTATGTGCTTGTTTTATGATTTGAAATCAAGAAACCATTATTTGTATAATTATGTTTATAAATTATTGAGATTTAATACAATTTATTTATTTATACAATTATACATCACTCTGCCCAATAATATGTACGTTATGTGCTCATTTTATGATTTGAAATGAAGAAGCCATCATTTTTGTGAATTATGTTGATTTGAATATGATGATGTATGTCGGAGAGTAACACTGAATGCCTTGATTAGTTATTATAGTTATGGTGAATACAGCCACATTAATTTGCGATCGCGGGCGCGATGTGATATGAGTTTATATGTTTAAATGTTTATGATGCCGACAACGATTTGATTCTAGTGGAGGAGGTGATTCCACAATAACAGGTGTGTGAACGAAGTGCGCGGGCGGGCGTCAATTACACCTGAGATTGCTTCCTCTAATGATTCGTAAACACGAATAGCGTTCGAGCCGCCTTTGTTTACTGATAGGAATAGGTAATCGGTGTTTGGCTTTTCTAGGTAACTTGTGGTTGGTTAAATACACTATCTTCCGTCAATTTGAATCTAGTGCGGGAATTTGATTTCACAATAACAGGTGTGTGAACGAAGTGTGCGGGTGGGCGTCAATTACACCTATTATTGCTTCCTCTAGTGATTAGTAAACACGGATAGCGTTCGAGCCGCCTTTGTTTACTAATAGGAATAGGTAATCGGTGTTTGGCTTTTCTAGGTAACTTGTGGTTGGTTAAATACACTATCTTCCGTCAATTTGAATCTAGTGCGGGAATTAGATTTCACAATAACAGGTGTGTGAACGAAGTGCGCGGGTGGGCGTCAATTACACCTGTTATTGCTTCCTCTAGCGATTCGTAAACACGAATAGCGTTCGAGCCGCCTTTGTTTACTGATAGGAATAGGTAATCGGTATTTGGTATTTATAGGTAACTTAGGGTTGCATGAAAGGAATAAGCACTCCCGTGAATTTATAATGAGACTGGTTTAACAACTTTATATTATCGTTAATAATAATTTAAAAAAATTACTCTGAACCTAGAATTGTACGTTTTTCGATTTATTCAAATTTTTATTCTACTTTGCGTTTTTTACAACGTTATATGCAATCGTTAATTTAATCATAAACCGACGTGAATTTATATACTCACAACCGCGAATATCGTATGCGTTGCCCGTGGCCGACGCAACTTTCTTACTGATCTCGCTCGTGTGTGGCTTGTGCTTAAATAGGTTTTTCCGCTTCAAATCTCCACTCTAGTGATGGGCGAATAGTAACTATTCGTTACATAAGTACTCGTTACATTCAAGTATTCGAAGTAACGATTACCAGAATATATAAATACTCGTTACTCGTTATTCGATTGGTCGCGAGTACCGGCCCAGCCGCACAGTTCCGCATAGTGCGAAAATCCGAACCAACGATAATACTCGTTACTCGTTACTATACGATTGGCACCGATTTGCGAGCACGGGAGCAGCCGAACCGAGTATTGCTTGCGTATAGACTGCTTACCGGGCAAGCTTATAAGTTTTGTTTACATTACAATATATTTCTGGTGCTGTGGTTTCGTGACTTTTTAAATGTCATCAATTTGGCAAGAATTTGACAAAAACGTTTCATCTACAATATGTAGTTTGCAAACTTCTGCGTCGATTGAATTTCAACAATTTTCTGGCGAAGACAATATCAACAGAAGAGACGATCCTTTGTCCTGGTGGAAAAAACGGGAATTATTATATCCTAATTTATCAAAATTGGCCAAACAAAAGTTATGTGTTGTGTCATCATCAGTACCAAGCGAACGAATCTTTTCTAAAGCTGGACAAATTATAAATGAAAAAAGAAATTGATAAGATTCAAAAAACGTGCAAAAGATTATTTTTTTGAACGCCAATCAAGGACTTTTTTAATTGTTTATATACATAGTTACTTTTATTTATATTCAAAATTGTATTTAGTTGTTTATTTTTACTTATAGAGAAGTTTATTTTTAATTTATATTTATGTTTGTTGGTTTCTCATATATATGCAATACATTTTTTTTTTTTGTACGAATGTAGTTATAATAGTAACTATAGTGTAAGTTATAACAAATGTTCATATTTAAATAAATATTTTAATTTTAGAACCCTTTTAATATATAGGCTTTTTAATATATAGAATATATGGCCGTCTCTGATCTCGTTATTCGTTGATTGCAAAGAATCGTTGATCCGCTAGCAGACCCGCACACTGCGCAACTCGGTAGTCGGTACAATATCGCACATCGTTACTTACTAACTATCCGATACGCGCTCGGTTCTTAGCAAGTACCGAGTAACGAAACTGAGTAACGAGTATTTGTACCGAAAGGAACGATTCGCACGCTCGCAAACCCGCACACTGCGCAACTCGGTAGTCGGTACAATACCGCACATCGTTACTTTACTAACTAGATCCGATACGCGATCGGTTCTTACCAAGTACCGAGTAACGAATACTGAGTAACGAGTATTCGTACTGAAAGTAACGATTCGTTACAAGTATCCAAAAGTAACGATTTCGCCCATCTCTACTCCACTCCCCTCACATATCTACTGCTAAACATTCGCCCCCATCCCTTAGTTATCATGGTGATTATTAATCTTGAGTGTGCGTGTGGTATAAATGCGTTTTTAGCGCAGAGTGGCTGTCGCTTGTTCGTTTCTAAGGGGTGCTGATACCCAAATTATTTATGTGACACCACGACATGGAATCTTCCAGAAGCGTGCATATGCAGGCCTGGCTCTTGAGATATTTGGCGACACTCTGGCGCGAGTCGCGACGGCTATTTCTCACATTTCACCCTGGGATTATTTGTAAATTAATCAGTTTAATAATTTTGTTGTATTCATGATTTTTAAAATATGAGTCATTTTATTGCGTAAATGCGTATTATACTGGGCGTATATTTGGGCCTATTACAGTTCTATTGTGCTATAGTTGCAAATTCCGAAACATTTTCTTCTGGATCTCTTCGAACAGCAAGGCGTCCCATAAAGGATGGATTCAATTTGCAAAATTATCCTGCACCTAAGAAAATGCTTTTTTCTACTCCCTTAATAGAAAGTACACACTTTCGTCCGTCATATCAGGGAAGAAAGTTCCACTTTTCCTCCCATGGGAGGCAAATAACTGTAGGTCCCTCATATGCGGGAGGCAACCAACTTTGCCTCCCTACAATAATACTTAAAATAGAAACATTAAATAGCTATGATAATAGTGCATTGTTTTCTTTTATTGCTAGCGCTGAGGGTTACATGACCCGAGGCAATAATAGTATTCACAACCGTGGTGTTCAACACGGACACAATCATTTAAAATTAAATATTAAAATACAACAAACATCCGTCTCACATCAATCAAAATTTGACATTGACATTTTCAACGAATATATTGAAAATGCAGCCAGCTAAGGCCGGCTAATTGTGGTACATATTCTTAGCACGCGAGAACTACAAAAAGATTCCCTGAAAGACGAAAACTTACCAGCTACATACCCCGTTACAATGTATGTATTCACATTTATTTTAATCGCATTCCACGCGAACGCGCGAACCACGCATTTAATCCCTTAAACGTGCGACATAAGCCTCGTATTATTTTTATTTATAAAAATTCCTTAAATACGTTTTTAACAATATACTTATTCTAAATATTATATTTTCACATTTGGTTTTTTAATTGTCATGAACATGAACATATAATATTTATGCAAAACACAGTGAACGGTCATAGAAAAAACTCATATGTATTACTCGGGAGCAAAGTGCCATTTCCTCCCTTAGATTTTCCCTTAAAGAAATATCCGCGGGAGGAAATGATGCACTTTGCTCCCTTGTAATAGAAATTGCTATTGACTCGACAAAAATAAAGAATAAAGAGTAGGATTCGCCTTGGAATATTATCTTGAACTATCCGGAATTATCTGGAATTTTACCTGTTCACTTCAACAACTATTTTGACAAATTTTAAACTTCAGGCGGCTACTAGATTCATTTTTGCCATGCTTAATTTAAATAAATAACTACATAAATTTAATTTAATTATCTCAATAATCCATTAAAAAACCTAAAATCGGACACTTAGTTTGGAACGGAGAAAGTATATAATAAGCAGGGCTCGGACTTTTGGGAAAATGCACATTCTAAAATAATAACATGCTATTTACAAGACTTCGTATCAACATGAATCTCTTAAAATGGAATAGAATAACACCATTTGTGATTTGCACGTTTTGCCCATTTTGTCATCATTGTGCATATTGCAATTTATCATTGTACATATTGCAATGCATGGTGTGCTTTTTTTTTAATTGTAACGATCGACATTCATATTTCTGGAGCGAAATTAAGAGAAAGACTTTTTAAAAACTTTTATTTAAACCGCGAGAGTTACAGCTCGCGCCGAAGTATGATTACAACTGTTTTTTGTGACATGTGTTTTACTTATACTATTGTTAGTTACATATGTAAGCATATATCAGGCCATATGCTGTGCTTTAGGTAAACTGCTGACGTGTCCGGTGGTGTATCTTTGAGCCTTCATATGGGCGAGTTACATAACTTTATGCAGATAGATACCTATACTCCGATCTGAAAAATGTAGAAGTGACTCATCCACCGCGACAGGGCCGCGGCTGGAGGTGAGCGAGCCGGGACGCAAATTCCATAAGCGTCCGTTCGGTGTGTAATTATTTCGTTTGATGGTATTTTTTATTAAAAAAAAATCGTACAATTTAAAAAATATATATGAAATCATCGTTGGCAACGAATATTTTTTAATGAAAAAAAAAACATGCTCTGAATCGCTCCTGTTTTTGACGCATCTATAAATGATCGCCTCCGAAACTTTAGTGAGGAAGCTGCATAAAGTTACAGCGTAGCTTGTTGAAATAGTGGCATCTCGCACTCAGAGCCCCTCATAAATATTGCAAACCATTGCAATTTCTTCCTCAGTTAATTTTTTTCTTCGGCGCTTGACATCTGGTTCCGCCATTTCGTAAAATATCAACGGGGTATAAAATGTAAATAAATGTAAAGAAATAATACGTAGCAATTAATAGTATTTCACTATTTATAATTCCTGTTCTACACCACGCCTATGGATGCCGTCGAAGAAATGTGGAGTGCGACCTTGATGCGACCTTTATGTTACGCGCGATGAATATAACTATCGGGTATTTTCGGGCGGCATAGAAGGTTAGCAATCGGTTTGACTCGGGGCTGCACAGTCCCCGCATGCACTGAATAATAGTAAGATACCCGTATCTGAAACGGCAAATCATTTTTGCATATAAAATCAACAGGACCCGGACGTATCTTGCTACCTGCCTCATAAGGACTGTGTATGTACCGATACTACCGATGAATCACTTCTATAATTTTCAGACTCGGGTATAGAAGCTCAAAGTGCAATAAATGTATTAATAAGGGTTGGGATTATTTTTCAGTAACAGAAGGGGTCGTAAATTATTCTAAAATACCACCGTAATTACATAAAAATTCGGTTCCCGTACAGGTTTTTACCATTGTAGTGCGTCTTTTTCATTTGAAGGAAAATGCATCATGGTTATTTGTTACTTCATTACTTTATTGAGGCAATACGTAGCATTTACATTGATTCCGGTCGGCCGGCTAATGAAAGATCGTCGAACAGGTAGTAACTTAATGGTTTCATAATGCATAAAGGGTAATTTTAAATGATTGTGGATTTGTCACGAAACATGTACTCCCATAAAATTCTTCCACCGCTTTTCGCCACAGTTAGCCAGTAAATCATAATGAATTATTTGGTTCAATGCGGTATCATCTGTCTAGGCAGAGTGTTAGAAGATAAAAGTTGTGGCATTGAGTAGTTCTATTGTGTATATTATATTAAATTTATAATGGAGCCGAAGATCAGTGAAGAAGTATCCACCAGTTTACCATGGCCAGCGATTGTAGCGATTATTTTCAGCAGTTTAACAATAAAATAAATTTGTATTACACTCAAATAAATCTGTTGCTGCACAAAATCAGCAGGAAATTTGAAAGCATATTTCTTTAAGTACCAACGTAGTTATATAAATTTAAAAAATATCGAATTTTCATAATTACCTATGTCGCGTAGTGCTATATATTGACCTTATAATTACCCTTATTTGCCCTATTTTTAAAGCCATTTTCTCTAATAGTATTGGCCCAATTTTTAAAAATTGCACATCGTTGAAAAGAGAATTTACAAAGCTAAAAAATGATGTGCGTCTTGACCCATGTTCCAATTTAAAATTATAGGGCTGACTCTCGCCCCCGCTGGAGGGTAGCTGTGACAGGATTGACCAATATCGCAAAAATGGTCCGCTTCCAATCTAAACTCGACGTGTTTCAGGATTTTTATTATATACTAACAGAAACGGAGATTTTGGGGGGGCAAATTATAGCTGGGACATCCTGTATAGGTACCTATGTATATTTATTGTGATATGTGTTACAGTAAAAACATGCCCCTTACAAAAAAAAAAGTAAATACGAAGATCGAATGTTGCAAAAACCGTCCCAATGATATAGTTAAGATAAAATAGATTAAGAGATAAATTAATTAAAAGAAATGACAAAAAAATCGAATGAAAACTACCGCGAAACTACCGCTACCGATTTCGCGGTAACCGACTACCGCCACCGCGGTACTTATTCACAAATGTACCGAATACCTTACCGCGGTACTTTCATAGGGAAGTGACGCTACCGGCAAAAAACGGAAAACGATAGTTTTCTGGACTATCGCTCCAATCACTGACTATACCTGACAATTTTCGCTCAGATTAATGGTTTCGGAGTTATTAATTATTTTCTGCCGAGAAATTTATTATTTATGTTCGATTTGTTATACTTGTTAATTTTTTGCTCAGATCAATCGTTCAGGACTTATTAACTATTTTATGAAAATTAATTTGAAATTTAAATATTATCTGAGATTTTGGCGGAAAAAAACGACCTGATAAATTTAACTGTATAATATAAATTAAAATTAGATTTTTCTCGAAAACAGCTAAAGATATTTAATATAAACAAATGACAAACAATGGATCTGTCAAAGCTCTACAATTTTAAAGTAGAACCTTTTTCGCTGCGACGCTGGTTTAAAAAAAATAATTATATGTAAAATTATAAAATCTCCTATCAGATTCGGCCAAAAATAAAGACACAGATTCAGTTTTGCATGAACAATTCGAATTTTGCATCGGTTCCTCCGAAAAAAAAAAAATTACTCGTGTGCGGGGCCGTCTGAAGTTCAAAAATACGACAAATGTATTTTTTTTCGAGGATTTTTTTTTTCACACCCCCGTAGAATCGCAGTTGATGGGGGGTACTTTGGTGCACAATTATGTATACCTGTCATACCAGATCTGTATACCAGATTATTTGTTTCGTAGTTATAAATTATTTTCTGTTTATTATTAGGGTTCGATTTATTTTTAATTGATAAAATAATTATATTAAAAACGTAATATCTTTATAATCTGAAGACGTAGAGTGACGATACTTATACGACGATTACTTATTGCACGTGCCGAATGGAGATCTAGAAATTTGAATACCTGTTAATTTTTGCTCAGATCAATCATTCAGGAGTTCAGGAGTTATTAAACATTTTATAAAAATCAATTTGTTGTTTTAATATTATCTGGAATTTTAGCGAAAAATACAACCTGATAAATTTTCTTCGTAATATAACATGCTGTAATTTTTTTGTTGGAAGAGCTATCGACTTTATATTTTTCGGCAATCTTGGAGCAACCTCTGAGAATGTTCATGGTGAATTTTATTGTTCACCGACGATTCTAAGTAAACGAAAAAAAAAATTATTAATCACAGTATAAAAAAATATTATTTTCTTTCGAAACAATGGACCTATTGAAGCTCTACAATTTTAAAGTAACAAGTTTTTTTTGCGTCGCGTGGTTTTTGAAATATTAAATATTTTATGTAATATTATAAAATCTCCTATGGGTATACATATATACGGATAATTTCGAAAAATTTGGACACCTCGGCTTCAGCCAAAAATAACGACACAGATTTAGTGTTGCATCGAGAATTCGAATTTTGCATTGGTTCCTCCGAAAAAAAAAATTCCTCCGGTGCAGGGCGTGGAAGTGCCATACAACGAAAAAATCGAGGTTTTTAATTTTATTCCGCCCACTGGATGAATCGTCGATGCAATTTGGTTTGACGCTTCGTTTGGTACCATCGAAGCAGCGCACAGTGGTGCCACATACCCGAAAAGCTGACCAAAAATTAAAAAATGGACTTTTGATTAGTTATACCTAGCATAAGCGCAAAATCGCAGCTTGTAGAATAGCTGCGTTTTCACCTTTTTCTAGCGTACCGTTCAATCCGTCGTTATTGTTATAATAACGTGATCCAAGTGAACATTTTGCATCACATAATATGGATGCCACCTCCTCAAGTATGTTAGTATGTTTTATAATACTGCGTTAGAAAACACACATTTTTTGTACGTGTATGATATAATGTTAGGCGCAGTACGTACAGATTTGTAAAGACATTGAGCTACAAAAAAAGTACCACCGAGTTCCGCTTTCGATAACATGTTGTTCCTTGTTAAGTCTTCTAATTTCATTTGAAAGTTCAGCTGCTAGTAGCTGCTTGTTTGCTTTTCATCGATATTTTGAAGTGTCTGCACGGCCACTTTTTAATACCCTCTATCATTTAGACAACTTCATGTAGTTTTGACAAATCTATGTCACTGAAAGTGTAGCCGGGTTGTATGCAATAGAATTAGACTTAAATTTGAACATTATTTTGAACATTATATATTTTTTTAGTTTAAATTTGTATGCTTGTGTAATAAAACGACCAATGATTAGTACTGAGTATAAAAACGTGTGAAATGCGCCTAAAATTTACTCATATAATAAGCGAACCATTGAAATTGTAAAAAATAACCCTTTTATAATTTATACTTGTCTAGATTTTTGACCTAGAGTGGCGTAATTTTTGACAAAGTCAGTGGGCCATTTTGTTTTCGAGTATTTCGACCCCGAGTTCGAATTCCTTGACCCCTCAATTCCATGACTACTGATTTTAGTGAGATTGAGTATGGCTTTGACGGAGTCGGCACCCATTTTGTGTTGACCATTTTGTTTCCGAGAATTTTAACCACGAATTCGAATTCCTTGACCCCGAAAACCCATGACTACTAATTTTCGCGAGAGTGACGTAATTTTTGACAAAGTCGGTCGGCCATTTTGAATTCGCCATTTTGTTCTCGAGAATTTCGACCTCGAATTCGAAAACCTTGATCCCGAAAATATGTGAATACTAATTTTCAAGAATGTTCGCCAAATATTCGATTTTTTGCCAGTTTTTTGGTATCCGGACTATTCGTCCTCGGACGGTTCGTCCAGTGGACGATGATCCAGCATATGATTCGTCCAAAAAACTTTGTTTTGTTTATTTTTGTTTAAACTATCATTTACGCTACTAATGTTCGAAAAAAATTTCAATAAAAAATAATTTAAACTTTATTATTTACACTACAAATGTTTGAAGAAGTTAGGTTAGGTTAGGCTAGGCTAGGCTAGGTTAGGTTAGGTTAGGTTAGGTTAGGTTAGGTAAGGTTAGTTTTTGCTGGAAGAACCGTCCGCTGAACGAACTGTATGCTAGACGAACCATCCGCTGGACGAATAGACCGGGGACGAACAGTCCTCGACGAATTATCCGGAGACAGAACGTCCCCAATTCAGCTTTTTAGGTGCTTGGGACCACTGTGCGGCGGTAGAGCGCTAGAAAGGGAGAATTTTTGTTTTTTTTAAATTTTACTGGAGCTCGCGAGGTAGTGGGAGATCATTGTACTGTCGTGTCGTTGCAAATTAAAAGACACTCGCAAGAGCTCGCTAGGTGGTGGGAGAACATTGTACTGTCGTTGCAAATTAAAATACAGTCTTTGACTGGAGCTTGCTAGGTGGTGTGAGAACATTGTAGTGTCGCACAGTGGGGCAAGAACGCTCTAAAGTTGGCCGAAAATGAAAAAAAAATGCAAATAAAACTTTCTTTTTTCTTACGGTTGCGTAGTCGACTATCTCAGGTACCGGAAACCAGTACTCCAAGGGTGTTAATTCCACCCTACACCCTCCTGCTCTCAGTCAAAGGCAGCCGTTCGCCGAGATTATCCATTCTGCATATTGAGAGAGTCATTTGCTGCCCGTGTTTAAATTTGAAATGAAGGGTTTTTTCTTGAACTATTAATACTTTTGGTCATAGAGCCTTCAACCTCGGGTATGTAATATTATTTTAGCGATAATAATTTGTAAGATAATATCATAATACAAAAAATAATTGCGCTTAAGTTTTCTTACTCGCGGATATTATTACTTTACAATTACTCTTAAAAAGAAGTATGAAATTAGTTACGTTCCGAGCTAGGTCGGGATATATATATTTTATTTTATTTTGTGAATATGTATTGAAGATCTAATAATCGCTTTAGTTACCTGCACTTTTTTGCACTATTTTGGAAATGGGGCAAATAAGTGATAAGTAAAATAATATACAAATATTAAAGTAATACGGATTTTAAATAAATTAAAGTGTCATAAGACTTGATAACACATTGTAAGATAATACGTGTAAGTTCTGATTGCATAATTACATAATCAAAGTTATACCATTGATTATAATACCCTAATTATAGGGTATTATAATCAATGGTTATACATACTGGGCGTTTCAACGCTCTGGGAGTGCTCATCCACGGGGTTATTAATCAAAATATAAAATAAAAAATCACACAAAAGTTATGTGCAATACTGAATTGCACTTCACAAAAATATTAAAATTTATACAGGGTGGTTCATATCAAAGTTACAGACTACACTTTTTTTATAGAATACCTTATACATATATCATTGAATTTTCGGATCCTGTGTTACTACAAAATTAAAATTATGTATAAGGGTTGAAAGCTAAGCGTTCCCATGTTATTCAGAGGTCACAAATAAAGGTATCTAATTTTAATGAGTTTAGCTGCTCTTATTAATAGAGTTAATAAACTGCAATTCGGTTTGAAATTTTATTGAGTTGGTTTTCAATAATAAATTTTCATCTGACACTGACATAAATTAATCTTTCTTTGTATTTTTAATAGTTTTTTCTATTTCTACCCCATAGAATATATCCTATCGCATGAAACGGATTGTTTTTACAATTTTAGTCATTAAATCAATTCTCTCAGATTGTTTTACTATCTGAGGTCTGAGTTTATCACTGATTATTTTTAAATTATTTTTCCCGTAAAAATAAAATTATTTTGGATTTATTTCACAAGTTTCAGAATTATGGCCAGAAATTGTATACTTTGGCCCCACTGTGTGTCGTTGCAAATTAAAAGACCCTCACTGGAGCTCTCTAGGTGGTGGGAAAACATTGTACTGTCGTTGCAAATTGAAAGATACTCACTGGAGCTCGCTTGATGGCGGGAGGGGACAGGTTCAGTTTCGCACGGACATTTCATATCAAAGTGCAAAAACACCACAATTGTATGTGTTGTTTGATATTTGATTTGTTAATAATTTTTTTTGCGGCCCAGCGGAAAAATCGAATCGGTCAGAATTTTCTGTCAAAAATTTCAAATCTTCCGGGCCCATAATCGCGTGCACCTCTCAAAAATGGAGGTACGGTCCTGCAATTTTCCTGCAATGACAGAATAACAGCAAATTGCACATTTAAGACAATATTTACATTTTTTATTATTATCATCAAAACCACCATCTCTTTCAAAATCATCGTTGTCTTCTTCGTCGGTTTCATCTGTATCTATAACTGTAACATTACTCTGAAATTGTTGATTACTCTCCGCATTGTTGTTGCCGAAACTTCAAATTTATCCCATTTTTTCGCGAAACTAACCAATTCTTCTTGCAGATTTTCTTTTGTAATATTTGGGTAATAGTTTTCTAGCCGTTCATACAATTTTTAAAACTATTTGATGGTACTCCTTGTTTAACTTCATCAAAATTTGTTGGAGACAATAAGGCAATATCCTTATAAAGCTCGCGATTATTCTTAAATCTACATTCTATAGAATTTATAATTTTATCTTAAATTCTATTATGGGTTTCAACTTCATAGTTTTTTCGGCATCTTTTATGGGATCACCTTCCGCCAATTCGGACTTTAATTGTGATGTACAATTTATTATCATTTCGTGGCATCTTAGTAAGTCTAATCCGCTAGTTTGTAAATATTTCGAGACAGGACCAATAATTGAAAATAGTTTTGTAAAAATTTTCACCGTTAGTAGCATTTCATAATCTACAGGGTGAGTCGGGAGGAACGGACCAAACTCCAGGAGTGTGTTGTACACGTGAAAATAATGTAAAAAAACTCAATTGTTATTATCCGATTGTTATTTGTTTTCAAGTTATAGCGTAATTAAAAATAAACAAAATTTCATACATTAACGTTTCATAACTTTGTTGTTCTGATAATGTGTCAGTGTATTGTGACATTGAGTTTGTACTATTAAAGTGTTACAAAATGCCACACACTTATTCAAATTTAGAATATGCAAATATGGTGTTTGTTTATTGGTTTTGTAATGGGAACGCTACAGCTGCTGTTGAAGAATATCGTCAACGGTTTCCACATCAGGGAAATCCTAATAAAAATGTATTTATCAGAGTTTTCATCAAACTGTGCGAGACCGGAAAGCTTCCCAGTGTTAACATAACATCTGAACGAGCTACTCGACAAAATTTAGAAGAGGTAGAAAATATTCTGGATGTAGTAGCCGAAGATGCAACGATCAGCTCACGAAGAATTAGTATTCAATTGGGTATTCCACAAACAAGAGTAATAAACACACTCCACGACCAAGGCTTACATCCATATCTTGTACAGAGAATACAGTACCTACAACCGGAAGATTATCCTAAACAAATGGAATTTTGTCGGTGGATAAATAATAATATTAGTGTTGTATCGCGCAATCTTTTTACAGTTGAAACAACATTCACCCGTGACGGCATTAATAATACTCACAACTGTTATGTATGGTCAGACGAAAATCCCCACCCAACAGTCGTAAGTAATTTTCAACATAGGTTTTCGGTAAACGCGTGGTGTGGTATGTTCGATGGTTATTTAATTGGCCCTTTCGTTTTGGAGAATCACCTCACAGGAGCCGACTACGTCGCAGTGGTCCTATTAGTTGGCCTCCAAGATCTCCAGACCTCACAACATTAGATTATTGTTTATGGAGCTGGTTCAAAGATAAAGTGTACAAAGTAAAAGTGGACACTCGGGATGGACTAATTCTACGTATTATAAATGCTGCAGTCCATCTTAAACAAAGACATGACTCAATCAGGGGAGCAACAGGCGCCCTTCGTAGACGACGCAGAAAATGTTTAGAGGTAAATGGCGGTATTTTTAAACATTTATTATAAGAACGCTATGATAACCAAAACTATGACTATAACTTGAAAACAAATAACAATCGGATAACAACAATTGAGTTTTTTTTTACATTATTTTCACGTGTGCGATATACTCTTGGACTTTGGTCCGTTCCTCCCGACTCATCCTGTATAAATTGTGTAAGCATGGTAGAGGCCTTCACACGGACAACTAGTGGCATCTTTTCAGACAATCTTATATCGTATAATGCTAATAATACATCGATGTAAAGAGCATTGGCGTGATATTTGTAATTTCCAAATGTTATACCACCCAATTTATTAAAATGGTAAATCATAATATTTTGGTTCGGGCGTATGCGATCCGGCGGATGACGCAGTTTTGTTTATAAATTCAAGGCCAAGTTACCTCTCTTAGACCCTTTTGAAGGGAACAGACGCATTTGGAGCGCATTAAGTGAGTGTCACCAAGCGAAGCCGGCCGTGACGCATTACTAGCATAGTTTCAATAAGGTTTTATTGTTTTGTGTCCGTATTGATAAATTGAAGGTGAGTCATTGTATGGTTGTGGAGAATTGAGGTTGACCCATCGGTGTCCCATTGTCCCAGATGATAACAATAGAACCAAGGATAATTGTTTCATCGTAATTGACCAAAAGCAATTGACCAAGGATAATTGTTTCACCGTAGTTGACCAAAAACAATAGAACCAAGGATAATTGTTTCATCGTAGTTGACCAAAAACAATAGAACCAAGGAAAATTGTTTCACCGTAATTAACCCAATAATTAATTACTCGGGTCAACAAAAATACAATTGTCTCACTGAGTTGTAAACTCACGATCATTTTCTAATTGTTACAGAATGACGGTCGTTGGAAGGAGCAAAAGAAGAGAGCGATTGCCATATTTTATTTTACGATTATATAACCTTTTATATTTTTGTATCATTAGTTTGTATTAAATAAATAAGTTTCATTAATGCAAATCCCATTGTTTATTAATCGACGTCTTCACAATACAAATAATTACCTATCATAAGAATATGACAGCAGAATTAGTATTGAAACTGTTTTTTATGGATTAAAAATAGTCAGTATTAAACTAAAGGTAATTAGCCGGCCTAAAAATATCTGAATTGGGTTAACAATATCAGAAGTGGCAAAAGTTGAGCTAACACAAATATTTTTTCAAAGCTGCTTCTTTTGCCCACCAACGAGTTTCTCCAATTACTTGTAATTTCTGTTTTTTTTTTGGCCTCTAAGGATGTGCTTTTCCAAATATACGTTCTTTTGTAGTATTGTTTGAAGAAAATTGCAATGGAATTTAATAAGGTAAATAAAGACGCTGCATATATTGTTATTTTGACGGTGTCGGACACAACTAGGTTTAGGATATGGCTGTAACACCACTCATGTTATTGACAAGGTGTATATTCAGACATCCATTTAGAGAAACCATTGTAAGCCCCTTGCATATTTGCTCCACCATCAGTGGCATTAGAGACGCAATTTTGTAGTGGAATATTTAAAGCGGAAAATTCTTTTTGAATGAGGTTAAACATACCTTTCCCAGTAGAATCCGTACAACTTACAACGGAAACCAGTCTTTCATAGATATCACAACCCAAAACATACCTTATTACAATTGAACATTGATCTTGAACTGAAATATCCTGTGTGCACAGAAAATATTTCCGGCTTTTTAGATTTCTTCCAGAATGGATGTTTTGATCAATTCTCTTATGATTTGCAAAATTGAATTTACAGTTGTTTTAGATAATAAACTTACGAATGATCCAGATCTACGTTGTTGTACTCTTTCATGGATATTTTTGCTCTTCTCGATGACCTCATTTAAATGTTCTTTTAAGTATACATCATATTTACTTACTAACAATATTAATTCCAAAAAGTTACCATGGTCCAATGTGGGACAGCTAAGGTATATGCACCTTTATATTTCTTTCCTCTATAACTTAATCGGCGTTTTCCAATAAGTTTTGTCTTTTTTTTCTCGTTTTTTTCGTTTTTTCTATATTTGCAAATTGGAAATGCCATTTTGATTCTTGCACATAAAGTATGTTCTAACGGAATGTTCATGTTCACTGCTTACTTCATGCTCCTCAATTCGTTGATAAGTGCGTGAGAAGTCATTCATACCAAGAACAAATCGATGTTCGTGCTTTACGTATACTAGACATACAGTACAAGACAACTTAAAAGTTTTTTCATTGTATGTCAGCCATATCCTTACTGTGCCATTTTTCATTTTGAATGCTTTTTCGCAATTAAAAAAACTCAATTAAAGCTGGTTGTCTCAGATGAAATGAAACAAAATTTTGAATGTCGTACAAACTTGTTTTTTTTAAATAACTATCATAGTGACTAACAGTAATATTAATTGCAGATTGAAAGCTTGATTTTGCTTCGTTGGTTTTTGCAATGCTTTGAAAATTACAAGAAGTTGTTAAAGCAGTAGATGTGGACGCTTGGTTTTCACCTTCGTTTTGTATTCTTGTTTCAACTTTAGAACTTACGGATTCAGGAAACGAAACCATTTTTTCCGGAAGAAGAGGCTAGTTTTTTAAACATAAATTTTATGTTTTTTGGCTTTTGTGCCTCAGCGTCCATTGCGTTCTTTCTCTTTTCGCGTAACTTCTTCGCTCCTCCTTTCAGTTTTTCTTTGTGCATTTTTTAATGATTTATAACATATATATATATATATATATATATATATATATATATATATATATATATATATATATATATATATATGGTGTTGTTTTCCATAGTTGTTAGAAAACTTATGTTTTTCTTTAATACATTTTTTGGGGATTAGGTAGGTCAGGTGACCATATTCTAAATATATTAGGTCAATAACATTTCACATAAGAGGTTTTATACTTTTTTGTAATCTTCATAAATGCACACAACCCTTTTGAGAATTTTTTTTTTTTGTAAAAAAAACAGTAGTCATTCTTTTATCATAGTTCCACTGTTAGTGGATAACGGTAAACGAGTACTACGAAATTAATATATATATACAGGGTTTAACAGAAATACGTGTGTTAATTTTAAACATTGGTAGAACTCGTTAAATAAAACATGTTTTCTATATGTTTTTTTTTTTCAAAAACCAACGTTAAACTGATTTAAAATATGTTCTAGTTTATCTACTAAAACGCGTACCCGCCTATGATTAAAGGTGTGCAACAAAAACATCTTTTGTTGTGATGGCAACGGTGTCATAAAGGTACATCATTGCCTGTTAGGCAAAACACGTTCAGGATATTGTGTACTGTACAATCTATGGGCTTCTGCGTATTTCCAAAAGCTCGGCCATATACCAACACAATATCTGTTAATTCTTGATTAGAAAAATTTGGCATTTTGAAATAAACTTCACTTGACAATTGTAGTGACAGTACCTGAGAACGGCTCGTTCGGTCAAAATCAGGGGGCAAAAAAATATTTAAAAACCTGCAAATTTTGAAAAAAAAACATATAGAAAAAATGTTTTATATAACGAGTTCTACCAATGTTTAAAATTAACACACGTATTTCTGTTACACGCTGTATATATATTATATATATATATATATATATATATATATATATATATATATATATATATATATATATATATATTATATACATATATACAGGGTGAGTTTTTTCGGATGTTTAGTATGGGGATCTCGGAAACTAGCGGAGATAGAGGAACGAGTAAATGGGGAAAGAATCGCTGTTTTACGAGTTCAATTTCATGAGCTTTTTGTTTTTTGGAAAAATTGCAGGGCTAACTACATATCTCGAAAAAATATATTTTTTGTTATTTGGTTCGGTGCCTATGGATTTGTTATTATTGACTTTAGAAAAAATGTGTAAAGGAAAAAGTTGTACGTAATTATGTGCTTAATAATACAATCTTACCGATTATTTTATTAAAGCTATAATTTTTGAGTTATGTGACAAAGTTATTTTTTTTCTAATGGAAACCATAGTTGGTCATGACTTTATAAAACAGGCGCTTTTTCAACTATTCTAATGATATACCACTTGATATAGTTATTTTTATAAATAATTAAATTATCGTAGTAGGCTATGGAAACAATTGATAGATGCACAACGCGTCAAGTTAGAAAATTCAAGTTAGTTATTAAAATTTTTCTTTTCATTTCGAAATTATAAACATTATTATTTTGGTGTAAGCTATGTATTTCGTTGGTGTTACAATTTTATATAAAAATTATTTCTGATAAAACAAAATTACATAAGTTCAAAAGTAAGTAAAGCTTGTCCCTATTTTTAAAGGTTCGTAATATAAATAAATAACAGAAAATTCAAAGTATCTCCAATACTGTCATTCTAAACAAAATTTTAGTCCAGATATTTTTGTCAATGAATTAATATTCAGCCATTAAAAATTGGAAATATTTTTCTAAATTAAAACTTCTCATATGTATCTTATTGTTTACAAAATAAGTTAAGTTCAGTTTACTTTGTTTTCTCTATTCAACCTGTATTCATATTTTTAAATTTAAACTGTTTCACATCAAGTCAACTAAAATAATTAGAAATAAATAAGTAAGACTGTAGACTATAGAAACAAAATATAAAGGATTATAGAAACATTTATTTTATGTGAAGTCTTTACTGTGCTACGAATCTCTGCTGCTGAATATTTAAACATACAAGAAGTAAATCAAGGATCAAGGAATGCACTATAATTTTATAATAAATCTTGAATATATTCGATAGTTCTCTTTTCATATTGATTACATTTTATGTTATTTTCTTACATCTTAATATTTATTTTGAAATATTTTGAGTTGGGCAAAAGTGCCAGAATACCTGATTCTGTCTAAACTTTATTATTATTATCACTCTTAAAACAAATATTAATAGTTTTTCTCTCTATTCAGAGAGTTGTTTTCCAACAGCTAACCTACATATATTTTGATATTTTTACATTTTCAAATACACTTTTTCAACATTTACAATGATATAGGGTTTGGTGGGTTTCACGACTTGTGGTTTTTAAAATACTAAATAAAATAAGAAGAAATAAATAATTATTATTTAATGAAAATAAAATTTAGTGTTTATTGAGAACTTTAATATTGAAAGAAAAATTAACAAATGTTCAAACTCGAGACCTTTAGCAATCTGACAATATCCTAATTGTGAACGATGGTCTTTAGGAGTGCTATTATATCTAAATACTATCATCAGGGTTGGAATAAATCGTGATTTAAAAAAAAAACACAAATCAATGATTAAAAAAAATCAAAAATCAAAGATTAAAAAAAACAAATAAATCATGTTTCATTTGATTTACTTGATATTTCTGATCATTTTTTGCCAGTTTAGATATGATTTAAATGAATTGATTTACATCACGATTTAAATCATAAGATTTTTTATATATTCTTAAATTAAGTTAGCAAAGCATGCTAACTCTATAGTTACATTATATTTTTATTTCTACATCTATTGGAATGCACAAACAGTGCAAAAAAAAAAGATTAATTAAATAAAAATAGTTGATTTAAATCATGATTTAAATCTTATTATTATTTCATACGGAAACTATCTAGTGTAACTAGTGTATTTGAAAATGTAAAAATATACAGTGTCTACCATTAAAAATACTGCCAATGACGTCATATCTCGAAAAGTAAGTTAGCTATTGGAAAACAAAATACGCCACTGAATACCCTATAGTTACCCTACACTTATCCTAAATATTTGTATACGGAACTTTATTCTATTCTTAGCAAGCAATAACATATGTCAAGTTTCCAAAATATGTATTGCAATTAAATAAACCTTACATACTTAAACTACATTCATACGTTTATATTTAATCGAACAAACAAAAGTATGCATTGTTATTTAACATTGAGTGCTCAAATGACTGCAATCATGCCAAATGAATTGTGCTCAAATAAATCTGCAACTTCGATGTTTTTAAAATTGTATTGTAAACATTTTCTTGAGCATAGGATAATATATATATATATATATATATATACAGTATATCCCCGGATTGAGTTTACAAGAGGAACAACTTTTTCTTCTTTTATTTAACGCCAAAACTTCAAAGGAATAAGATTTTTTGCATGTCCTGAAACCAGCAAATATCTGATTAAAACTTAATTATTCTGACTCAGTGGAAAGAAAAGTTCATTTTTCTTTTGATTTCGGACTTTCTCTGCTTTTTAAATCCCATCACATTGGCCGTTTTATTTTTTTGACGATGTCACTTTGACCAATGAGTTTACGCAAGTTATATAACAAAACTGTTTGTGAAAAACATAATTTTAATAAACAGCAACTCAAAGAAACAGCTTTAAGATAAAAAAAACTCATTTTTAACAAGAACAATCATTATTCAATTAACCGTGTGGTGTGCCGTTGGTTATCACGGGATAATAGGTCCATACTTTTTTTATTACAACGTTAATCAGCACACATATTTAGATATGTTAGAAAATTTTCTTAGTGATGGGCTTCATGCTTTAGAAATTAATTACAGACGTACAATGTTTTTTGAGTAGGATGGTTGTCATGCACATTATTCTCGCATTGTTACTAACTGGTTAATTATTAAATTTGGAGATCTGTGAATTGGAAGAAATGGTGCAGTATTGTGGCTTGCCAGAAGTCCCGATTTAACAATTTTGGATTTTTATTTGTGGGGACGTTTAAAGCAAATTGTGTATATGGCTAACCTACCTAATAATGCCGAAGAATTAAAAAATCGAATAAGAGATCGTGGCATCATTGTCCATCGAAGAAATTCAAAGAAGTTTCATGCAGCTTCGTTTTAGAGTAGAATTGTGCGCAGAATTGGGTGGGGGGTTAATTGACTAATGATTGTTCTTGTTAAAAATGACTTTTTTTTATCTTAAAGCTGTTTCTTTGAGTTGCTGTTTATTACATTTTTTTTTCACAAACATGTTTGTTATTTAACTTGCGTAAACTCATTTGTCAAAGTGACATCGTCAAAAAAATAAAACGGCCAATGTGATGGGATTTAAAAAGCAGAGACAGTCCGAAATCAAAAGAAAAATGAACTTTTTTTTCCACTGAGTCAAAATAATTAAGTTTAATTAGAGATTTGCTGGTTTCAGGATAAGCAAAAATTCTTATTCCTATGCAGTTTTGGCGTAAAATAAAGAAAAATAAAGTGTTTCCTCTTGTAAACTCAATCCGGGGACATACTGTATGTATATTTTAATCCTTCATACTAATATCTATTTGTTTGTAAGCGAAGACTAAAATTCCGTTCAAAATGAGTTAAAACAGCTTAAAAATCTGCAGATCTTGAAAAAAAACCTGAAAGAATTGAAAGCTGGCAACACATTTTCCCCTTCATATAAAAAAAATAAAACTTTTGATCAGTCTCAGAATTGCAGTTTTTCAAATTAAAAAATCGTAACGTTTCATTTGGAGCTGTATATAAATATTAGAACAGTTATAGATGGAAATTAGAGATATGACATTGGTTTTAACATTTTTGTGAATTACTGGTTTGGTATCAATGGAACGAAACTATTATTGCTCATCTAATGATAAAAATAATAATTTTCGTCGTTTATTTGTTAAAAAATATTAATTTAAAACTCTCTTTTCGTTTAAGTACTTCATTATTTATTTTTAAAATAAAAAATCGCAACCCGGCTCAGAATGTTAACACATAATAAATTGTTTTAAATCATAGCAACTTAAAAACATTAAAGAAATTCAATATATGTTCAATAAAAATCGATTAAACTAAAATGATTTATATATTTTTATATAAGTCGCTGCTTATGGTTAAATAAAACAAGTGTTCTGCAAATTATAACTTGAGATTGTAAATGACATCCATTGTAACAGAAATACAAGCTCGAAAAACAAGGAACAATCAAGCACAAATCCAGAGTGTAGCGGCGGCTGCAAGTGCACAGCTTCAGAAAATAAATCGACTCGGCGGCGGCAACTAGAAAAATAAATTGGTTTGCAGGCACATCTTTTAAATCCTGATACCTGTCCGGTATCAAAAGTCGGAATAATTACGTATTATATAATTATATATGTAGAGAACAAAAAATTGGTAGCGGTACTAAAGGTCTGCAGCACTTTATCCGCACCGCACCGCCCTTGTGGAATGATTTTTCTAATTATAGGCAAAAGTTGTAACTACGCTTACAGCACGGAATATAAAGGCATCCATAAAAATATATTTTCGGGCTCGGGCCGCCCGAGTTGTAATGTTTAGATAGAAAATGCGCTCTCTTACAAAAGTGAGAGCGCGCATTGTCTCCATCTCCTTCCCAGCCTCCCACCATAACAAATAATATGATAGTGCGAAATATCTACAGTCAACCCCGGAATTCAACCTCTGTACACGTTTGAGTTAGTCAAATTCCAAGCAATTGGTGCCACCATATACATCGGGTATCTATAAGGCTATTATAATCAATGGTATTATTAAGCACATCATTTCCTATTACTTTTTCTTTTGCACATTTTTTCTAAAGTCAATAATAACAGAGCAATATGCTCCAAACAAAATAACAAAAAATATATTTTTCCGAGATATCTGGGTAGCCATGCAATTTTTCCAAAAAACAAAAAGTTCATGAAATTGAACTCGTAAAACTGCAATTATTTCCCCATTTAATCGTCCCTCTATCTCCCCTAGTTTCTAAGATCCCCATGCTAAACATCCGAAATAACTCACCCTGTATATATATATATACACAGGGTGAGTTTTTTCGAACATCGTACGTCACAGTAGATGACCTTAGAGAAGCTGTACTTACAAGTTACAAGTTTTTGCTAATATTGATGGACGCTACGGTAGAAAAGAAACAAATTATGTTTTAAAAAATTGCACCTTTTTAAAACATAATTTGTTTCTTTTCTACCGTAGCGTCCATCAATATTAGCAAAAACTTGTAACTTGTAAGTACAGCTTCTCTAAGGTCATCTACTGTGACGTACGATGTTCGAAAAAACTCACCCTTTGTATATATATATATATACAGGGTGAGTTATTTCGGATGTTTAGCATGGGGATGTTAGAAACTAGGGGAGATAGAGGGACGATTAAATGGGGAAATAATTGCAGTTTTACGAGTTCAATTTCATGAACTTTTTGTTTTTTGGAAAAATTGCATGGCTACCCAGATATCTCGAAAAAATATATTTTTTGTTATTTTGTTTGGAGCATATTGCTCTGTTATTATTGACTTTAGAAAAAATGTGCAAAAGAAAAAGTAATAGGAAATGATGTGCTTAATAATACCATTGATTATAATAGCCTTATAGATACCCGATGTATATGGTGGCACCAATTGCTTGGAATTTGCCTAACTCAAACGTGTACAGAGGTTGAATTCCGGGGTTGAATTGAACTCGTGAAACTGCAATTCTTTCCCAATTTAATCGCTCCTCTATCTCCGCTAGTTTTCGAGATCCCCATACTAAACATCCGAAATAACTCACCCTGTATATATATATATATATACACAGGGTGAGTTTTTATCAATTTCATGAGCATTTTGTTTTTTGAAAAAATTGCACCTTTTTAAAACATAATTTGTTTCTTTTCTACCGTAGCGTCCATCAATATTAGCAAAAACTTGTAACTTGTAAGTACAGCTTCTCTAAGGTCATCTACTGTGACGTACGATGTTTGATACACTCTATCTTTTACCATTCCCCATAAATAAAAATCTAAAACAGAGAGATCGGGAGATTGGCCACCTCTACAGATATCGTTTGTATCTATCAATTGTTTCTATAGCATACTACTTCGAATAGTTCAAAACTGAAAAGAAAAAAATTCCCATAATTTAATTATTTATAAAAATACCTATGTAATATGATATATCATTAGAATTGTTGAAAAGAAGCCTTTTTTATAAAGTCATGGCCGACTATGGCTTCCATTAGACAAAAAAACAAGTTTGTGTCATAACTCAAAAATTATAGCTTAAATAAAATAATCGGTTAGACTGTATGATTAAGCATATATTTTCCTATAACGTTTTCCTTTACACATTTTTTCTAAAGTCAATAATAACAGAGCAATATGCTCCGAATGAAATAAGAAAAAATATATTTTTTCGAGATATCCAGTTAGCCATGCAATTTTTCCAAAAAACAAAAAGCTCATGAAATTGAGCTCATAAAACTGCAATTCTTTCCCCATTTAATCGTCCCTCTATCTCCGCTAGTTTCCGAAATTCCCATGCTAAACATCCGAAAAAACTCACCCTATATATATACAAGGTGTAACAGAAATACGTGTGTTAATTTTAAACATTGGTAGAACTCGTTATATAAAACATTTTTTCTATATGTTCTTTTTCAAAATTTGCAGGTTTTTTTTTACATTTTTTTGCCCCCTAATTTTGACTGAACGAGACGTTCTCAGGTACTGTCACTATAATTGTCAAGTGAAGTTTATTTCAAAATGCCAAATTTTCATTTTCATCAAGAATTAACCGATATTGTGTTGGTATATGGCCGAGCCTTTGGAAATACCGCAGAAGCCCGTAGATTGTACAGTGCACAATATCCTGAACATATTTTGCCTAACAGGCAATGATGTACCTTTATGACACCGTTGTCATCACAACAAAAGATTTTATCGCTGCACACCTTTAACCATAGGCGGGTACGCGTTTTAGTAGATAAACTAGAACATATTTTAAATCAGTTTAACGTTGGTTTTAGAAAAAAAAAACATATAGAAAAAATGTTTTATTTAACGAGTTCTACCAATGTTTAAAATTAACACACGTATTTCTGTTACACCCTGTATATATATATATATATATATATATATATATATATATATATATATATATATATATATATAATTTATTATAATACGGGTATAATGGATAAACCTAAAACCTAAACCATATTTTTATTAAATTCGTTTTACAAATTTGTTATTTTAATTACCTTAAGTCCGATTCGAATATTCAGGGTAAATAATACACGCAAAACACAAAGCACATTAAGCCTGCTCTTACACAGTCTTATACGTTAAATTTCTGTGACCGAATGATTCCGTAGCCGTATGAAAACTAAATATTTCTAATCGCTGGTGGTACTTCTTTCTTTTTCAGTCATAAATTGAATTTGTCCCTTTCATTTCATAAAATCGTATAGTAAGCAATCCACTGCTCTTGACGCTCTTATCTTAGTAGTAGTAGTAGTAGACAATCTTTATTAGGCTTCGACCTATGTGGCTTTCCGCCTTTAAGTTTTACATTTTATATATTGTATACATTGTAAATTCTGTATGATGGATGATGATGGTGAGCAGTGGTGATGTGAATGATGAGAACAGGTATGCCAAAGTCATTCTTTGTATGTTTCATATAATGTGTTTGAAGGGTGCTTTATGTTCGTTCGTCTAGTGGCTCGTTCGATGCATAGTTTATCCATAATTGTCCAGTTTGTTTCATTTTGTTTGAATTTGTGTCTGAGATTTCCGTGTCTGTCCAGTATAGGTGGGATGTTTGTGGTGTTGTACAGTTCTGCGTTGGATATATTGTGAAGGGGGTTGTCGGGGTGTCTGATTTTGGAGATGATTCTGATTGATTTTCGTTCTGTCTTCTGTATTGTGCGTTTTGTGAGTTCTGTGGCGTTGCTTAATTTGATGTGTCCGTAGTCGATGATAGGTCTGCATATTGATTTATATATTTTAGCCGCTGTATGTGTTGAAATGCCTTGGTTTTTATACGTCAGGCTGCGGAAGTGTTTTGATCGTTTGATAGTTTCGGTCCTTGTCCGTTGCGTATGTGTCTTGAATTTATTTTTTCTGTCGAATATTATGCCTAGGTATTTAATGTTCGTGTCTGGTCGTATTGTAATATTTTGGATGTCGATTGTGGGTGAGTAGTTGGTAATAGTATGGTGGGGGTTAAGGAGCTGGCATTTGGTAGGATTGGGTGTGAGCCTCCACATACGGAACCATTCCATTGTAGTTAGTTGTTGTAGGTTGTGCATTGTAACGTCTAGTTTTTTGTCATGAGATATGATGGCGGTGTCGTCTGCGTATAGTAAAATATATGATTTGAGGTTTATATGAGTCCTGTCGGCGAAGTTATGGTTGTATATGTCATGGCAGTATATATTGTAGAGGATTGGTGAGATTGAAGTGGTGAGAATGTTTGTGAGAGTGATCTGTTTGTCTTGATCTGTATTTGTCTGTTTGTTAGAAATTGATTGGTGATGTCTATGAGGTACATTGGTATTCCTAGAGTGTACATTTTGTACAGGAGGCCTTTGTGCCAGACAGTGTCGAATGCCTTGTTTATGTCTAGGAATACGGCCGCCGTGTGTCCGTTCTGTAAGTGTGTAGCTTGTATGTTATTTGTCATGATAAATAGTGGGTGGGTGGTCGAGTGATTAGGTTTGAAGCCGAATTGGTATGTGGGTATATTTGCATCTGCTAGTATAGATATTCGTTTTTTTAGGATGTGTTCGAAGTTTTTGCCGAGAACTGGGAGTAACGTTATTGGTCGGTAGCTGCTAGGTAGTGAGTGGTCTAGACCGGGTTTTGGGATTGTTATTATGGTGCCTCTCTTCCATATTTCTGGATAAGTTTTCTCTCGTAGGCATAGTTCGTATAGTTTTATTATGTGTTTATGAATTTCATCTGACAGGCTTCTGAGCAGGTGTTTAGTGATTAGGTCAATGCCAGAGGCGGTGTTTTTGCCTGTATTTAATATGTCGTAGTATTCGTCTTCAGTTATGTTTGGTGGTTCTTCGTTGTCTGTGTTTTGGTTTAGATGTCTGTCGTACCAGTCGTTCACATATGTAAAGTTATCGTTATTATATGTAGGGTCGTCGATGGGGGTGAAAGCTGATTTGAAGTGGTTTGCGAAGGCGGATGCCTTTTGTTCGTCTGTCGTATGCTCTTTGTTGCCTTGTACGAGTGTAGGTGTTCGTGATGTCTTTTTGTATTTTGTCAGTCGTTTAATTTTTGTCCAATAGATTGTTCCACGGTCTTTCTCAATTTCTTGGCACACTTCGAGCCATTTGTGTGATTTGTATTGTTGTGTCATTGTCTGTATGTTTCTGTTTAGTCTGTTAATTGTTGTTTTGGCGTCTCTGTTACCTGTCCGTATGTATTCTCTGAACATTTGTCGCTTGTTCTTGATTAGTGCAAGTATATACTTAGGTAGCCTATGTTTGTAGAATGTTTCGTTTGTTTGGGGACTGTGTTTTATTATTGAGCTAGTGAGTTTTGTCTGAAATTCCGTTAGGTGGTGCAATTCTATGTCTTGTCTTTCGATTTTGTTCACGTATGTCATCATGTCTTTATTTACTGCCTTTGCGTTTGTAAGTTTCAGGTTGATTTTCGTCTTGTTTGTTTCGGTCGTTGGCGGTCGGTCAAGCTTCACTGTGAATTTAATGGCCAGGTGATCTGAGCAGAGGTCAGGTGTTACTTCTATTTCTATTATGTTGTTAGTTAGATTGTCCGTATGTAGTAATATGTCTGGTGTGGTGTCGTTATTGTTGGGCATAATGAATGTTGGTTGCGTGTACTGTCTTATGAAGTCTGAGTTTCTTATGAACGTCTGTAATTGTCGTCTCTTTTGTGGGTTTAGATTGAAGTCGCCGATGATAATCGAATATCTATACAGGGATGCTTTTATGAAGATGTTCTGTTCGATTGGAGAGTATGGGTGGATGTATATGAGAAAGATGTGGAGTTTGTCATTGTCGAATGGGATCGTAAGGTGGAGGCATTCGTTTAGTGGGTTGTTTAGTACTGGTGGGTTGGCTTTCTGTGGTCTGTATCGTGGGTTTACCTGTATCAGTGATCCTCCTCGTGTATTGATGTTGATGTGTCCATGTTTTTGTATGGTTTCCCAGTTCCTGTATGTCACGTTTGTGTCGGTTTTGGTCTTGGTTTCCACGCTCTTATCTTAATTACCACAAAATAAACGAAACATAAAAGTTTGAGTGTTATTTATGGGCAGTCAGAAGAAGATATATAAAAACTTTTTTTTTTTGCTGATTAATTATATAGGCTAATAATAGTGTAAAATACAGAAAAAAATGTACAAAAATCCTACAAAAATTTGTTAAGAAAATGAAATAGTATATTACGGTCCCAGTCTGGGAAGTTGGTAATTGCGAACGGAGACAGAAAGACAGAGCAACCGAGAACAAGTCATACGAAGTATGACTTAACCTCTGTTCCTCCATCTTTGTCTTCGTTTGCATTACCAACAATTCACAGCCGTGGAGCGTACGATTTTTTTTTTCAACTGTGCGCCGAGGCTCTGTAAAGTTGTCAAAATCATAGGGTAAAACGTTTATTCGTGGGATTAAAGGTAATAAATAAAACACTCCAAAACAATTTTTGATGACGACACAATCTTATGTTTTACTTCTCGGTCGCATATTTTTACTTCCCGCCCGCATTTTTTACTTCCCGGCTGCATTTTTTTATTTCCATCAGATTTTTTTCGAGCGTCCACAATGAACGTTTTCCCGGATTTTTTTACGACGTTACAGAGCGCGTTTCGGGGCATAGATGAAAAAAAAAACATTGCGGTTCCAGCCACCGGCTTGCGGGCCTTTGAACAGCCGTCCCACCGGGAAATTTCCCGGTCCGTCTTATGGCCCATCCGCCCCTGCTGGAATGTATATTTGGTTTATCTATGCAGTGACTGTTTTTAATTGTGCATTGATCAGAATTTGTATGAAAAGCTAAACAAGTGGAACCATAGTAATTTATACAATAATACTTTTTTCTATTTTTAAACTATTGCCTCTTCTGGTGGTATTACTTTTTCTTGTCCATTCTCTAATTTCTGAACTGCAGCTGTGCGACTTTTAACTGCTAAATTTAAGTCTTACTATAGCTTAAATATTTTATTAAACGAGTTGACCTGAATACAACAAGCAGATTCCTATGCGCAGCGAGGATCCGTTAAGTTCAGCGAATTCAATAAATTAGCATAACTGCTGACGCTTGCGCGTCATGCGCATATGTACAGTGCTGTAGCTTCACGAATGTAATAATAGACGATTTAAATATTCTCGAACTTGAAATCGAACGACATTGACGTACACTAAACTTTCCGAGGAACACGAAACACGTGTATTTATATTTAGTTCTGAACAGGTTGCCGAGTCCGCTTTGTCCAGTACTCCAATAGGCTCTTTAAATTACAGATTACACTCTGGTGTATCCTGGTGGCTCAAGTAATGTTGATAAGTGGCACTTGATAAGGATTAAATTACGGGATACGTAGGTGGGGAAAAGTGCGCATGCTGGACATTTTCTCGGCAGTAACGTGGTAACAGTTAAGAGGACTTGACCATCAACAACCGACATGCTGTCAGTGCCAAGGAGCAAGGTGAGTTATTTAAGAGTTGAGAATTATTTATACAGTATTATTTGGGCTGCGAGTGTTTATACCACGAGTTTGCATGATACGCTAGTAATTTGCTCATAATTATACTGTAGGAAATTCCAGTTATGATTCGAACAGCAGGTAGCGATTTGAACAATCTGATATGGCACATCACATTCTCTATATTAAACTTTACTTTTATAAAAATATATTAATATATTTTTAAATAACTGTAATATTTCGAAATTATTGATAAAAAATAAAAAATATGATAAAAACAGTTTCAAATCAATATTTTTGTTCAAAACTATTTTATTTCAAAATAGTATTAATATCTTGATAATAATAGTTTTTTACTTGATACGGTTTATCGTGTACTCTAACCAGTTAGTAATATTTAAATATTGTAATAAATATTTTGATTTAATTTTGCCTCTAAGTTATTTTATTTCTTAGATATGGACGATTAAAGCGGATGATTAATGAAAGAGCCAAATAAGTTTCGACATCTATTGTATGCGCGTAACGATCGAATACCGTACATCGTTTTTCGCACGAAATCGCATCAAACTCGCATATTAATTTATCAGACTTTTGAAGTTGACATCAGATTTTATCTGTCACTGTCATAAGTTTCCATTTACATGTTAATAATGGGCGTTTAGCGAACGCAAGTGTTGAGAATCTGCACTCAACCTGATTACTTTGTGATAACAGTTAACTGTTGCTAGTTCGCTAAATGATCCAAAAGCAAAACTGCTAAATGTGTCACTCCAGTTAATAAGGTTATGTTGTTTGTTTATTTATTCACGCATACGCATAATACACGCGTATATTTGAGGTTATAAAAGACCGCCGATCGCTGCCAGCGTACTAAACTTGCGCTTAGTAAATTTAACAGGAGCTGACAATTAGCACAAGGTCAGCGGACTCGTTCAGCGAACCGCTGTCGGACAACTTTCTCAGCAGTTGCGTTCGCTAAAGGCGCCCATTGTAAAATTAAACATTGCGGAATCAAATTCATCAGAAACTCCCGAAAATAATGAATTAGAATAGGGATAGATAATTGCTTGTGAGCATATCATTCAGGAACAGTTTGTTACTTTAATTGTTTATTTACTTATCGCACTAATGCTGTTATAAATATAACAGCATTAGGTGTCTATGGAAACAAACAACTGTTGTAAAATCAACTTATATAGGCTAAAGCAATGTCGGTAAGAGTAACAAAGAGCACCATGCTGCGAAAACGTTATTAGATACAATATTTTCTGCCAACGTCAATATTCTAAATTTCCGTCGGGCAGGGCTTAGCATAGAGGATAACATCATACCGGCGACGGTTTGGTGGCTTACAATCAATATTTTGTATGTTTCGCATCCCTTAAAGAAATTGGAATGTATCAAGATCTGACTTCTATCTGACAATCAATTCCAAATGTCAAAACTTTCAAGTCTTGCGCCATTATAAATGGCAAATAATATAACAAAGAACTGAAAAAAGAACATGGAATACAAAATTTAAATGGGGTAAATTGAATAAAAACTAGCATTACTTACACTCGCAGGATAAAATATACGTTTAATGAGCGGACAGTTTAGCGAGAGCTGGCGAGACCGTTAATGCCCACAAATGTTCCGCTTGTATGATAAATAACTAGTATCGAAATGCTTGAATTATCACCAGCAGTTATTGACATTCGTGGTATGTATGTTGGGCCTTCTGTAACGAGTTTTTGATACTATTTTCTCCGTTTTGCGTATTACATATTAATATTTTTTTCTTTAATTGGTGATTTTGATTTGGCGTGAACTGACAATTAATAATCACATAATCACTGTCACTCAATCACTAACAATTCGATTATATCAAAATTTCCCTGAAATATGAAAAATTCTGAACATATATTACGAAAAACCGGAAAAAGAGAAAATAGTATCAAAAACAAGATGCAGAAAATACTTGAAACGCAAATGACAGTAGCGACAGAACCGAATCTGCCATCGGTATACTGTTAATTAAAACTTTGAATTTCAACTTGATGTCAGCGCCGACTGTGCCAAACTTTTTTTTTGTATACAGGGTCCATCATTTCACCTCCCGTCTTCTATAGCTCAGTTACTAATTGAATTAGGATTTTGATATTTTGTAGACTTTACTTGCATTCTGGTGCGTATTTCAGGAAAATATTTTTGATTATACAGGGTGTCCCAAAAAAGTGTGACGTCATCATGATGTATTTTTTTAGATTGCATTGTATATTTTTTGTTGCTTGTTTGGGTTCCCTTTATGGATGCCTACATTTCTAACATTTTATTGAAATCGGTTTATAATATTAGCACGCAAAAATAAAAACTGAAAAAAATCAGTTTTGCACTATTGGTTAAGAAAATTAATAAGAGATAAAAATATGCCTTATTCATAAAACCATACAATGTTCTCATTAAATTAGGTCTGACAGTTGCTTTAACCAAGTTTAATTGATATGCATTATACAGAGTGTCCAACATTTAGTGTCAAACTTTTCAAACTTCAAAGCACTTTATTTTTCTTATTTTAAATTGGAGCCCCTGTATATTTTTATGTCATTCCATGTGGAATTAAAATACAAACATTTTTCCTCATTACAACTCTAGCGCAATTCCTAACACATTAAAAGTTATGTCCAGAAAACTCATTTATCAACTATTCCAATTCCAATACAATTTGTTTTTGACTTTATTGAATATTATCTATTAGTTGTTCTATAATCGATGTGTCCATATATTCTAGCCAACCATCTATCCCCTTATTTACATTTTTTTTTTTAAGAGGATTACATTTTCTACGATCACTAAATGCAACAGGCCTTTTTGCTCGACTGACAACCAAAAGTTGACGTTAATCGATGACTTTCATTCGCCACGTTTTTAATGTTCGGCGCGCGATAAAAAGTAAGAAACGCGCGTCGTGAACCAATAAATAAGCGTCGTTTTAGAAAAACTCGATCGAAAAGTTTGCACTGCAGTAACCATTATTTTAGTGATTGTAGAAAAAACATTGTATGTATTATGAGCAAAAAGTGACATTATTGCTTTCAAGTGAATGCCGCGCTTCGCTACGCGTCGTGCAGGAATTCTCACTTTCAAGCAATAATCTATAACTTTTCGTTTTTAATACATAAATAACTATTGAAATTTTATTTAAAAAAAATTATGTAAACAAAATAATCAGTGATTTATTCATAATTAAATTATAAAGTCATTTTAAAATGCTTGTAAAATATAAATATAGATAAAAATTGAAACAATAAATAATAGTAATAATTATAATACAATTTTTTTTTGTAAGGGTATGTATACGGAAAATTGGGGAACTCTATTATTTTGTATTCAATGAAATAAATATTCGTCTATCCATGCTATTATTGTTATATTTATAGAAATATAACAGAAATGTACTGCCAGAGGCTCAGTACAGTGCTACGATGGTGTTTCTGGGATTCTTGATTTACGTTGGTTTAGTTGCGGTTAGGTTAGATTAAGTTGGGTTAGGTTAGGTTGTTAAATATAACCATAAGCTAAAATTATCAAAAAAATTATTGCAAAATAAATTTATTAGTACTTATTATAATAAAATAGGTGTTTTTACTTATCAAACACTTATCAACTAACTAATTGACAAATTATTAATACCTATCGTATTATGTAATGAAATAATTTGAAATATCATTAGACCTGAAGGATCGCTATAATTACGTATTTTAGAGTCAAAATTTGGATAATTAGTTCGAAAATATATTATTATCCTGAGGTGATTTGTTTAAATTGTACTCCATTTCTTTGTAGTATTTTTTAGTAATGTACAGGACAGTTCAGGACATGTATGCCAAAAGATATCAAATGATTTGGAAGGTCATTGTGAATAAAAAAGTTAAATATCAAGATCTGTACGATCTGTTTATGTTTCTGGGGTCTGGCGATTAAGTTACAAGTAAAGTACTCTCCATTCACGATGTTTCATATTTCAACATTTTGGGGTACTTTGATATGAACAATAACATTCAGAATGCTCATTTCCATGCGCCCTAACGAGCTTTAGCCGCTACAAGTTGCAGAATTTAAATCGGTTGAGATTTGACAAATTTATAACGAATTTACCGGAAATAAGCTCCATTCGACGGCTTAAAGCACTTTTTCGGTAAATTTTCTCGTGACGCGGGCGAGTATGACCAATCGTTCTAATCTTTTTTACAGACCAACATATCATGGGCGCGACCGGTTTTAACGCATTTGGTAGTATGTTGGTACCGTTTTTAGTGGCCAAAATCGCAAAAATGTGTATTTGGAATTAACACATTTTCAACATTTTGGGGTACTCTGATATGACCAATAACATTCAGAATGCACTTTTTCCATGCGCCCTAACGAGCTTTAGCCGCTGCAAGTTGCAGAATTAAAATCGGTTGCGATTTGACAATTTGCGTCGGGGGAGTCTATGAATATCTAGTAATTTTGTTGGTAGTGTTTCGTAAACAATTGAATTCCCCAATGGAACTTGTCAATTTTGTTTAGAGGTTAAGTTGTTTTCAATTATGGTTATATTTTTTAAATAACATTGTTGCCAGATGTAAAGTTTAAAATATTAGAGATGAAAATGGAACGGCAGGAAATTATAAATCTGACAATGTGGTAGGAGGGATCTAATAGACATCGACACAAAAAAATAACTAACCGTTAACCGTGTTGTAACTTCCGTTGCATCACTGAAACAGTTTGTCCAACATGACAAAAAGAAAACCCAGCCAACTCGGTTGCAAACATTTCGTGAATGAAATATAAATATACATATCTCGACTGCTATGGCACTTTTAGATTAAGTTTAATTCAATGACTGTCGCTTGGGGAATCAGCAATATTAGCAATTTTGCAATCTTATTCGCAATTGTAATTTCATCTAATTTATATTAAATGTGTGTGACAGCATGATAAAAATATGTAAGTGTGTACATATTGGTTCAGTTTTTATTTAAAACGTATTCACAGAAAATGTATTCAACGCAAGAAAGTGTTTAAATAGGGGAATGATACCGAACTGGCTGGTATACGGATTGTGCGAGATTAATTTCAGTGCATTATCCTGCGATACCAATCCCATCAATCCCGTTCAATCAACAACCATCAACCGTTAATCCCGAAATAGTAACTCATTTGCTAAATGGAAGATATTGGCTCTTCTTTGGCATAACATAATAAATTTCATTTAATTTCTTCAGTTGAAATATGGCATCTCCTAGTTCTTTTATGATGACCAATTGCGACGCTTCATGTACAGTTATGCTCACAGAAATCTAGTACAGACATATTTGTTTGGTGTAATTTGTACCTACCTCTTAGACAAGGTGTTTAGATTCATACTGATTCAGTCAAATTGACATATTGTGACGTACCTGAAGGGCAATCAGCGCGTTAGGCCGTGGAGCGAGTGGAGGGTCCCTTCGAAGCAGTGACGAGGGCCAGGCTCTCGGTGTCAGGGAGTGGGGGGGTTAAAAAAGGCTCCACGTAATTTTAACCTCGTCCCTACTTCGTCGCAAAGGGAGGCTCCACCCTACCTGCGTGGGTGGACGGCAGACAGTCAGCGAAGTTCAGAAATCACGAACTGTCGCAACCGCTGACCATATGGCGCCAACACCACCAGATTTAAATCTCGCAGTGAGAATAGGAACTGAAAACTGAAAAGAATGCCCGATCGAAAAAACGTGGGGGGAACAAAAAATAACTGGTGTGAATTTTGTGGTGTAAAATATCGGCGTTTATTCACACAAACGACAGGACACCGTGCCTACGCTTCCTGAAATAAATACCTCCGTTCGCAACCCTATCACGCAGGGTTCACCATATTCGGCCGAATATCGCGAACTTCTAATCGCGCGATTCAAAGGGCCGTCGGAGCGACTTTTTCTTACACAAGCGCAAAACACGTACGGCATGAAACACGTAACCCAAATTTTACACAAAAGAAATAAACGATATATCAAATGGAATTAAATTCAAATGAGAACAAAAAATAAATAAAAAGATCTGGCCTGTGTTCCTGGTCTGCGACTTTGCTGGCGGGCTGAGCTCGGCTCCTGGGCGGGCGGCGGCCGATAAGCGTCGGGGACGCCGATCACTTGATTCCAGACCTCAGAGCAGGATGGTCGCTGCCTCTAGCCAAGAACTGGCTGGCTGAGCTACTTAGCCCTTACCCCGTAAAAAAAAACGCCTGCAAAGCACATGGCCTTAGTAACAATGGCCGGACACGTGGCTTTACGAAAAGGAAAAAAATGTCGGGTTTAAGTACTTACTCGGGTGTTGTGAGCGTATGGATAGTACCTTGCCTTGTGCTCGGTGCCTCAATCCCCTCAAGGGTGGTTAAATGAGTCCCCGTTTATTATCCCGGAAACCGGATGGTGGTATACCAATTAAAACGGGACCTCTGGCACGTCTGCACTATCAGGAAGGCGACTGGTTTCTGTCCTCATGGTGGCGTCTCGCCAACGATTTTAAAACTCACACACATATAGGGAACACGTCACCACAACAAAAAAAGTGTGAGTACCGTCGCCTACAGTGGAGGTCTGTGCGCCAAATTAATTATTAAAAGGCAGTTTCTGTCGAAGGCGTTTCCGGACCGTTACAATCTGTCAATACGTCAGGTAGCATTTTCGATTTTTTTCAAAAATATACGTAGTATGGCAAGAAAACTTAATAATATCGAAAAAATGCGCATTGTAGCCAAGCTGGAAGAAGGAGACACCATCAGGCACTTGTCAGAAGAGATGCATATAAATAAATCCACGGTATTGAATGTAAAGAAAAGGTGGGAAAATGAAGGTAGTTTAGACAGGAAACGCGGAACTGGCTTTGTAAGAGTTACCACGCAGGAGCAAGATAACAATTTAGTGGAATATTTGAGTTCTGGAAACGCAGTTTCCGTGTTCCCGACAAACGGCAAGTCGAAGAATAAAAGAGAGCGAATTAAGATGTCGTGTAGCAGCAAAAAAAAAATTTGTGTGAAGAAAGGAAGCAGGCAAGATTACCATATGCCTTAAATCATAATCAGAAACGTAGATGAACTGTGGGGAATAATTGAAGAGACATGGGAAACGTTAATAGACCGGCCAGACTACTTTCGAAATCTTATATTGTCGATGCCGAGGAGATTAAGGGCTGTAATTGACGCGAATGGTGGAGCAATAAAGTATTAGCTGCCTTTATTTCTTTAATTTTATATTTAATTAAAAGCCAGTTGTACAACAAACAATTTTAGATAATTGTGTAACTAGATCTAAATTGTTTGTACTAGATTTATGTAAGCATGACTGTACCTACTACTAAATTTTGCGATTATATTAGACATTGTTTCGATTGATTTGATTCGTCTGTCAGGATAATGCACTCAAAATAAATTTCTCAAACTCCGTATCTATTGCAAGCTCGGTACCATTTGAATTGGAATATTTGAGTACTCTCTTCTTGCGTTGAATACATTTTCTCAAAACATTGTTGATATTTGAAATGATCTATTTACACGCGCTAGTAAATTTGATTGCATAACCGTTGCATTTTAGCAATGCATTTCGTACTGTCGTTTTAAAACCAGCCTATTTTAGAACATAGCCTATGGTCAGATATAAAAAACGCGCGGTATAATTATTTATAGTTACAAATTATGAGAATTTTCTTTCGATTGGTGATATATTATTTAATTCAATCAACAAATATTTACATAAAAGAAGGCCTTGAGATGTTGAAAGTATGTCCGCTAGGGTAGAAGACGTCTGGTAAAATCTGGTGGCAGCAATTCAAGATAGACCTGTATATTCTAGGGATGCATATCTAAGTCTTTCAAAATTGGTTGGCAGGTTTCATAACACTGACACAGTCATAGCCGCCCCTTATCTATCTTAAATTGAGAAAACATATCTACTGCCGATACAATTTTTGGATTGAGTTTTAATACCTCCATTGGCTATTGAAATTAAGGGCCAATGTTCTTCAGTCATACGTATCAAATTAACGTCTACGAAGAATCGCATGTACATGACACATAATAAATAGGCTTTAATTCTACTCAATATAAATATGTATATCTAAATAGGAGTGGAGCACTACAAGGTCAACAGGAATTAATGCTCGCTGTCGTAGATTACTTGTTGCAGGCGCGTGGCGTGATATTTTATCAGGCGAAATCGTGGCGAATAGAGTACCCAGATTGTTGACATTTATACTCCTATAGCCACTTGCCGATGTGTATAGATTAAATAAGCAATCTGTATATTTTACAAGTTCATAATTATTCAATGGAATTATTTTGCACTTTAAAATGCCTACTTAAGTTTAACTTTTACTATAAGAAATGTCATTATTAAATCTTATTTTCTGAAGTTTTAGAGGCATTTGGTAGTCTTAATTGTTTGTGGGAAATTCATGTACAAAACCCAAGAAGCTGCATGCAATATAAAATATCTGAAGCTTTATTTGCCACAAGGAAACAATGTAAATGAAAAATTTCATTAGTTTTTGACATTTCTCAGGGAGACTAGAGTACCTAAGCCTCACATATTCGGTGGTGAACCAAGTCTTAACATAAAGTAAGATTAGTTTCAGTGGTGCGTTATGGTTTCATGGCCCTGGGAAAATTTCTAATTAGAGCCCCCATGTGCAGTGTAATTTTTTTTATTGCATTAAATAATATAAGAACAAAAATCATTTGGGACCCCTCTCGAGATAGTGTTAGTGGTCGCGTCAACCACCACAAGAAAATAAGAATGCTGTAATTTCTGTGAATCATATCCACGATTATTCATTGAAAGGCGCAACAAACTACACCACATATTACTTCGATTAAAAATATATGATTCTAATCGTTCATTAAATGACTAACAATGCAAGGCGACCTTCATAAAACTAGATAAAACACAAAAATACTTAAAGTGCGTATAACGTTTTGTAATGAGATTAATCTAGCGAATAGTGCGTATAACATTTTGTAAACAGATTAATCTAGCGACAATAATCTGCACACATTTCAATATTTACGCAATATTTATCTACGAATTTAAAATATACCGTTAGAAAATAAGCAATTTAAAACCTCGTATGTATCACAATATAAACTTTTCTGCAAGGTATACGTTGGAGAAAGTTTAGAAATTGATTACTGATGATTGAATAAGAATAAGGAAAAACGGACTTATAGAGGTATAATTCAATTTTAATTCATGTAAGTTCTGAAGAATTGTAAGAACAATTCTATCATTTTCGGTCTATCCTTATAAAAAATAAACCACGAATTTTGCAGTTACCTGAACTAAAAAGTTACACCACATGACTTTATCTTGCTAATGGATTGTGCAATTATAATCACAATTATTAAATTATTGCAAAATAAAACTATACACTTAAATGTTAATGCACACGCCGTAAAGACCGTTTAGTTCGATAGCCTAATAAAGATTGTAGTAGTACTACTACTACTGCTAATGCATACTACATCATTAATATCAATTATAAAAAGTTAAATTTCTTAATTAATCCAAGAGTCTTATGATTTTATTTTCTACAAAAAGTGTACGATATCTATTAATAGTTATTTAGGTATTAAGAGCGAAAAGTGATACAGTATTAAACACTGTATAAGTGTATACTGGTAGCCGTTACTTTGTGGAACATGGTAAATGAATGAAATAAACTGTGACGGTTATTATATTGGTCAGTCAGGGCGGAATTTTAACATCCGGCACAAGGAACATTTGAGATCGTTTCATCTCAGAAAAGAAGATTCGACATTCGCAGAACACCTTCTTAATGAGGGCCACGAGCCAGCTGATGACCCCATCAAGATCCTACATTTCGCCGACAAAGGGCTTAAACTGAATTTACTGGAATCGTTGGAAATCTTCAAATCCACACTTTCAAAGGACGGTCATTTACTTAATGATCAGACAGATCTGATATTCTCTCCCCTCTTCAATTGTTATAAAATTTAGGGTATATATTGTGTTTCATTCCCAATTTTTGTACTTAGTTTGACAATGACTATAAAGTAGTCGAAACTGCAGTCACTAAATTATTTTTTGTAAAATAAAGGTGTTAGTGGAAGCAACAAAGTAAAATTGTTTTATTTCATTCATGATACAGTATTGTTTGAAAGTGAGAGTTACCATTCACTTGAAAGCAATAATGTCACGTTTTGCTTGCTCATAATACATATAAAATGTTTTCAACAATTACTAAAAACTGTTAAATACTGTGCAAACTTTTCGATTGAGTTTTTCTAAAACGACGCTTATTTATTGGTTGCTATTGACGACGCGCGTTTTCTAGTTTTTGTAGGCGAGCGTCCTGATGAAATAAAACTTAAAAAAAATGGTTTGTCGTGATCTCCTAAAATGAAATAAAAGTTTTTATCACTTCCGCTTTTACCGGCCATCGAGTTTTAAATGGAACACCCTGTATATTTTTACATATTCAGATTGTTCATTCAATTCTGAACACATTTTGTTAAGCCTATAAAGCACTTTAGCGTCTTTAGTAGTTTTTGAGGAAAAAAATAATTTCCGAAATTTTTGCTTCAAATAGATTATTTAAAAAATATTCATAATTTCTCTTAGCTATTACATCCTAAATTCTCTGGAATAAACAATTGGTGATCATAGATTATTATATTTATGACTAACATCTGTGATATAAATGTAATTATGACTAATATTTGTTTGTTATTTTTCTGTTTGTTTCCTTAAATGTAGTGAAATAGACATTTTTTCATATATAAAAACTAAATTAAAGATTAAATATTTAGTATGTCAATTCATTCACAGAAACAGAATTTAAATATCTTTGCATTGAAAACAATTCCCCGTGGAGTTGAGGGATTAGCGTAGAAGCATAGAGTAGCGTAGTTATGCTCAACTGTTTCGGGTAAAATTAATTTCAGAGCTCAGATCTGCCACACCGGTTCCCATCACTCCCTTTGCCCTTCTTAAAATTTTTATTTCCATTGCCTGTAATTTACTCTCGTCTCTATCTGTTAGCACCCAGGATTCACAGCCAAATGTTAGGATTGGTCTGTATACAGTTTTGTATGTTAATAATCTTATTAGATTTTTCTCATGTTTATTTCATTTTCTTGTCTCCCCGTTTCTTGTATTGAGACCCCAAGATATATGTATGATTCCACATGTTCGATATAAGTTCCTTCTATCTCGATATGTATATCTACCTTTTCGGATTAAATTACCATTGTTTTTGTTTTACTTTTATTCATTTTCATTCCGTATTTTGCCAAGGTCCGTAGTTCCATATTGTCAAATTTTCATCATCCGCAAATGCACATTCAGATATACAGTGTGGAAATTATGTAGAGGATAAATTCGATAACTCCGTTAATGTGTATGAGAGAGAAAAAATCTAAAAGGGAGATAGCGATTAAATTACTGCGCATATGAAAATATTTTTTCAGATTTAAAAAAACATAATTTTAAAAGTTATGACGTCATTAATATTATTTTTTGAATGACAACCTACATTTTTTATTTTTTATTTCGGGAGAGCTTTTTAATCTGTTTTCAACCATACAACATTTTGAATAGGTTACATAAGAACAAAAAAAAGCGGCCTTATAGTTAAAAAAGATTAATGAAATTAACAGACTAATCCTAGTTATCGGGGTTTAAAACCAACAAACAAATTTTAAGGCTTCGACAATTACTGTAAATGTTCAAACTGATGACCCTGCACCATCTGGCAATACCCAAGACGGTAATAAAATGCATTCACCACGTTTTGAAGCATTCGTTATTAACCTACACTCATGCCGACTTCTTTCTTTAAGAGCGCGGTTTTTCGGGCGTAAAAGTGTTTTTCAACCTAAACGCTGTTAATAATCACTTTCACGTTATATTTTCTGTACCATAAATTAACAAAATAAATACTACGTGTCGCTGCATAGTAAGTTTTTTGATTATTTACGTTTTTCTATGAAATATCATGAAATCGTCGCTTTTTGCCGTTTTTCATCTTCATGGATTGTATTTGCAAATATTTGCGCAATTTTAAAGCTTTACATGAATATAGACCTGATTCTACGTGTCAGTTTATAGTTTATAATTAAAATTACCAATTATTTACCATATTATTTAAATAATTTGATTCAGAGAAATTATGTTTATTCATTCAAAAAATATATCCTGAAACCTTGTAAAATACTGTATCTAATAAAATATAGTACTTATTAATTAACAGATGTTTTATGGTTTTATTAATTATTTAAAATGTACCTAAATTGAATATCCCGCCGTGAAAATAGTTAAAAATTTGCTCCTAGCAGTTCATATGTTCGCTAGGAGATGGATCAATGACATAATTGCTAAGCCATGTTGCCAACACTTGTAACAGAAGTTTGAAATATGCGAATCAAGTGTAAAGGTCATTTTTTACCGCTGTTTTTCAGCTCTGTCGGGGCTCAGCCGTTTGAACGAACGCCGACATTATTTTGCGGACTTCGCATTTAAACCGCGAAATATCGTAATTCTTATAATTTTTAATGCAGGACATTCTAAATCTTTGCAACGCGAATGATGATTGCCCCATCACCATGGGCATTATCGTAAATGGGTTTTTTGTGCTATTTTCTGTAATAAGGAAATTAGTTTTTTATTTACTATTTTTCTAGCAGCCAAGGAAACATTTTTTTTTTGTCATTTTTTAAAGAGTTTAATCTCTTCTCATATTTTTTTATGATATGGTTAACACATTCAATTTTTGTGATATCCTTCCCATACACACAAATATCGAAATACGCAAAAGAACTACACAATGCACAAGTAAATTGTCACAGGAAGATTTAATAGTCTAACTAAATATAAAAAATATAAAATATGCAATAATAATTGTCATAGGGAGGAATTAGTCATACACAAAATACAGACACAATAGTTGTCACAGGGTGAAAGTAGAAAATAGTCACGGGGGAGACAGAAGTTTATAAAACACACACACAACCAAAACGCACAATAACCAAAGCAGAAACAGACGATGGAAGCACAACCATAATTGAATAGGATTTTCAAATTAACTACGCACCCGAATGTAAAGAAACCTAAATGAATCTATTTGCATGTGGGGTGTTGTTGAAATCTCTAGGGCGAAATGCACGCACTTATAATACTTTAAGAAGGGATAAGTATGTACACAAAATTTGGGTCCTGAGGAGATAAGGAGATAAGTTCTTGGGTCGTTTATAACTGCCATCTTAATACTACCTCTGTTCCATAATAAGTGAGCCATTTGAGTTTTCTTTCAAACTTATTGACACTTAGTTATTTTTTTAATTTATATTTTGATATTCTTAATATACGCAAAACTTATTTTGTGAAAAATAAACATCGGTAATGGCTCACTTATTATGGAAAAAAAAAATAAAAATCGGTAATGGCTCACTTATTATGGAAAAACTAAAAATCGGTAATGGCTCACTTATTATGGAACAGAGGTATTAGTTTTTTGGACAGTTGAAGAGGTCACCGAGAGCTTGCTTATATTGACACCAAACATTTGATTTGAAGTCAAAAATAAAAGTATTTAAAATAAATATGGTCTCAGTTTACTTATAGTTTTATTAGGGTGAAATTGAAGGAAACTCGTTTTCCAATGTTATTTCGCGATCAAATAATCCCTCGTCACGACAACGAAAATGGAATTGGCTGTGTCAGGCATCTATTTATTTTAAAATAAAAGTGATCTTAAAGTGTAAGAAATGTTTCATATACCTTTTTTGGCTAATAAGCTTACAGTAATCTTAATAAGACTCAAATTTGGTCACATAAATTACAAAACTTGTAAAAGGATTTAGTGAATTTAATTAAATAAATATAACATTTTAAAGAAATTATTCCCTGATATCGAGAGGCCTCTTTACCCCAGCTAGTATACGGCATTATTAATAAGCGACAGCCAAATAATTTATGAACGGGTTAACATAATTACAATCGGAGAACTAATATAGAAAGTTTAGACATTTATCTACAATTAGACAAAGTTTTAAGAAATAAATTAAAAGTGACTTATTTCTGATCACCTAATCGGATTTATGTGCAGACAAGAATACTCCATTATAATTCAAGATATTGGAACAAAAAAAAGAAGGGGGTTCACAACAATATTATCTCCAATAATATAATATAATAATAATAATAATAATAATAATAATAATAATAATAATAATAATAATATTAATCCCTACTACTCCTCCACCTATGGCGTAATTGGTTACTGTCTTTGTTTGAAAGAGAATTGTTACAAAATTATATAATATAATGTATCGGAAATACAGTGTTTATGCTCATAAATTAGCACGCGTCGAAAAAAAATCTCGCGCTGCTTCATCGTAAAATTATTTGTGGTCCGCCGCAAAAAAGCTGGCTATACAAATTAAACACATGGCAACATGTTCAATTTTTTGCACGCAAATTTCGTTAGTAAGGAATGCAAAACATATTACAGAGCGCTTTTAAATCAAATCCTGGCGGATTTATCAACAACTAGAGGCCAGTTTTCGCGCCAAAACCCCGCTCTTAAGGTCCTCTATACCATGTTTTTCAAGTGCCCCCATAGAAAAAAGTCTAATGGCGTCAGATCAGGGGACCTAGCCGGCCATTCCCCGGCCAGGAAGAAGGGGTCCATCCTATCCATCTTTACTTTTTTAACTTTCGGGCCGTATTTAAAAAAAAAATCTTTTGTAAGCTATTAAAAATGTTGTATGGTTAAAAACAGATTAAAAAGCTCTACCGAATAAAATAATAAAAATAGTAGGTTGTCATTTAAAAAAAACATTAATGACGTCATAACTTTAAAAATTTTGTTTTTTTTAAATCTGAAAGAAATATTTTCAAATGCGCATTAATTTATATCGCTATCTCCCTCTTAGATGTTTTCTTTCTCATACACATTAACGGAGTTACCGAATTTATCCGCTACTTAATTTCAACACTGTATACACACTCTCCATGTTTCTATGTCCTACATACATTGCTTTTGTTGTCTGTTCAGCGTTCCTAATGATTTCATCCATAAATGAAGCGGCATTCTTATCGAAATTTGTGTGAGAAGTTAGGATAAGTATATGATAGGTATTTCCCGAACTAATCTGATTTTCTCACAACTGAAGATTGCTTTGAAAATACTTTACATGGGTAAATAACTCATGGTCAAATTGTTTTTGTTTCTGATTATTCGTATTTGGATCGTTCAAGTAATTGATGACATCATCAAAAAATGCAATATCAGAAAACCATGCATCATTTCCCAAAGGTTGGACCAGCTCGGCTTTGCCCTTCATTTCCATGAAAGTTTGTAGGTACTTCTTCTCTTTACTCATAAAGTCTCTTCAACATTTTGCCTTTACTGAGCCATCGAACATCACAATAATAATGATGTCCTCATATGCCATTTCCAAATCCTGCAGGAATTGCTAGAACTGGCGGTAATTCAAACCTCTTGATTTAATAAAGTTAATATACAAAACAACTGCCTCAATTACGTGCGTGAATTATAATGATTTAGCGCAGAGGTTTTCTTGATGAATAATACGGTGAATGGTTAACAGATAATTAATATCAATATTTCTTTTTGATAATTCTAATTTTAATTTAGCCACCACTCCTTCAATTTTCCCACTTCAGTTTAAAAGCTCTAAGCACATAACAATTTCTTCAAATATGTCATCTTCTTTTATAGTGTCTTTCTAGGCTCTAAGTGCGAGTAAATCTTCTGTTATTTCCAAATTTTGGTCGACTGCTCGAATAAACAATGCTAGCTTCGCTGTATCGGTAATATCAGTGCTTTCGTCCAATGCTATGGAACATGCAATACAATTTTTCACAACTTCGCCCAAAGAGACTTTCATGTTTTCTGCCATTGCATCTATTCGTCTGGTGACTGTTCTTCTGGATAAACCAACTTCTGCGAACTTTGTACTATTTTCTGGACACAAGATATTTGCTACTTCTATTAAGCACTCTTTTACAAATTTGCCTTCCGAGAACGATCATTAAACAATCTAAACTTGACTAACCCGCAACTTCTGCACTTCCCTACTGTTCTAACTCAGACTGGCAGCAGAAGTAGCTGCTTCTCATTAGATAGCGGGTAGTCTAAGCATATCGAATATTCCTAAATATACTAGTACTAACAAAGCACCTTCTCGTGGGTCGTTGTTACAAAATCTCCGCATTGGGAGACTACCATAGTATGACATGAATGCAAATAATTACGATTGATTCGCACCTAGGATAATATAATAATTTCTCCTAGCGTATTATTATTCTGTGTAATATTATATATAAAAAAATTGGGCATTGTAAGGTTAACAGTGATAGCAATCAAAGCTATGAATCAAACAAGCATTTTGTTTTCTGAAATTGTACAGTAAACTAAGAGAAATTGGCAGTAAAGATATAGTTATTTAAGAAATAAGTATAAAAAATCGATGTTTATTAATGAGGGGCTTAATTAGTCTAATAAATTAATGAGTGGGCGAGGTACAAGCGAATGCTTTAATAGGTACGAGTTGAATGAGCATATTTTTTACACATGTATCTTGCAACATTTTATCTACGATAATATTGATTTACTAAAATAAGCATTTGATTTGATTTTTTAAGATATCAGAAATCAGTTTTGATTTTCACCTGCTATGTTCCATGCAACCCCTTTATCCTTAAGGGATCCTTGACGATCTTTAAAGAAGTCAATTTTATACAAATGAAAAGCCAATAATCTATGTATAAAACTATAAAATACTGACGCCTCAAAATGTAATGATTGATTTGAATTATTCCGAATTATAACATCTGTATATAAAGACTTTCTGTATATCTAGAAATTCAATTTATTACATACTCCTGAATATGACCGAGAGACCTAAACAATTGTAGACGATTTTATAACAAAAAAGTGAAACTTAAATCAAGTATTTCTATTTATATTTAGTAAATATGTTTCACCAAATAATAACAACAGATCCATTTCATTTAGTTAATTTTTAAAGTTTATAATTTTAGTGTGCTGCTTATACATATTATTATCAATACTTTATAGCTCTCCAGTATCGTATATTATGTTGTCCATTTCCGATTACTCTTACTTTACTGGCGATTTTTGTAGAGAAAACAAAATTAATTGTAGAACAACTATGAACGTGGTATGTTGAGATCTTAATACTTTCTTATTGATGTTTAATAAACTTCTCTATATTTTTGTGCAGGTACTATAAAAATCTACTTTCTATCCAAGGATTACTATAATAAAAAAAATATTGTATTGTAATAAATAAGAATACGTTTCGTAAAAATTTTAGCTGACGCATTTCTTGCAAGTCCAGTAATTTCAAGTTAGCAAATAACATAATTACTTTTGTTAAACTTATGCAAAGATAATGTGTCGCGTTAACCCATATATGATGTACGAGTACATACATCGTCCTATCTTATCACACTTACATAATTCGTAGTGTTATCACTTGTGAAAAATAATGACGAGTAACCTTGAACTAGACATAAATTTATCATGTTTACTTAAAGAATTCATACTTTTAGCTTAGGAACAAACTGACTAAATGTTAAGTAACTAAATATTAGTTTTAATTGGTTGGCTGTTTAATTATAATTGGAACTTTTGATTATCTATATTAATTTATATTTTTTTTACTTTACTTTAACAAAAAAGCCCACGGTGGGTGAGATGTTAGCATACTTGTTTCTCATACAAAGGGTTCCAATCTCTTGGGTCCAAGACATCAAAGTTATTTTCCTTTGGAATCAAAATTAAGCTGGTGGTCTCGTATACTGCAAAACTATGTATTAAATAAACCAATTATGGAAATAGTATGGAAATGTATAGTGGCAAAAATCCCTAATATGGTAGATAGGTCATTGGCTACAGAAATTAGCCACATCAAAAATAAAACAGATTTGCAAATTAAATGTTATTATTACGTTAATAATTATTTTTATATATGATGGAATTTATTTGTTATAATTTATTTTATATACAGGGTGTCCCACGGCTCATGGACCTTTAAAAGTTTATGGGGTTCCCGATAAGATAAAAGTTTGAAAAAATTCATCCAAACATGGCTGATACCGTTCTCCTCAGGTGAAATACTTTCACACTTCTATCACTTCCGGTTACACCGAAAGTAGCCATCAGCTTTTGTTTTTTAAATAGAACACCCTATATATTATTATGTTTCTGGCTTCATCGTTTAATTTGAAACATCTTTTGTAGACATGTGTGTACACGTATATGTTTTTAATTTCTGAGATATAAATTATATTCCAATATTTTTTGCTCAAAAAGAGTTATGAAAAATGGCTACAATTTCTCTTACAAATAAGATAAAAACGGAAACGTTGTCTTGAGTTGTACCTGAATAAACTGCAATGAACTAAACAATTTAGTACAAAACTGCTATGACCAGAGGAAGGACATATTTCTATGCTTCATCGTCTACGAGAAGGCGTTCGACAGCATCAATCATGTATGCCTCATCGAATACTTAAAAAGTGCTGGTATAGATGATAAGGACGTAAGAATAATCCAGTACCTGCACTGGGAAAAGGCGGCCACGGTTATGATTAATAACCAAACCACGACAGAATAACTCGAAATAAAAGAGGGGTACGTCAAGTATGCATTTGGTCACCACTTCTATTTAACTACGTCCACGAATATTCTCGGAAGTCTTCGACGACCTGATAGTTGGCATTCGTAATTCCAACAGATCGCCGTTATTGCCGAGGTAAATTGTCATGAAAAGTGCCAAGTTGTTTTTTTTTTTCTAATATTGATTTAATTTTCGAAAAAAACTTAAAAGAGTAGCAAAATAAAAAATAAAAATATAAAATTTAAAAATAGGGCTTGGTACATTTATATATATTATAAATAACTCTTAGTATCCTTTTGCAAATTAAAAAAAAGAATAATGTGGCTTAGACATTAGAAGTTTGATTGGCAATTTTCACAAAAATCTCGATGCTTTCGCTCTGTCGGCCGCGCAGGCCATCCCCTTGCCCCTCGGCCAATACCCGCCACGGGTAATAACGGGCAATAACAGTAATACTTTATTATCGTTGGCCTACAAGAAAGTACTAAAATATTGTATCCAAATTGCACAATTTTGTGTAATTTGGATTATAAAAGTTGGATGCAATTGTAAAATTGATATTTTGAATTGATTTCCTTTCTCAGGGATCTTTCTTTAATTAGAAATGATAGTGGTATAAATGATAGTATGATAGTGATAGTAGTACACCAACACATTTTTTATTGAAGTATTAGAGAAGCATAGGAACGACTCTTGTTGTTAAAATCAAATATACAGGTATTATTCATATGCTTCTCTCGTACTTCATTATATTATGATTGGTATCTAAGCCCAGCAAATTGTACATTTGGCAACTAACTCCGGACGCACTGGACTGATGAGACCTACCAGGTCGAAACCGGTCTACAGTTCTCCTCGGAGATGATATCCAAATGTACAAATGTTTAAAATTATAATTCAATTCATTTGATTTGATTTTTTAAGATATCAGAAATCAGTTTTGATTTTCACCTGCTATGTTCCATGCAACCCCTTTATCCTTAAGGGATCCTTGACGATCTTTAAATAAGTCAATTTTATACAAATGAAAAGCCAATAATCTATGTATAAAACTATAAAATACTGACGCCTCAAAATGTAATGATTGATTTGAATTATTCTGAATTATAACATCTGTATATAAAGACTTTCTGTATATCTAGAAATTCAATTTATTACATACTCCTGAATATGACCGAGAGACCTAAACAATTGTAGACGATTTTATAACAAAAAAGTGAAACTTAAATCAAGTATTTCTATTTATATTTAGTAAATATGTTTCACCAAATAATAACAACAGATCCATTTCATTTAGTTAATTTTTAAAGTTTATAATTTTAGTGTGCTGCTTATACATATTATTATCAATACTTTATAGCTCTCCAGTATCGTATATTATGTTGTCCATTTCCGATTACTCTTACTTTACTGGCGATTTTTGTAGAGAAAACAAAATTAATTGTAGAACAACTATGAACGTGGTATGTTGAGATCTTAATACTTTCTTATTGATGTTTAATAAACTTCTCTATATTTTTGTGCAGGTACTATAAAAATCTACTTTCTATCCAAGGATTACTATAATAAAAAAAATATTGTATTGTAATAAATAAGAATACGTTTCGTAAAAATTTTAGCTGACGCATTTCTTGCAAGTCCAGTAATTTCAAGTTAGCTTAGATAATAATGTGGCTTAGACATTAGAAGTTTGATTGGCAATTTTCACAAAAATCTCGATGCTTTCGCTCTGTCGGCCGCGCAGGCCATCCCCTTGCCCCTCGGCCAATACCCGCCACGGGTAATAACGGGCAATAACAGTAATACTTTATTATCGTTGGCCTACAAGAAAGTACTAAAATATTGTATCCAAATTGCACAATTTTGTGTAATTTGGATTATAAAAGTTGGATGCAATTGTAAAATTGATATTTTGAATTGATTTCCTTTCTCAGGGATCTTTCTTTAATTAGAAATGATAGTAGTATAAATGATAGTATGATAGTGATAGTAGTACACCAACACATTTTTTATTGAAGTATTAGAGAAGCATAGGAACGACTCTTGTTGTTAAAATCAAATATACAGGTATTATTCATATGCTTCTCTCGTACTTCATTATATTATGATTGGTATCTAAGCCCAGCAAATTGTACATTTGGGAACTAACTCCGGACGCACTGGACTGATGAGACCTACCAGGTCGAAACCGGTCTACAGTTCTCCTCGGAGATGATATCCAAATGTACAAATTTTTAAAATTATAATTCAATTCAAATATTTAAGAATAATTTTTTTTTAAACTGCGTTTATATTCAAAATTTCATTTATGATATTTATTAATGCGTAAAATGCATTATTATTTTGGAATTGTTATTTATGCATGTACGCTATAATTTTGATAATGTTACAATAGTAATATTGTAACAAAATCTTTACACTGGTAACTATGCAATAACAAGTGTGTAAAATGACACAACAATTTTATAATCTATGCAATTTAGATCTTAATTAAGTGTTTGAGATTTAGAAATTCTAGGTTTTAAAATTTATATAATTTTTAATCTTGTATAATTGGAGCGAAGACGGAAAACATTTTGTATGTCACCACGGAGAACAAATATTGCCCCATTTGTTTACGAGCTGCTACGAAAAAGATAGATGGAAAAATCCACAAGTTTGCAGAACATTGGTCGAAATCCTTAACATATATGGAATCGGAGTTAATTGTTGAGAGATTTAAAGAAAGTATTGACATCCACCATTAAAATTACATTAAATTAATTGCAGACGGGGTTCCAGCATTTTTAAGAAAATGTGCATTGAGCGTCCATATGGAGTAAACTATTTGATTCGTAAAGTAGAATATACTAACCATTTATTAAGAAGTTTTTGCGGAAAATTGCTCGAATTGACAAGCAAAAGGTGTAGTACCAAACATGGAGTAATGGCTGAAGAATTGAGAGGTTCATTAAAAGAGTCAATTGAGACAATTAGAACTGGGATTAAATCGGCTACTAATCATCACCGTGTGCAAAATGGTTGCTTAGAACTGCAGATAAACAATTTATCTAAAGATATAAAAGTTTGTCTTTTTCATATTTCTGGAGATCATGCCAATTGCGCCCCTTATTTTTGCAATGGATCACAAGAGGGTGATGTCAATTTAATTCCCAATATGAAAGAGTGTGCTTCTTAGATGAGAAATAATAAAGTAAGATTATGTAGAGTATATGAACATGTATGCCAATATATACTCGTAATCACGAGAGGTGTCTCATGACTCATACATTTGGAATGTATGGTTCAAATTTTCTTGAATGTGTGTCTACACTTATACGTACGCGGTCGGCCAGATGTTTGGTTGCGCAAAAATGCACCCGGGCAATTAGGCCTACGAATTAGTTCATTTGTATCGCGTTAATGTCAAATCTCCAATGCTATAATTTCGCTGTGTAGGTTATGTGTACATAACAAGTATGTAAAGACGAAATATATGTTAGGTTAACAGTGACACTGACAGATTCAATGAATTAACGGACATACGTTTTCACGGGTTTCATTTTAAACGTACAGCAGACGTATCGGACATTTACTCTCTCACTTTACTTCAGCGGTTTAGGGTAATATAGCGACACCCATTTTGCATTTATTCCTGCATTAAACATTCATTTAGAATGAGTCATGAGACATCTCTCCTGATTTCGACTATATGCTCGTGATCGTTGTTTGAATGATTGCGTTACTTTACCTGGCATTTTAAGCTTCAATTTCAAAGTTTATATTTCGGAGCTAAAATCTTGCGAGTTGCATAGTTTGTGTGACATCGAAATTGACTGTGATGACACACTAACCGTACAACTGTAAATTTCTAACCCCAAATCTAGTATTATTATTATTTTTTTGCAACCTAAACCAACAGGTGGTGGTTCTTTGATTAAAATAGTATATTAAAGTATAAGTGGATATCAAGGCCTTTCAAGCACGAACGTTTTTTGAATAGAGTGAGTGCTTGAAAGGCCAGATACCCACGCATACTTTACGCTATTTTTTATCATTGATGCCGTAAATTGGCCTAAACATTTGTAATTATAATTTCTATCTGATGTGCCGTCGATTTTGCCGTACAGTTTTAGTATCGTTGCTAAGATACTGAATAAATAACTAGCTAACATGGCGGCTGATACTATGCAATCGTTCTAGCCTTGGTTGTCAAAGTGTTGAATATCGTATGTAACAATCTTTCAATTTGGCGTCAGTTTTGATTTTGGTTGAAAATGCAACGAAACATTGATCAATTAAGCTCCGAAGCAGAGAGGCGTTTAATTCCCCAAAAATCGGAATTGGCATATAAGAAGGAATACGATAAATTGGTAAAATGGATGGACGAACAGGAGGTGAAAACTGTAGATGAAAGAATGATTCTTGCTTACATGCAGAAAATGTCTACATGCTATAAGGCGTCAACAATGTGGGCAATACATTCGAAATTGCAATGCATGTTACGGTTAAACAAGGGAGTGGATATAAAATCGTTTGTTAAGGTTAATGCATTCATGAAGGCGATCAACAAAAATCATGTGGTAAAAAAGGCTTACGTGTTTAGAGAAGATGTTCATGTCCTCTCGGAATTGAAGAAAGGAAATTTAACGTTTTCAAACAATGTAAATTGTACATTTAATATTCATTTAAATTAAAATAAATTGGTATTTATATGAATTCATTTTTTATGACGTTATTTGTTTTGTATCCATGGAAACCTTTACAGGAAACGCGCGTTTTTGAAAGCCTGTTTTATGCACGCTACACGATGTTTTAAACAAGCAATATGATGCATCATTGATAAAAAAAACGATATTAGTTCCAAATTGTTGAAGTTTACTTCTGAACATGAATACTAACGCAGTCTAATTCTACAATACCATGATATGTAAGTTTATAGTAGGGAAACGAATACATTTTGCCGTCAAAGGAGGGTATGATATTCGGTGTCGAGCTACGGCAATATCTTTTTATTCTCGGGAAGAATATATTTCAAATATTTTTAGAAATACCAATTCACCACTTGGACACAACACAAAAATATTTATTTCCAAGAAAAAATACAGAATTATTGGAAGAAAAAATAAATTGCATACCTTAAGAAGAAAAACAAATAGTTATAGTTGATAAAGATTATGGAAATATAGAAAATGATTTTGATGAAGAAGAAATGGATAGTAAAAAGACTTTATTTTTAGAAGATTTGGAAAAATAAAAAACAACATAAGCCAAATAGAAGAAATAATGAGGGGGCAAAGTAATCAAGGAAGCTGGATAAAATACAGACAAACAATGCTTACTGTGTCTAATTTTGAAATTATGTGTAAAAGAAGAAACAAATTTTCACAATTTGAACACCGTTGGGTTTGATAGATTTTTTTTTAAATCTGATTTTTGGAAAATACGAATAAAAATTAATAAATTTCTATGTTAATTATTAATTACCGGAAATAATTAAGAAAATGTAAATTATTATTAGTGTTCAATTTTATGTTATTTGAACTATTTTACGATAATTTTACAAAAGCAAGTGACCTTTTACGTGCCGCTTGAAGGTCAATCGCATACCAATCTGGTAGATGCTTCTGTAGACTTAAAGAACATATACGTGCCTTCAAATTAAATCAAGATAAATATATATATATATATATATATATATGTACAGGGTGTAACAGAAATACGTGTGTTAATTTTAAACATTGGTAGAACTCGTTAAATAAAACATTTTTTCTATATGTTTTTTTTTTTCAAAAAGCAACGTTAAACTGATTTAAAATATGTTCTAGTTTATCTACTAAAACGCGTACCCGCCTATGGTTAAAGGTGTGCAGCGATAAAATATTTTGTTGTGATGGCAACGGTGTCATAAAGGTACATCATTGCTTGTTAATCAAAACACGTTTAAGATATTGTGCACTGTACAATCTTCGGGCTTCTGCGGCATTTCCAAAAGCTCGGCCATATACCAACACAATATCTGTTAATTCTTGATTAGAAAAATTTGGCATCTTGAAATAAACTTCACTTGACAATTATAGTGACAGTACCTGAGAACGGCTCGTTCGGTCAAAATTAGGGGACAAATAAATATAAAAAAAACCTGCAAATTTTGAAAAATACCATATAGAAAAAATGTTTTATATAACGAGTTCTACCAATGTTTAAAATTAACACACGTATTTCTGTTACACCCTGTATATATATATATATATATATATATATATGTATATATAAATATTGCCGCTGTCGTAATTTTAAGTTATTGTAAGTTTAAATTTTGATAATGACCCGTTAAGGTATCGAAACTATAGTCACTACTAAATAAATCTACGTGATACTAACAAAGTATACTGTGTGTGTCTTTTACCTATGTCACAATGTATCACAAAGTAGAGCTGTCAAACATTACTCATCTAATTGTAGAAGGTTTTTATTTAAGATTGAGCAGCACAACTTACCCTACAAGAAATTCAGAGTTGATAGAAACTTACTCAGGTAATACAGGGTCCGGCAGTGAAACCTGACGGTTTTTGAAATGGAATAATTCAATGAATATTCAAAATATTTTGTTATATTTTGTTTTATTTGAAAAAGAAACAATGGAAGTTAAAGATGTATACAAAAAAAAAATCGAAAAGTATTATGAAGCAAAAATAACATCACTCAAATAATGACCTCCATTTTCTCTGCACTGCTTAGGTCTGCAAAATTCATCACTCTTTCCAAGGTTTGGCATGGGATCGCACGCATTACCCCCTGAATATTAACTCGCAGTTCTGCCAAATTTCTAAGCTTATCAAAGTACACTTTTCCCTTGAGGTAACTTCACAGATAAAAATAACACGGGGATAAATCTGGACAACGTGCTGGCCATGGCATGTCACCTCGGAGTGAGATCAACCTACCGAGAAATGATGTTCTTAGTTGGGCCATACACGCATGTGAAGTGTGCGCAGTCGTTCCATCCTGCTGAAACCAAACCCTCCTAAGAGGGATAAAAGAAACATAAAAAATTAATTAATAAAAATAATCAATGGGGGTAACTACCAGCTGGTGCCTGTAGATGTTATTAATTGGTGAATTTAAAAATCGATTATATACAAAACACGAAGTGATATTAGATTGTTTCAATACCCGATACAAGACCAAAATTTCTTGTAAATTCACCATTATTTAGGAAAGATTTTCTGTCACACAGGTAGAAATGTGGTATTGGTATAGAAAGTACATTTCACTATGTCAAAAGAAGTTGTTATGCAGTAAATTCTTCTTGCGATATGCGAATGAAAAATGAATGTAGGTGCACATTTTCACAGCAACAAACTCTCGTGCCACTATAGCGGGTATTATCGGCAGTCACTGTGCACTTAACATATTACTATTGGTAATGTAATCGAACATCTACCGGACTGTATGAAGTAAAGCATATAGAAATATTTTACAAAAATGCAAATTGAATTGAATGTTTTAGCATTTAGTGGTTTTTCTATTCTTATTAACACTTACCAAAGTACCTAATGATAATAAGAAACTATGTAGGGAAGATGTGGCATGAAAGGGAGATTTTTGTTTTAAAGAGTGTAGTAAATAAATGAGTAAATAATTTGAACAGTTACGAATAGAATTGAAAGCTTCAATTAGTTCACTACGGAAGGAAAATATGATAATGAACCTTTTTTATTCTTAGTTGTATATTTTTTCATTTAAAAAAAGTGGGGGACACAATAATTTATGAAAGGGACAGCGCATAATAACAAGGAAAATCATCTTGTATCTACAGGTATTTTACATTACACACTAAATAACTAGTATACGTACACGTTAGACGATAAGTATGTGTACTATTGAGTATCTCTTCTTTAAAATCACATTAGACTAATTGTAAATCAGTCCTACATTTCTTTTCTCAAAGAAAATGCAATGAAATTAACACTTCCACATATATTCTATGTGTAAGAGATTCAATAGGAAATTCACTCAGAGTCTCAGAGGTTTTTTGATTTATCAAGTACCTTTCATAACCGTTTGTTGTGTCCCTTTCATAAATATCACACACAAATTAAAAACATAACTTCTAAAGCTATAATTTTATCTAAACAGTACTGACATTTCGTTCTCCAATAATTGCATATGCGACTAATTATATACAATGATAAACCGTTCAATATAAACCATTTACAACATTTCAAAAAACGTTAGGAAAGAATTACAAAAATTTTACTATGGAGCACGAATAAAATCATAAGCATAATTCCGCCGTCTTTGAAATAACAGGAGCTTGTAGTTAGGTGCGAATGGGTATGAATTGGTGTAGCTACACAACATAAGTACTTATGTTTCGGGGAGATTTGTAGTTGTCGCGTAATTTGAATTGTCCCTTTCAATACGTGTCCCTTTTATGCTACCTCTCCCCTACAACAAATCAAATTTGGGTTTATCATACTCTTATTATATTATTAAATTAATGTTTCAATTCCGATCTTATTTTTAATCTGTTCTACCTCTTCGAAAACCACAGCATCACAGAAACTAACAATACGATCACATAATACCGAAGAAAGTTGATTTAAATGTTGTTTTATAGACAAAGATTTATAGGTTATGTAAGTGTTTTGAATGTGTCAGATATGTAAGCCTGGATCATATTAGAAGACACATACTGGAACAAAACTGGAAAGAAACGCGCTTATAATTTTTGTTGTATAACCATGGTACTTTAGCAATTGATCATGTCGTTTTAAAAGCAACATAGCTTATGTTCAGAAATTAAAAAAACGCGCGGCATGAATGTTAAACATACATATTATTATAGTATTATTTATAGCTATTCTTATTCAGTGAATATTTCTATTTTTGCGGAGGAAAAAAAGTTTCATAATTAAATATATTTTAACTTTAACATAATGTCTATTTGCCAATTTGAAGGTCAGTTTCACGATCAACTTTATTTTCGAAAGTAACTTTAAGTTAAAGTAGAATTTTTCGTTATGATGAAACCAACCATACATTAAAGACCAAAGTGAAATATATTTTAATCAGACAAACGTTAGAATATTAAACTAACCACCAGAGCTACTAGCTTAAGACCCCGGTCAATAATCTGTCAATCGGTCAATCGGACTCATTGATCGTGTACGTAACGATTGATCGCGTATTATTTCGCACTTCAATAAAATTGAAACTTTCACACTATAATTGAAACTGTGATTGACCGTCTCCGGGCCAGTTTAAGTTTATTATCAATTGGTGAAATTCAATCTTAATAACGAGCAGTATGATATGTATTATTATTTCTACAATTTTCATATTTTGACATTTATATTAAGTGTCAGATTCTTATTAAAACATTTTGATAATCGGCAAGCAAAAACTCTTGAAAATGAACTACAAACAGTAATCTAATAATTGAGAGATTACCTTGTAGAATCTGTTATTTAATGTGATAATACCAGTTATGAAAGAAAATTATGCCTACTAGTTACGTATATTAAAACCGATGATTTTAAAGGTATGACACTTTTATTATTTCTCAAGAAAAAGTATCTCGATTTATTAAACTTTGGGATTATATCTTATTGATTTTCATTATTTGCTGAAAACCATTATTCACAAGACTTATTCAGTAATAATCATAATTTTGATGTATTTGCATAAATTGTTATCCCAGTGATGCACTATGTCTAATCACAACAAACAATGTTCTCTGATACCTATTATTAGTCTTGGAAGATCACGAGGCGCTCATAAAAAAATCCACGATTAATTATTGCTGCCATATAATCTGAATAGTTATCATTAATCTGTAATCTTCCCTATGTTAAAATATTTGGACAATTTGTTATTTTTGCGACCTACTGCTATGACTAGTCACCATTAAAAAATAGGATCATGTTACTCTCAATGTTTGTCTATCAGTTTTGAGCTTGTTTTATTTCATATTTCAATATGCATTTATTTTACATTTAATTCTTATAAATATTAATATTATTTGAGATCAAATGAGATCAACTAGTAAAGAAGAACGTTCCCCAAGTAAAAGTAAGAAAAGGAATACTATAAAGCTGTATCCGAAAAGAGGAGATTGCAGCTGCATGCAAAATTTCTTACTTTAGAATATCTTATATTAAAAATGTCTCCCACCAGCAATAATGCCTGTTTTGTGAATCATGTATGTATAACCATCCATATTTTTAACATATTTTACAAATAATTTGTACATTACTATTTAGGTATTTAATATGCTTTACTTACAATCAGTTGAAAATATGCCTTTTAAAGCGGTCGGGAAGCGACTCATTGTATAATTTTACTTCCCGGCTAGCCGGGAATACGTTTCCCCAGCTAGCAAGTGTCACTGTCACTTTGATAAATCACAAAACTTTTGAAGTAAACTAAGAACAGCATTAAACTATTTAGAACAGTGAATATTGACGGTTACATTACTATTATGATTGCTATTGACTGTTAACGTCAAGCCATGCTCTTCCTTCAAATTATATTGCTCAGTGTTATTTTTAAATTTTTGATTGGCAAAATATTTGCATCTGTCAAAATATCATTATTTTCCATTGGCAACAATTTCACAAATCTTATTGATGAAATAATTTTTTTTATTTTTATAAACCATGCTAGATTGTGAGTAAAATAGTATACAAACCTTGCGGGAAAGATCATTCCAGCATCGTGCTTATAGCTACTCTCGGTGCTTCGCGCCTTGGGCATCTAAAGAAGCACATGGCTGTAATGATCTGTTTCCCCGCTCGGTATATAATATACTATTACCAATCATTTATGCATAACTTCTTAAATATTTAATATGCTGTTCGAATAATTCTGTATCTTTGCATTAATTAATTTTACAACCTTTAAACCAATTCCATATCATTTATAGATTCCATCCATTGGAAATGTCTTCAAAAAGTACTACGGAAGCTCAGTACCTGCCACAAAGCTGTTCATCAATGGCGAGTTCATGGAATCCAAGACCTCGGACCACATACTCCTGAAGAACCCAGCAACCAATGAAGTAGTCACCCGTGTACCACAAGCCACCAATGAGGAAATGCAGTGTGCCGTGGACTCCGCGAAGGAGGCTTACCGCACCTGGAAAAACACCTCAGTCCTCTCCAGGGTGCAGCTAATGTTAAAGCTTCAAGCCGTCATCAGAAGAGATATCAAAAAATTGGCAGCTAATGTTACGCTAGAGCAGGGAAAGACTCTCCCAGATGCAGAGGGAGATGTTATGAGAGGATTACGTAAGTTTACTTCCAATAAATGTACCGCATCTTTCGAATTCTAAATTGAGTTTCGGAGGATGAACGCAAAGATTTGTAGTATCTAATAAGACTGTTTGGCGTGATGTATAATCTATGGAATCCCCATTATCAACTTCATATGAAACGAACTAACATCACTGCTCATATGCCTGTAACATAAGCTAGTATTAGCATGATATACATTTTAAACAAACAATCAATATTCTTCATTATTCTACTCAGGGGTGAAACTAGAGTTGTAATATAGAGGGGGCGCAACTAACCGCTTCGCAACTCGTTGCGTAAACATTCTCTTCATGCGTAATATGCTTCTTACAACTCTCGTTATATAATATACTATTACTACCATGTGGTTTTCGAAGTTTTTGTCTTCAACTTGGAATACTCCACTATAACATTATTTATATAATACTAAAAAAAATTTTGCTCTTCAACATACTTTCTATACATTTTTTTTTAAATCTGTATAGCATTGTTTAAACCTCTTTATTATCATTTTATTTTTAGAGGTTATTGATCACGCTTGTAGTGCTGGGTCACTCCTTCAAGGCGAGTCGATGAACAACATCGCCAAAGACATGGACACCATCTCTTACAAGCTTCCTCTAGGGGTGACAGCCGGCATCTGCCCGTTTAACTTTCCAGCTATGATCCCCCTGTGGATGGTGCCCACTGCGCTTGTGACTGGTAATACAATGGTCATCAAGCCTTCAGAGAAAGATCCAGGAGCGACTATGATGATTATGGAATTGATGAATGAAGTCGGTTTCCCACCAGGTGTAGCCAATGTAAGATACACAATTTATTATTAATTACATGGGATTATGTGTTTGAAAAGAGAACTATTGAGTGAGAAAAAAATTGATCAGTATTACTATTAATGGTAAGTGATTTTTAAAGTGTGATATTTATCTGGATGAATGTTCTTGTAGTAGCCAGGAAAATGTTATGTTATCGGTGTGACTTTGTGAATGGCGTTAATGTTTGAAAAGTAAGTTATAGAATAATTTGATACAATTTGATAATTTCTTGAGTGCGTAATTGCAAAAAATAAGACATATGTCACGATGTGCCTATGCTCATAGAAGCTACGTTTGAATAATACATTTTATAATATAATAATATAATAATAATAATAATAATAATATAATAATATAATAATAATAATATAATAATATAATATAATAATATAATAATAATAATATATATATATTTGGTGCTAATACAAATAATAATGTTTACACAAGTCAGGTACATGTAGGGTACAAAGGTATAATATAAATATAAAATCAAACAGACAGCAGAACAGATAGGTACCAATAATCAAATGATGGTTTAACAAATAAATGATTACTACAGAAACGCTAAAATTAACTCCCAGACAATTACATCGGTAAAAAAAAGAAAAATAAAACAAATAAAAATAGAACAAAACAAAACACACAATAATCTAGTCATTAAAAAAATCGCTAACGGAATAGTAACATTTATGAATCAGAAAGTGTCTTATGTATATCTTAAATTCCCTGAAGTTCATATGTTGTGCCCGAAGTGGTAGTTTATTAAATAGTTTAACTCCCATGTAATGTGGTGATCTTTCAAATTTGGAAGAATTATGTTGGGCAACCAATAGTGACGTTGAATGACGTGTGTAGTAGTTGTGAAGATCAGAATTTTTTACAAAATCTCTAATACCTTGCTTGACCATTAACAGTGTTTTATAAATATATAAACATGGGAGAGTTAAAATATTATGCCTGACAAAATACGGACGACATGAGTCTCCAAACTTGATATTAAAAATAAGGCGCATGATTCTTTTTTGTCCAATAAATACCCTTTGCCAACCAGAAGCAACTCCCCAAAGAACGATATTATATGACAGGTGACTGTATATAAGTGCATAATAAGAACTTAGTAGGCCAGCTAAATCGACTGTCGATTTCAGTTCATATTATACAATAATATCTATTTACTACATTTCAGGTTATTCATGGTGCTCACAATACTGTGGACTTTATTTTAGACAACAAAGACATCAAAGCAATTAGCTTTGTTGGTTCTGATAAGGCTGGAAAGTACATCTATGAGCGTGGATGTGCCAATGGTAAACGTGTACAAGCCAATTTAGGAGCAAAAAATCATTGCGTTGTTCTGCCTGATTGCAATAAGGATCAGACTATAGACCAAATTTGTGGTAAGTAGTTATTACATATTTCATTATTCAGTAACTCTTCTTCCTCTTGTGCCATCTTCTTTATTTTTTTATTTTTCACTATACTATAATTGAATGCTTACTCCTAGGATACAAGATATGTAAACATATCCACAACAACCGCGCATAAGGAATTAATTATGCCCTGGAGTGTATTTTCATGTAAACATGCCTCTATAAACTGGGGCGTAATAAGAGTTCAGTCCGGTTCAATATGTAGTGATTTTTTTTTGACCAGTGCTCGAATAGAACGGGAACGCACCGGAACGCCGATTAATTTAGTGAAATTTCTTTCCGTTTCCGTCCCATGTAGTGAAATTACAGTAAAGTTTGGTAAAAGTTTTCCTTAAGATTAAGCATACAGCTCTCATACACATTTTCGTTAGGTACCACGCCACTTGCAATAGAGGTAAAAATACGCATCTGGTTCGTGAATAAGTCCACTGGTTTTGACGAACATAAACCAACTGGTGGTGGATCTTTAAAAAAACGGACCGTAGTATTACTACTGATTATAATATGGCAGTAGCCATTAGTACGATAAACTTATATATGAGCCATATTATTGTATTTGTGTAGGCATTGTGTTGTTGGACTGTTTTTTAGAATAGAGTTTTTTTTTAAATTTACGCATCAAGGCAATATTGACTTATGTGAGAATCCAAAACACGTCTATAAATTAAGTCGGATCCTTAACTGACCAAATCGCATGAGCTTGTTTCATGTATAAAAATTGATAGCATTTATTTAATTGATACTGTTTTATTTTTCTATTTTAGGAGCTGCTTTTGGAGCTGCTGGCCAGAGGTGCATGGCTCTCAGTGTTTGCATACTTGTAGGAGAGGCACAGACGTGGATTCCGGAGATCGTGGAGAAGGCAAACAAGCTAAAGGTCAATGCAGGGCATGAGCCAGGAACAGACGTTGGGCCTGTAATCTCCGTTGAATCAAAGAATAGGATTTGCGATTTGGTGGAAAGTGGAATTAAAGAGGTAAATTGTAATTGAAACATAAGTAAATTTAATATAAACATGTATTTAAACATATCGATTAATCACAAGCAAAGCCTGACGGTCAACGTAACCCATTTGGAACAGTAGCTAGATGTATATCTCAGCTTAGATGCTCGAGTTTCCTCGCTGTAAAATTGGCATCGGCCGAATTAATTAATTTCACAAATCAGCTGACTTTTCAGAAACTGCTGATTGATGATTAAATACAAATTTGTGGTTTCAAAATGCTGCTAAAACTGTAATATTTTCTATAGTATTCCATTTGATTGCTATAATTTGTTTAATCTGTTATTCGACAATATTTAGATTTCTTATATTTTTATGAATAGTCGAGTTTGTCACTACTGGTAGAGTACATATAAGTTTATATTTATGATGACTATTTTTATTTTCAATTTTCGGTGAACTGGCAAAAATAAACGAAGGCAATAACAAAAGTTCTAATATACACAAAAGTTACCCAAACATCTTCATACAATGTAGCCATCTGAGTGGAGTGCTTAACTTTTATTTCACACTAGTTTTCAGCTTCTCACTAGTGTTGAACCTCTGCTTCCGCAATCATATTTTCACCCTGTTAAACATCTAGAAGTACCAAATTCTGGCGGTAGGGCTGAAGGTCAAACAATTCCCATCAGAGATACCATTACACTTTGAAATTGTCTGCAGTTCGGGGCAATCGAATTGTTCGACCACCCGCGCTACTTCCAGTTGTAACAGGGTGAAAATGTGGTTGGGGAAGGTTGAACACTTAAAAACTGTGAAAGATTGGCTGAGCACACCACTCAAGCGGCAACATTTTTTGAAGAGCGTATACAAAAACTGACGTCCCACTACAACACATGCCGTAATAATGATTTCGATTGTATTGCGAAATAGTTGAGATATGTGGTCGATTATATTGCGAAAGAGTAGAGATATGTGGGTAACTTTTGTTTATATTAGAACTTTTCTTATTGTCCTTGTTTATTTATGCCAGCTCACCAGGAAAAAAATATCCCTCGTAATTTTATTACCTGCACAAACTTCACTATTATGCACTGACAAATAAGTACATACTAAATTAGTAGAAATTGATATATTTTATGCCAATATTAATATATGCATTTCTGTAGTACAAAGGCAAAACTCGATAAGTCAAAATTCAAAACTCAAAATATTATTGGTTTTGCCGACGATAGATCGCAAAAGAACGTAGGTACATATTGAAACATTTATTTAAATTTTACGAATTCTAGAAGCGTGAGAACCATGTAGGGTTTTGTGACTTGTCGGGTTTCGTCTTTGTACCACAGAGTTAAAGAGGATAGTTTAAAGTAGTAGTGTTCGCGTCAGGCTGCAGCGAAAAAAGTGAAACAATATTCGAGGGAATATACCAGAGCTGGGCAAATCTTTTGGCTGTCGCGTCACATTGCGGATGAAATTTTCACCCCGGGGTTATCTTATAAATGCAAAAAGCAATATTTTTAAAGCAAAACGTTCATATTGAGCAATTTAAATTAAAAAAATATTGTTAATGTTGGAACTAAATTAAGATGATTCACTGTGGATTGTACAGGGCGGCCCACCTATCCTCACTCGGACCATTGCTGCTAGACTAATGAAAATTGAGGAAAACGTCTGATTGGAAGTTATAGGACACTTGATGTGCTACTTTTTAAAATTATTTTCTAATATACAGAGTGTACCATAAATCCGGGACACATTTTTTTTTTTAATTGATCACCCTGTATATTATATCATTTTTAGAATGTGCTTTATGTGGGCTTTACAAATCAATTTTATTTTTTGTTTTATGTATGTTTTGAGATCAGATGCGACGTTGCCAAGTTATTCACATTTCAATCAAAATTAACGAAAAATCATGGATGTGAAAAAAAATTCAACAAAACTTTATTATAAGAGATCAATGAAAGAATCTGCGTGTGCAGAAACCCCAGCATCTGCCAAAACATAAACAATATTTTGAGTCACGTAGAATACACAGGGTGTTCGGAAACAACGATCGAATTTTGATATTTTCAAATACTCATTTTTTTCAAATAGTTTATATATGTATATAGCATCATATTCTGAGTGCTCATCTAATGAGCTATTCAATGGTAGCATATGGACTGTAATCTAATAATACTTTTTAATAGGTAAATAACAATCAATCTCAATAAGTTTTAGCAATTTGAAAATAACGAAATTCGATCGTTGTGTCAGAACACCCTGTACATTCAACATGACTCCAAATATTGTGTATGGTTTGGCACATTGCTTGGGTACTTGCATACCCAGATTCTTTCATTGATCTCTTATAATAAGAGATCAATAATAATTCCAAATATGAAAGAATATACAGGGTGTTCTATTTAAAAATGAGATTAATTATTGTGTCCCGGATGTATGGTACACTCTATACACTCAAAAATAATTTCAAAAAGTAGCACATCAAGTGTCCAATAACTTTCAATCAGATTTTTTCCTCAATTTTCGTTAGTCAAGCAGCAATGGTCCGACCTGTATATACAGGGTTGCCCACCTATCCTCAGACCTATTCAACTCCCAATTGAAAATAAGAAGTAATTAACTTCAAATTGGAAATAATAATTGGAAATAATCAATTGCACATTGTACAGTTATCACAGATTGTACTTGATACAACAGTTTGCAATCCGAGCAATAGCAAGGATTTTAAGACATCTGAGGCTGTTATGACATTCATTGCATCCGAGGTATGTTCAAGATTTTATCAGTTTCAGAAAATAATGGTATATTAAACAACAAGTGAAATAAGTCATTGCTTATAGCACGAGTCCAAATTTAAAACATGAGTTGAAGCGGCGAATGTTTTAACGGACAAGTGCTACAATTGACTTATTCATGAGTTTCTTATACTATTTTTTATAATTTGCGCCTTTTTTTATATACAATAAGTATGTATTTTCTATAAATAATTTATAGTTTTAATAGTTCTTTCATTTCAGTTGGAAACACTACCAACATTTCACATTTGTTTAATATGAAGTTCAAATTAATTTATTGACATTTCTACATACAACTTAATTTACATAACTTACATTTCAATACAATATATTCTTCTTATAGTGACTATCTAGGTTGATATACGTTAAACCGTGACTTTTGGTAGCCTCGCTCGGTGGCGCCGGCAGTTTAAAGTTTACATTTGATGGCTCCTTTCTTGCCTTCAACTATTGCCGATGTTGATCCTATAGTCATTGTGTCAGAAGATCCTCCATTGCCTATTCGCCACTATTCCAATAAATTATTCCAATATACAATATTCGCCAATAAATTATTCCAATATTCAATATTCGCCAATATTCGCTAATAAACAAATCCTTCCATTCATTTATTAGCAAATCATATAGACAGTATATATATATATATACAGTATGTCCCCGGATTGAGTTTACAAGAGGAAAAACTTTTTTTTCTTATATTTTACGCCAAAACTTCAAAGGAATAAGATTTTTTGCTTGTCCTGTAACCAGCAAATCTCTAATTAAAACTTCATTATTCTGACTCGGTGGAAAGAAAAGTTCATTTTTCTTTAGATTTTGGACTTTCTCTGCTTTTTAAAATCCATCACATTGGCCGTTTTATTTTTTTGACAATGTCACTTTGACAAATGAGTTTACGCAAAGAAACAACTCAAAGACAACAGCGTCTCTTATTCGATTTTTCAATTCTTCGGCATTATTAGGTAGGTTATCCATAGACACAATTTGCTTTAAACGTCCCCACAAATAAAAATCCAAAATTGTTAAATCGGGACTTCTGGCAGGCCACAATACTGGACCATTTTTTCCAATCCACTGATCTCCAAATTTAACATTTAACCAGTTAGTAACAATGCGAGAATAATGTGCAGGACAACCATCCTGCTGAAAAAACATTGTACGTCTGTAATTAATTTCTAAAGCATGAAGCCCATCGCTAAGAAAATTTTCTAACATATCTAAATATGTGTGCTGATTAACGTTGTTATCAAAAAAGTATGGACCTATTATCCCGTGATAACCAACGGCACACCACACGGTTAATTGAATAATGATTGTTTTTGTTATAAATGACTTTTTTATCTTAAAGCTGTTTCTTTGAGTTGCTGTTTATTAAAATTATGTTTTTCACAAACAGTTTTGTTATTTAACTTGCGTAAACTCATTTGTTAAAGTGACATCGTCAAAAAATAAAACGGCCAATGTGTTGGGATTTAAAAAGCAGAGAAAGTCCGAAAGCAAAAGAATAATGAACTTTTCTTTGCACTGAGTCACAATAATCAAGTTTTAATTAGAGATTTGCTGGTTTCAGGACAAGCAAAAAATCTTATTCCTTTGAAGTTTTGGCGTAAAATAAAAGAAAAAAAAGTTTTTCCTCTTGTAAACTCAATCCGGGGACATACTGTATATATATATACATATATATATATATATATATATATATATATACAAGATAGGTATAGGACATTGTACATGAAATATGTCTTGAGTTTTCTGAAGAATCCAAAAATTGAATAATATACCAGGTGTTGCATTTAAAATAAGAAAGTTGGTATTGGCCACGGTCACATGACACACCCTGTATAAAAAGTTTTTGTTGAAAAAAATGCGCAACTAAAAATAACAATCGACGTGTCCGAGCGTTTTTTCGAACACGCCCCCGTTTATTTATTATTGAATTTATTCCATTTGGCTGATACACCCTGTATATACCGGGCTTTTTTTTTATTACACATATGATGGACAATGTATAACTGGTTGCCTGCATCTACCCACAAGGAATTTCCTATGTGTAATTCTAAAAACAAAAAAAAATCAACTCATTAGCGGCGTCGGTGCAAGCAACCTGTCAATTTTGGCATATGTTACACATAGAGGTTATGTTTTTATCCAAGGCAATACACGACAGGGTTTTTGAAGACACGCAGAGTATTCGTAATGTATTGTGGATTTATGCCATTACATGCAGTACGTATACGGCCTTTCAATTCATCTACGTTATGTATTTGTACGTCATTAAAAATTTTACTTTTAGGTTACCCCAACGAAAATAATCATTTGTTGACATATCAGCTGATCTTGATACATTACGAATACTCTCGTGTATTGTCTTGAATAAAAACATAACCTCTCTGTGTAATATATGCCAAAATTGACAGGTTGCCTGCACCGACGCCGTTAATGAGTTGATTTTTTTTTATTTTTAGAATTAAACATAGGAAATTTCTTGCGGGTGATGCAGGCAACCAGTTATACATTGTCAATCATATGTGTAAAAACGAAAAAAAAGCCCGGTATATATATCATATAACGTGAAGTTCGTCACTGCGCACCAACGTTGAAATACAAAATTTAGCGTGCAAATTCCTGATATTATTAAACGCAATTGCGTGCATAAACAGCTAGCAAATTATAAAAAGTTATTTTTAGTTTTAATTCTAATTACATAATTATTCTCATCATGATTTCACTTTCGAAATTGATCAACGCTATGGTTTTTATGCCGTCAAAATAAACATTGATAATGCAATCTTTCAAACCAGAAACCAAACCAGTAGTTTGGAACTCCTGGCCAATTCAAATTAGACACTGTTAAAGGCTCCATGTGTGAAGATGTATTTTGCTGCACAACTTCTGTTGTTAAGATAATACATATTTTTCTACGACCCCTACGTAAAGACCGCCTTGACACACGGCTGCCTAGCATCGAAAGTCATTCTTTACATTGACGTTTCAAAACACGAATGAAAAATTCAATACAATACGTGCTGAAAGTGCCTTTGCATGCTCGTATTTTGCATCACTCGGCATCGTGCTGCAAAACACTCGCATGCAAAGTGCTACTTTCAATACTTGTTAAACAATATACTAGACCTTACCGATCTTACATACTTGATACAGTTATGGCTTAACTGCCACCCAACTGTATACAGAGAGCCTGTTAATAGCCTGAAACCGATAACATAAATTAACTGCGTCAATGATCTGATATCGGAATAAGTCGTTAATGCCCATCACTAATTAATAATAGTACAAAATTTCTCACCAATTTAATGTCAAAGAGATGTAGACCAGTCACAATTAACGTGATCATAGATATGCAAGCACATTATTCAACAAGAAAGGTTACTAAATCTCAGAAATGGGTAAAATCCAACATAAATTTGAAAAGTGTTCCATAACCCATATAACATCTGATTGCTGCCGTTTTTAAATGTCAGATTAAATCAATATCAATCAATTCAATTTCAAAATTCTGGGGATAAAAGGTGTAAATATAAAGGTATAATAATATTATTATAACTATATATCTAATGAAACTAATATTATTATTCAATAATAATTTAGTAGAAATTTCTCAAATCAAAATTAATTTACAACTTATAGCTGACAGTATGTCTTCATTTGTTTTTAGGGTGCAAGATGTGATCTGGATGGTCGTAGTGTAAAGGTGGATAAGTACCCTAATGGCAATTTCGTAGGTCCCACAGTCCTTTCTTGTGTTGAGCCCCACCACCAGTGCTACAAAGAAGAGATATTCGGCCCTGTGCTGTGCATCATGTCAGCGGACACCCTCGAGGAGGCCACCAATATTATCAACTGCAACCCTTATGGCAACGGCACCGCCATCTTCACCACCAACGGTAGCCACGCCAGGCAGTTCGTCAACGAGGTAGACGCCGGTCAAGTGGGTGTCAACGTACCCATTCCCGTGCCGTTGCCTATGTTCAGTTTTACCGGCTCTAGGGCCAGCTTCCTAGGTGATCTCCACTTCTACGGCAAGATGGGGATCAACTTCTACCTCCAGACGAAGACGGTTACATCGCTATGGCGCAAAGGGGATGTCGACAAGAGCAGGTCATCAGCCTCCATGCCAGTACACAATTAATAGCCCGCCAAAAATTGCCATAAATCTCATGTCTGTGTTAATTTAAGTATTGCCTTCATAGAAGCCTTTTTTTTTAATGGTAAGATCTAAATATCTTTCAATAATGAAGAATCTGTTATTGTTGTAAATAAATAATATTTTTAATTTAATATCGTAATGTATTCTTGTACATGGTGTTTCCCTAAATATGAGCCAAAAATGCAAGGGGTTATTCCATGAGTTATTCTAAGAATATTTTGTCCTTTGGTGATGTGTGAAAAACTGCTTTGTTTGAAGGGTGATAAAATTATTTGACAATAACAATATTATTAACTTATTTACCTTAAATTAACATATATTGTTATTGTCCATTTTTTTATCATCCTGTATCTTTGAAACAAAGCGGTTTATCACATATCACTCATTATCACAAGGACACAATATTTTTAGAATAACCCATGAACTAACCCCTTGCATGTTTTGTCCATGTTTAGGAAACACCCTGTATACCCTTCAATCATTGTTTAACAATTCTCAATGTCAGTCATGACATTCAAATGTGTAACATTCATAGCCTATCAGCCGTAGCTCTTAACTCTTCGTCGCAGACGCGGCGCGCCACAGATTATATATATATACAGATAGGCCACTCAGTAAAAAACATTTGTCACGTTTGCGCCGTCATCATTTTTGGTATACCATAGTGGTTTGATTATATTTGTAGATACGTACCTAATTAATAACTTTCTTATTTTATTATTATTATCAAAAGGCCCTTTACCTTTCGGTGTGGGCTATACATGTTACTACAGTTAGATTACAGTTTTGTTATGTATTTGCAAATTCTTTCCACTCTCTTCTGTTCTTTGCCATTTCTCTTGCTTGTTTCACTGTCTTCCCTCTGCTGTTTATTATTTTTTCTATTTTGTTGTCCCATTCTTGTCTTGGTCTGCCTCTTCCTCGTTTCTTTCCTGTTTTTGCTTCCCAAATTTGTTTTGTTTTATTCTTATTTTTCATCCTAATTAGATGTCCACACCAGAAGAGTTGCTTCTTTTCTATAAAGTTTTCTGTTGATTCTATATCCAATTCCTCTCTGATGTCTTTATTTCGTATCCTGTATTTTTTCGTTACTTGTTTTACTTTTCTTAGATATTTCATCTTTCTGCTTATCTCTTTCTTGTTAGTGAGTATATTATTCAGGGCATAGTACGTTTTTATTGTGTTGTTTATTCTGTTGCTTAATCCTCCTTCCATTTTCCCGTCTTCTGTAAGTTCTACTCCAAGGTATTTGAATTGCTCCACTTGTTCAATCTGGTCCTGTCCTATCTGTATATGTATGTGTTCTTTCCGTTTTCCTACTATCAGTACTTTTGTTTTGCTGTAGTTCATCATCATGTTATATTTCTCTAGGTGTTTATTCCATACGTTCATATTATGTTGCAGGTTCCTCTCACTTTCTATCACCACATCATCGGCGTATGCTCCTTCTGATATTTTAACCATTTGCATGTTTTTGTATCCTAAGTTTGCTTTTATTATTTCTGTTTGCCTTTCTTCTGCCTCAAGCATATTTCTTTTTATGTTATCCCACATTTCCTCTACTGCTTCGCTGTCGTTGGCCACTTCTAACTTGGCTTCTAATTTCTCTTTGTATTGTATTGCTGTTTCCTCATCTCTTAGTTTGTATGCTCGTATCTTCTTGTAGTTTACTGCTATAGTTGGTCGCTGAATTTTTCGGTCACTGTCTTGAGTGTTGTTTTCCTTGAGTGTGGTCACCACTAGGTAGTGGTCACTTCCTATTTCGTAGCTTCTCTTTACTCTTGTGTCTATTATTTTGCTCTTTCTAATAACTTTCTTAACTTGATGGACGGGACCGCGTTTAAGAATCGGCTACTAACTATTAGCAAGCAGCGCGCTGTTTGGCGCAAAGAATATGCTAAAGTTAAAAGGTTTGGCGTTAAAAGGACAGCGGAATAGGTGGTTTCTAAAAACGCCGCTAAAGTTAGTTAGCAGCGCATTACTAACGCTAACAGCGAGCGGAGAATACGGGCCATAGTAGTTATCTCAAGAAATAAATATATATATATATATACAACACTAGTATATGCATATATAAACAAATCACTAAATATATTAATAAATGTTTATAATTATAATTATATGATAGATGAATACATTTAAAATAGTGTGAATAAACAATAAAAAACGTAAAGAAAAACAATACTTTTCTTTACTTATAATATATATTGAGCTCCCGTGCAAACAATGTCTCGAAGATGCAGTCGCTTCGATTGCATAAGATTTCAATGGGTGAAACGTTAGTTCACATATTTTCCGGGGCTATTGTTTGCATTGTAGCATTGTATAACATTATTGTAATTTACATGACACTGGTATATGCATATATAAACAAATCATTAAATATATTATTAAATGTTAATAATAATTATATGATAGATGAATACATTTAAAATAGTGTGAATAAACAATAAAAAATGTAAAGAAAAACAATACTTTTCTTTACTTATAATACAAATAACTATACAATGTACCACGTCCAATTATTAATAAAATTATGCGCTTGTCAATCCATAAAACGAACGTTTATAGAAAATACGCAACCAAATATACGACTTAAGTCGAACTCATGCTCAAGTACAGACTATAGATACGGGTCTTAGTGCCCCTCTACAACCATCTTCCTCACAATTTGTAAATGGAGAATGGCGAGTCATAAGATTATTAATAATCAAAGCTTTATAAGAAGCTCTGAAGGCAGCAGGTGTCGGATTTATATTAGTAACACCATGACTTCGGACACCACCAAAAAAAATTTCAACGGGGTCCCGATTCAAATTTCTCGGTCAAAGATATTTAATACCCTTAGCGTGTAATTTGTTCCAGATGCTTTGCATACCTTTTAATTGCTAAAAAAATTATTATTTGATTACAGAATTTTTTTAATTTAATTTATTTACCGTATGGCAAACATACATATATACATATACGTGATATAGGAATAATGTGTACACATTTAAATATTTGCATTTTAAAATGTTTTGTCTAATTTAGCAATTCAATCAAGAACTGCTGAAAATATTTTCCAGAATACCGAGTTAAGACTTGGGTTAGGCTCTGCTGTTGCATTCTTCTATGAAACGATGAGAATTCAATAATATATGTACATCGATTCAAAGCTCAACTTTGAGATAGTCAAACAAGTTTGTGTGAGTTATACATGTCTCGATGCGACGCGTATGTAGCTTCAGCTAGTCGCTATTCTAACTCTGAAAGTCTGAGCCAAGCAACAAATGACTCGATTTGGGGGAACAGTTGGTGATTTCTCACAAAAGAGGGGAACACGCCGATGGTAATTAGTTTTTTTTTTATGCTTCGTTACAGTGTACGGCAAATCTGCACCTTCAGAACATACAGTCATATTTTGGAGTAAGCAATTCAAACAGAGCAGATAATTCATAGATGTCCATAACAGGAGAACTATGCTAACACCTTTGTACCTTTGTACCTGCATACCTTTGTACGAGTCCATCAAGGAGAAAAGACGTGGAAAGCTCACATCAAAGGTGCAAGCGATATCGTTGCTGGATATGTGGTCAAAGTGTATCGTGTGTTATTTAAAAATCATAATAAATTCTTTCTATTCTGTTTTGTTACTTAGGTAGACGTTGGCCACCGCAACGTGGCGAGAGCATTGACAAATGGAAGCTGGCCTGTAGATACATTATTGAATGCTCCTGGTGTGCCCAAGATTTTTTTACTAGTGCCACAGTCACATTAGGGAGATAGCAATTTCCCCCAGTTGGGGAGATCAAAACGTTCCGATGTTTATCCAATCTGTACATAGTTCCTTATATTGGATAGGCCGTTTTCATGCCAACTGTTCTGCCATTATACATGAATGTCGAAGTTATTGCTTACTAGAGAATCTGCTGGTATGATGGGAGGCCAGGTGGATTTAACGGTACAATGGGATGTTGGCCGATTTCTATGGATTTAAGGAATATTTTCGTGGATGGCAGGGTTGGGTTACTTGCTAATTTTTTTGTATTCTGTTACAAGGGTTTCCTGTCTTCTAAGGCTCGGAGACGCAACATTACTCAAGATAGGGTGCAAGCTGAGAGGTGTGGTCTTAACATTCTAACGATAAATCATAATAAAGCAATACATTTTGAACAATATTTTTACCTCTATACTTTATAGAGATACTATACTTTATAAATCTAAGATATAGTTGATAATTGATTGTTGTAGTGTTGTCTAAAATTGTTAATTTTTTGCGATTTTTTTATCTTTTTCCGTTGACACAATTTCATTTATGTTTGTAATAACACTGTTGTTTTTGTAAACATTTCTTGAGATAATAAACTATTATTATTATTATTATTATTTTTATTATTATTATAAAGAGTATCCCAATGGTAGGTAGAAATTTCATTTTGTAATTAAACATGTATTTAGAAAGCTGGCATATTTTTATTAAAATAAAAATGGAACCCTTTGTCAATCGCAGGTCAAGAAGTAATCGCACTGTTATACCTATGATACATTTTTGGTGAAATATATGAAATGAAAAAGGTGAAATATTTCCCAAGTGTAGAAAGAGGCCTGTGTGTATTAATTGGATTATTTCCATAAATTGGGTGTTTTGGATTTTCAAAATCTATTGTCGGAAAGAATGGAATTTGATAAATTTACAACAGAGCAGCATATATTAAATATTTCATTGCTTTTATTTATTAAGTGCCAAAATAATTTATTGCTTTAAATTTTGAAAACCTTAATTCTTTGATTAACCCTTTCAATATGAACACGAGCTCTTGCAATAAATATTTTTTTCCGGGCTTCATCATGTTCTAGTTGTTTGATATTTCTTAAAAAGGTAAATAAATAGGTAAAGGCAATAAGTCCTGCTGGTGTTACTGCAGTCATAAATTTTATCGTATTTAGGGATTTGTAGCTTGAATATCATTTTATTCGGCAGCATAAACATTTTGTACTTTGTACAGGTATTTCTGTGCAATCTAATATTAACCGTACATTTTTAAATTGTTTGAAACATGTTGGGGTGTTGTTGTAAATTTCTTCTCGTGATGGTATGTACAGTAATGGTTTCAATTATTTTAATTAAGTACTGTTAACATTTCGTAAAATATTCGCTTGCAAGTATTTGACGAAATATTATCAAAAAGCATTGATAAGACCACATAAGATATATCATTTTTCATTTTAATAAAAGTGAGGACAATCCGATCTCTGTGAGGTAGATACCTCCCTGACGCACCCCCATCTCACGCACCTAGCATGTTACGTTTAATCGCTTAATAATAATGATGTTATGGTGTACATGTGTAAATTAGGTTGCCTATGTTAAAACCGTCACTGGTATACATGTGTAAACTGAGTTGCCTATGTTAACACTCTACAAATGGTTTCATTAATATTTAATGGTTAATAATTTTGTGACGTGCCTGTAGGGCTATCAGCGCGTTAGGCCGCGGAGCGAGTGGAGAGTCCCTTCGAAGCACCGACGAGGGCCAGGCTCTCGGTGTCGGAGAGTGAGGGGGTTAAAAAAAAGGCTCCACGTAATTTTAACCTCGCCACTACTTCGTCACAATGGAGGGGCTCCACCCTATCTGCGTGGGTTGACGGCAGACAGTCAGCGAAGTTAAGAAATTACGAACTGTCGCAACGGCTGACCATCTGGCGCCCACACCACCAGATTTAAATCTCGCAATGAGAATAGGAAGTTAAACTGAAAAGAATGCCCGATTGAGAAAACGTGGGGAAACAAAAAATAACAGGTGTGAATTTTGTCGTTTTAACTATCTGCGTTTATTAACACAAATGACGGACACCGTGTCTGCGCTTCCCGAAAGAAAATACCTCCGCCCGCAGATCTGTCACGGCGCATCTACTGAAATTCGGCCGAATCTCGTGTAACGCTTTCGCGCGATGTGAAGGGCTGTCGGAGCCACATTTTTCTTACAAAAACGCAAAACACGTACGGCACGAAACACGCAACGCAAATTTACACAAAAGAAAAAAACGATATATAAAAAAAAATAATAAAGACAATAAAGGAGAACAAAAATTATAGATCTGGCCTGTTCATCCAACACGTTGCGTCTCCGCTGCCGGTTCGGGGTTCGGCTCTCGAAACTGGATGCCACCACTAGCTGCGGTCTTCAGATAACTCTGGCAGGGTGGTCGTCGCCCCTAGCCAAGAACCTGGCTGGCTGGGTGGTTTCAGTCGCTACCCCAAAAAAACGCCTGTAAAGCACATGGCCTTATTAATAATGGCCGGACATGTGTCTTTACAAAAATACTAGGATTCTAATGACTTACTCTGGTGTTTTGAGCGTGTATGGCTGATTCTTGCTGTACCCTCCCTTGCCTTGTGCCGGTGTCGTCAATCCCTCATAGGGCGGTTAATGGAGGACACGTTTTAAATCCCGGAAACCGGTTGGCGATAGCCCAGAGAAAAACTGTGACCTCTTGACACTTCTGCACTCGGAGAGATTCAGCTATGTTCTGCGTGATCTCAGCACCTCGTGGCTGAATCACAATTATACGCATGTCGGAAGCGCATCGACGTTTTTAATAAAAACGTGTGCGTACCGATTGCCTACGGGGACGGTCCATGCGCGAAATTAAAAATTAAAACAGAATTCGTCTTAACTGACCGGATTCATAATTGACCCGTTACAACTTCATTATGGAATGAAATTCAAAAGTATAAATAACAAGAGATGATAATTAGAGGGTCAGACAAGCAATTCAATAGTGTTAGTTATTTTGTAATCGCATGAAGGTAACAGGTAGAAATCCCGTTATGTAAATGATGAAAACACATAAGTAGATAAGATGTTTCCGACCTGTAATGTTTAAACTAGTTAATTATACGCATAGCAGGCGTCCTTTTAATTCCTCATTATATCTAGGAAACACAGGTGCATAAGTAGTAATAAGTGTACAACACATTAAACAGGGGCAAGTGAATTAAAGCCTAAAACTAGCCCGAACAAACATTGTTACACTAAATGTATGGATGTATAAGTTCCAATGGGAAAGATACCAGAGTGAACCTTAATTCTCCATTATTCTTAGGAAAGATTATATAAGGGCAAGTCAATGTTCACTCGCTCTCTATTATTCGCTATTCCCGATTGATACTGTTCACACATGTTAGATATTATTTATTTAAATCTTAACTTAATATATGTGTTAAACGTTATATTCGCGAGTATCGTCATTTTCCCCTTTTTCTCATTTCCCGACAGTGCCCTCGAAATGAACCGCGGAACGAGATGTCGGGCATTAAAAGGTAAGTGAGATTTAAAGATTAGTTCATACATGCATCAGTACGAAACTCCCGGGCTACGTCGAATCCCCACATATTACCGACCTAACAAGCAACAACCTGTCATTACCGCTCGGCCAGTGTTTGCTAGTTAGGACGGTTACTTTTGCTTGTGATAATTAATCCCGTGGCTACCCACATAGTCATATGGGCATCACATCTCGTAGTGTTAGACTGCGGACCCGATTTTCCAAATAGCACCTGTCGACTAGCTCTGCTATAGCTGCTAACATTTTAAAACTTAAATCCAGTTAATGAATTCAATTTAATGTCCATGGTTATTTTGTCGCAAAAGGTACTTCTTTTGAATTATACCTGCGTCAACTTTATAGTTCTCAGATGCCAAAGAACACAGAACATTTGCAACTTCTAATTCATTCTTGGTATGGCACTAAAATAAGAGCAAATTGTATTGATTTTATAGAGACAACAATTTTTATTCGACCATTGACCATTCTGCTCATATTGACTGACTGAACATTATAACTTTTGGTAGTAGTTCGCTCGTAGGTGCCCACCATGAGTAGTTTCATTTTTACAGTATTCATTTATGGTACCCACCACGAGTAAACACGTAAATGAGCAGGAATTCTGTGGGATGGGCGTATATTAAAGGTTCATTGGTAAGAAAAAGGCGTCTAAAATAGAGCTTATTTTATATTTTTGCATGATGATCCAAATAAAAAAGTATACACAGTCAAAATAATAAATCGCAGTACGCTCACAATCGATACTAGACGATGCTATTTTTAGCAATCGATGCTAAAAAGCGTTCCTATAGAACACATTCAGCCGTGTATAAAACGAATCAACATAACAACGAGAATGTTGGTGATGGGGCGTTACATGTACATCTTATTCCAACCACGAGTTAATTCGAAAGCATTTTTAGTTGCAAAAAACATTTAAACTTAATTCATCATAGAAAAATTAATCTATACAATAAATTGGAAAATAAATGTTGGTATCTAGAACAAATTTCTTCATAAGAGGCTTGGCAGTCAACGTGTTAATGCTTACAGTTTATTTACATATTGCATATGCAAAAATATGAATATTTAAGTAATATATAAATGCCATATATGTGTTGTATAAGGGGTTTTGTGGAGTGTTATAGTTTAGTTGTATTTGTTTGTCGTTTTAACACTTTCCCTACCGAGCACAAATAAGTAGCTAAATTTGCAGCCCAAGAGTATCAAAGTAAATATTATTTAAAAATAAACAAGATTCGACACACTTCTATACCAGTATACTCTATAACAAGATCGCAAGCTCAAATGAATCACCGCCAAATAGCAATGCATTTTATTCAATGCATTACCAGGCACACATATGCCATCCACAGGGCAAATATGGAAAAGGGCAACCGGTGGTTGGTAATCAAAACTGGAATTTGATATGGTTTAATTTTAGCATCGGGGCTGTGGAGTCGAAGTAAATTGCCCGACTCAGACTCCGACTCCGATTCCCTATTTTTAGAATCTCCGAGTCCGACTCCTACTCCACAAACCGACTCAGACTCTTGACTCCCGACTGCGACTCTTTATCTACCCATTTTATTTTTAAATTTTACAATCGTAATATGTTGTCATTGTTTAAAATTTTTTTGTTAGACATATCGTTGTACACTAAAATGTAAACATGCGTTTCTGCGTCATTGAGTCTGCATGCTGCAACATGCGTAAGTGGTGGTAATACGTATTCAATTGAGTCAGCGCTGTGAAGATTTTCCAATCGTTGAGAATCGGTTTATTTTTGCCGACTCTACGACTCCAACTCTGCCAACTTAAAATTGCTCGACTCCGACGACTCGGACTCGGGCTCCGGCTCCACAGCCCCGGTTAGTATCCAGTTCTCGAACAATCTCAATATGATGTCTGCCAGCGTCTGCAGTTGTGTAATGTGTGATTGTTTTGTTTAGGGGTTTCCATGTGAAATGAGTGCAACGTCATCAGCATATTACATATTTTTTGTAATACCTCAGTGCTATTGACATTTATCGGTACTGTCTGCTTGATCGATATGACAGGCGTAAAGACCTTGGCTGTTATAACAACGGCCGTGGACGTTATTTAAATGACAATGCAAATTTATGAGCAATAAAGTCTTCATATTCTTTCTCATACCTGCTGCTGCTTTTTTGGGGAAGTAAATCGACTGTGGCAGCATTTGCTTCATTTAGTACATCTTCGGGGATACCACAAAACGAAGAACTTTGCACATCTGACATTATTTTTCTAATTTCACTTTGATTTGTTTGTTTGTATTTGAACCGTTGATGTTGCTATGGTATCAAATTGCGCCTGCATAACTAGTTTATTAATTTTGAAATTTAATATTGATAAATTGACCAGTTTTTTAAATTTAGGTATTACAAAAAGTATCGAACAACATACGGCCTATATGCAAATAACAGGCTTGGTTGAATATAGACCTCGGCTGCGCTCCGCTCCGCTTCGCTTCGCCTCGGTTTACAAATTTCAACCCGCGCCTGTTATTTGCTTCATATCGGCCTAATGGCGTTATATACTATTAATTGTGAGGTTTTTGTGCCAGACCGTGCCAACTAGAAAACTAGAAAATTAACATTTACACTTACTGTTTGAGTGCCCAGGTTTGTAATTTCATTAATGTTATCACATAAAAGTGGATATTGTGGATGTTTATCACATGACTTCTCATGGCACAATGAAGCTAAATTGTGGATGCAACACCAAAGCGTTTACTCGTTTTCCGTGCGGTTGGTTTCGTTTCGTGGGACGATTGAGGTAAATTGGCACAGGGCACTGCAGTTGCCTTTAAAAATGCCTTAATTGTCCTAAACAGAGGATAATTACAACTTTATTTTCAAGAGAAAACTCATACCTTCTCTCATTGGAAAATAGTCTTCAGGAAGAAAATGCTTGGAACACACACGCATAATCTATATGCCAATTCTTAATTTGAGCTTCCATGCTCTCAGTATATCTATCAGCTCGGTGTTTCCCAACTTGGTTATATATTTAACCTTCCCTTTACCTGCAGGCGGGAATCGGTGGAAACTAACTTCGAGTTTTTTGGCCATTTTTGATGTTAAACTAAAATCATAAGATTGATAACCGTACGATAAACTGCAGAAGTCATTGAATTTTATATGAATCACACACTATCGCATAACAAACACATATAAAAACAGCTGACTGGGGTACTCAACGCAAGTACGTAATTATGCCACCGTGGCGCTGCCGTATTATCGAAAATCGCCTATAGTTGAATTAATCAAATTTTTATATTTAGTAAGAAATATTTGAAGTATATTAAGTGCAATGGATGTTAGCAGCGACGAAGACTTGGCGTACACCACTCAATATAAGGGAAGTTGCCGCTGCCGTCACAGCTAACCTAATTGACCAATAAAATCTTAGACTCGGTATGTACTCCAATATAATAAGTTTAGTAATTGGAAACGGCCAAAAAGTCAAAAAAACATTACAAAAAAATACAATACTGGCGTATATATCAGAAAGAAGGAAATGGTGCTATATTGTAGTTGAACATTCAATGTTGAAGTCGGTTTTTAAAATAAAACAAAATATTGGCATAAGAAAACGCAACAAAGTGCTGCCATACTTGAAACGAAATTCGGTTGAGTATAGAGCAAAAAAGTCAGATATTCTAGGTAGGCGGAAAAATAGCGTGTGTCCCGCAGGCCGAAAGGCTTTAGCAGCCTTTCGTTTCTTGCCGCCCTCGCTCGGTCCGCTCGCTCATGCGCCAAGCACCGCGGGCTGCTAAAGCCTATTTTCCGCCCTTGATGCACAATATACTATTGTCGACTTTTTTTTTGCAATCAACTGTATATCACTCATATGTTTAAACTGTTAAAATACGAGCTTTAGTTCGCAGAAATGGTTGTTAAACTGTAGTTTTGTAATTTGTTACTATTAATTCAGTATTCAGAATTGGCATTGAGTTTAATTAAAAATCTGTAGTAATTTTTGTATTTTGTATTTTGTTGACATACTAATGGAATCTCGTTAACCCGTAGGCACGTGAGTCCCATTTCTAACGTAAGGACGCGCACTGGGTAAATTTTACCCATTGTTTGAAAAAAAGGATTCATGTCTTAAATGGAAATAAAACCAATTAAACAATATATTTCAGTATAGTTTAATACCATATACTCATATCCTAAGCTCATAAAAAACCTCTCAAAATAACTCAAAAAACAATAGAATTGAAAAAAAAAAAATCATTATCATAAATTTCTGTCGTTTAAAACCACGTCATATAGATGGACCAGGATTGATTTTGTACTTAGATACTTGTTTCGGTGCTATTGCACAGCGTCGAACCCCAAATCGGTTAAAGTGTAATCGCATTAGTCGGCCTGTATTGCAGCCGATACATTTGTAGTATTAAGATTGTAAAGACAATTTATTGGGGTGGTTATTATTTAGCCATTATGTTCACCGAGAAGTGCTTAAGTAAAGTACGGTGCGCATGAAGATCAATAGGCACATTAAGCCGTTTATTGAGCAAGGATTGCCACTTCGGCAAATACAATTAGCGACCAGGAAATCCCAAATATATTTATTGGACGGCATTAGGAATCCTCAGAAATGCCAGATAGAGGAATTAACCAAGGCTTGTGATAACCAAGTGGATAACCAAGTGATAACCAACATGGCTTACCGAAACGAAATGCCGCACCAATCAGGAATCATCTTCAAGCCACCCCTCGCGGTGCACAATTCAAATTGCACCCCACCCCAATAACTCAAAGATTAAATTGTAAGAATGCAGAGGAGACGACACTTCAATTCGTTACCTTCACCGGTGTACATCGCTGTGTATTAATTATTGTTACGCATTAAATTATAGTCCACATTATTTCCAAAACGACGAGTTTTAATTACCTTATCATTTAAATTGGCGAACACCCGCCTGGTCCTTCGATTACGTAACAATACTACTTAGATACTTGTACTAAGATGTTACATTCAACATTCAGTAATAAATAGTCCTACATTTATTAACTTTCTTACCTGTACGTGAATATACGGTTATTTAATTCGTGAAGAAACTATTGAAATTTAATTGACGTTGGTATGAGCGTGGGATAAAAATATCCAAAGAACGTTTTACGTTCACTACAGCCTCTCAAATGAATCAATTCACACATATTTTGTCACCAAATTACTCCAAAGAGTCTACTTTTGAAATTTGTAGTCGAAGCTCCACTGATTGAGTTAAAAAAGATAGGTACATATTTTACAAAATGCATGCTCGTGGTAAACGAGACCCGCGTGCTGATTTTTAAATCCGTTTTAAGTCGTGAGTTTCAATGACGTTCAATGGATTTCAATTGCTTAAGTATGGGTTTTAGTCATCAGAAACTTTGTTTAGATCATCAGTTTTTATTTTATAATCTATCTATATCTATAATTTATCTGTCAATTGTATTACCAAATATGCAGTTTTGTAAATAATTTACTTTCAGTTAACAACACATGATTACTCTCTCTAGCCTGGTCTTCAATAATTGTTGATTTAATCTTTACTTGTCAGCGATTTTCAATCATTACAATACATGAGCTTTAGTTATACAAATGAACAAAATGTTCATGTTCATCAGGCACTTATTATTACTGGGAAGTATTACACCAACAAATACATCTCGCGGTATCATTCTATATAAAATGTGGAACTGATATTTTCTTTGGTTATCTAGCTGTATGAGTTATTTCAACGTCATAAAGCTAGGTTACCGGAGTCAAAACCAGTTCTCATATATCCAGAATCGATCCAATCAGCATTATCATTACACAGGCCACAAAATGTTCGAAGATTTAAAGTTATGGAACCGGCCGATTTTTATTATTTATTCCACATTTTCTGACGCACTCAGAATTAGTATATAACGCCATTAGGCCGATATGTAGCAAATAACAGGCGCGGGTTGAAGTTTGTAAACCGAGGCGAAGCGAAGCGGAGAGCAGCCGAGGTTTATATTCAACCAAGCCTGTTATTTGCATATCGGCCGTATGTTGTTCGATACTTTTTGTAATACCTAAGTTACAAAAACTGGTAAATTTATCAATATTAAATTTCAAAATTAATAAACTAGTTATCCAGGCGCAATTTGATACCATAGCAACATCAACGGTTCAAATACAAACAAAGAAATCAAAGTGAAATTAGAAAAATAATGTCAGATGTGCAAAGTTCTTCGTTTTGTGGTATCCCCGAAGATGTACTAAATGAAGCAAACATTATTGCTCATAAATTTGCGTTGTCATTTAAATAACGTCCACGGCCGTTATTATAACGGCCAAGGCCTTTACGCCTGTCATATCGATCAAGCAGACAGTACTGATAAATGTCAATAACACACAGAGGTATTACAAAAAATTATAACGTCAGTAATTAATGACCTGTCATATCAACGACATTTTTCAATCATCATGAGGATTTCTCTTCTTTCTTTTTCAGTCAATCAATCCATTATTTGAAGCTTCCAATCAGTTTTAAGAAATGAACACTCATACCTGAAATAAACTGATTGCAATGTCATACAATTTATTTAAATTAGGATCGCTATATGTTTTCGAGATAGTAAAATTAATATAAAAAAATTATTAAAATGTCAACTATTTAAAATAGTTTACTGTCACTAAAGATAAGTAAGATCTCTACAAAAGAAGTGACAAAGAAAATAAATCGAATTTATATATATTATAGAATCTGATATATTAGAAAGGCAAACATACATTTGGCATAATTATTTATTAGGAATATTGGGAACAGGTACCCTAACGCCTCGGCTACGATACGAGCGGCGACGGCGAGCAACTGTGGCGAGCGGCAGAGCGACACAACAAACGTTTAGTTTGAACGATTTGTAGCCAGCGTGCTGTGGAAAACTGACACTTGGCGCTTGTCGTTTACCTCTGCTCCTAGACATTAATATGTACTTGCCGGTCGGACAATTGAACAATTTGTAGTTCCCATAACACTAATTCCGGGGTTCTTGCTCGACATTGAGATAGAAACATGTTTTACGTCTATTTTAAAGTTACAGATATTTAATGTAAATAAACAACAGCAACGGCAATTCTTACAAGTAAAAAGATGGTGCACATCACCCCCATCAGAAATAAAAGTAGGAATATGAAAGGAGTAAGGAATGGATCATCAACTAAAAATAATGAATCGTAGGAGAAGTACAAAACTCGTTTAATGATAGTTCGCGGAAGTAAAGGTAAATAAATGTGCGAGTTAATCAGTCTTTGACACAAACTGAAGCAGCAAGTTCTTCATTAACCGCGGACGAAATAAAAACAGGTTTAAGTCTGTCAATTGACACTTCCTCTGTATTTCAATTAACCGAAAGGGTAAAATTCTTGCGTGATCTATTCAAAACTTTGAATAGACCGTCGTAAGTAGGAGCCAAGGGAGGCTTAATATGACATACCCGTACAAAAACATGAGTACAGGATTCAAGCACTAGCGGAACAAAACTAGTATTCCGACTTTGTCACGATATTGCCGGTGACAATGCCGGAGAGTAGGTAATTTCGACTCGATCCATACTGCTAGAATGGCTGATACACTCTCCGCGCAAACACAACGTAGTGCCCAGGACGTTTTCCGTAGCAGAAGTATTTAAGGACTCTTTGTGGGACGCCCTTAAGCCAAACAGTACCAACGGTAACCTGCCAACCCATTGTGAGACAGAACTACATTTTAATGCATGTTTGATAAGCTTGTTAAGATGTTCAACCAGACCGTTGGACTGTGGGTGATAGGACGTCGTTGTTTTACATTTAAAACCAAAAGGCAAACAAAAATTTTTTCACGTGGGCGCGAGAAATTATCTACCACAGTCTGTAATAACCACTGCAGATGAACGCCGAAACGCGATATCCAAGTTGACAAAAAGGTTTGTGAAATACTAGCAGCCGTAACATCAACAAGGAGATCAGCCTCGGGTTACATATAGAAACGATCAACGCACGTTAGGAGATACCAAAAACGCTGACAACGTGGCAACGGACCAATAATGTCTACATGAACTTGGTCAAAACGTTTCTCTGGTAATTTGAAATTTTGTAGTGGCAAAATGGTATGTCTAGTCACTTTTACTTTCTGACATTGTAGACATGTGCGCAGGAAGGAAGCAATGTCGGTGTTTATCTTGGGCCACACAAAATGACTACCGACAAGCCTTCTCGTGGCATTTACGTCTGGATGTGACAGACCATAGCTGTTGTGAAGAGTTTTATATCTGAGAGAGCTAGGTATATACAGACGTTTTCGGTGGCGTGACGAATCAATTACGATAGACAAACCGTTCGGGTAAGATTCGTATCGTAAATTCAAAGAAGTCTACCACTTCCATGCGACCATATGAGATTCTGTAATTCACTGTCTGACGGCTGACTATCAGCCAATTGTTTCAGGTCAACAACCTGCAGACAATTAACTAACATTCGTGATAATTCATCGGCAATACAATTCTTCGTACCAGAGATGTGTCCAAAGTCAGAAGTGAATTGTGAAATTAAAATGTCAACAAGCTTTAATAAACTTATGATAAAAAATTATCATCCCGAAGTAATGTAGCAAAGACTTGTGTTCGGAGGATTCAGGAAAACGCAGAACAGCGCCGACCTTGGATTGACAGGGTAGAATGCCGTTTGCCGAAATGGTATGGCCAAGGAAGGTCAATGAAGGTGAACCGAAAATACACTTATCATGATTAATTTTTATGCCTGCGTTACGTATTTTAGAAAAGACGATTTTTAAATGAGAGATATGTTCAGGTTCATTGACAGTTAAAATCAATATGTCATCAATGTAAGTGAAACAGAACGGTAAATCACGAAGAATAGAATCAACGAAACGTTGAAAAGTCTGTGCTGCGTTTCTAAGGCCAAAGCTCATCCGCGTAAATTCATACAAGCCGAAAGTGGTAGTCATTTCGGTTTTTGGAATATGACCAGATTCTATCGGAATTTGGTGATAGGCTTTGACCAAATCAATTTTGGAAAATATAGTACACCCAGAACAGTTACTTGCGAAATGCTGAATATGAGGTATCGAATATCTGTCGGGCTTGTTTAAGCTGCGGAAGTCGCCACGTGGTCTCCAAGATTAGCCGGACTTACAGACTATGTGTAGAGGCGAAGATCAAAAGCTTTTAGATGGTCTAATAAAACCAAGTTCCAACAGATTGCTAAATTCGTGCTTGTTTCAAGTTTTTCGGTGGACAAACCACGTGGTCGAGATAACACCGGTGGACCGATAGTCTCGATATGATAGGTAATTCTATGTTTAATTGCAGACTGTAACTCTAGAGGCTGGATAATTTTAGCGAAGGTATCTAATAGAGCTGTGAAATAGGACGGTGGCATAAGAGGCGATATGCTTAGCGTACTGGTGCATAACCTGTTACAGTGCAAAAAGTACGACCATCGATGCGCCTCTTGCCCTGCATATCAACAATCAAACAGAAATGACGTAAACAATCCGCACCGAGGATCGAAAAATTTGTAGAAGACAAAACAAATTTCCATTTGAACAGTAGCCCTAAACCGATGTCTAAGTTCGAAGTCCGAATCGCATATGAAGAAATTTTGGTACAGTTGGCTGCTTTTAAAAACGATAAAGAAGGATCGCGAGAAGTTATGAAACGTCGCGAAACGCTCAATATACTATTCTGTGCTCCTGTGTCCACCAGAAACTGTTATTGTAAGACCCGATCCGTTACGAAAAATAGGTGGTTAACCGAAACACAGGCAGGAATGGCCGACTTTATTCCTGCCTTGGCGAGTTTTCCCAATAGCAGGCAGGTACACAGTCCGTACCTTTATCACCAAACTTATGATGATACCAACATAAGTCACGACTAGGTCGACGATCAGACAAGGATCCCGATGTCCTACGACTTAATGATCTATGTCGTGTTTGTTGGTTGCGGAATTCCTTGGAAATTAATGTAAAATCTTCCCGTGAGGCTTCGATGTGGCAACTCAAGTTGTTCAATTCTGATGCAAAATTGACAGGTGACGTGGCTACAGGAGCACTGGAGCTACAGATCATCCATTATAGATATGAATTGTCAAATTCATGGTCGGCCAAAATGTCACATTATATAATAATTTTGACAGTGTACTTGTAAAAAACTACTAACAAATATGTCATTGATGTCAAAATGTGTTTTGAGGCTATGAGACTTATTCGTTTTTAATAATTTGAGCTGGTTTAATAACAAGAAGTAGGTACCGTTGCAATTTTTAGTTAACAAATTTTGAAAATGAGAAAAAAACAAAAACGTTTTAAATTCATTCAAAGTTGAACAATTCGTCATCAGATTCTGACTCAGATTGTCCTAACGATATAATTATTGGAGGGATGTTTTCGGTAGATGTATTTCCCATATACTTCGTCCAATCATGTTTGAGGAGTTTTTCGCAATGTTGGATACTATTTCGCCACATTTCTGGTGTAAATTTTGAAAAGGCTTCTTTCCATATATGAAGAACATGAGCTCTTGAAGAAGGTTGGGTGTGAACATGTTTATTGTAATACTATTCGGCAAACCCCCATACTAGTTCAATTGTATGTATTATACTGGGAATGGTATGGGGAAGCCTGAGAACCTGAAGTGCATAACTGTTCATAATGTCGTCAATTACAAATTTTCTGTTTTCTGTGCCTAATATAGGTTTAATCTGCTTCCATAGTTCTTTTTTAGTTGATGTTTGATTGAAATTGATATTCTCTCTCTGGAGCTACTCTTTAATTTCCCCTTTCCGTGAATTTGAATTGGGCATTGTTCATTATAACAACTACTTAGTTATTAATTTGATTTAAAGCAGGGACTAATTGCTCTTTAATCCACTTTTTGAATAATTGAATAATTCCCCAGACATGTTTTTGTAGTAATCACGATGTTCAATTTTATTGTCTACAAGAAAACTGCATCCCTCTAAACATCCGGAAGCACATCCCGCACGAAGAACAGTAAAGCGTTTCCCTTCTGCTCTGATTCTGGATGAATTCCCTTTTAATTCAGAGTTATGAAGCCATTGTCGTACCTGACTATTTTGGAAAATCCATGATTCGTCTAAAAAAATAAAAGTCGGCGAATTTGACGAATCACAGAGTTGCAAATACTTTCTTAAAAACGAAATTTTCAAAGATTTTATGCGAGTACTTTCACATAAGATGCGACGACCATTAACTTTTCTGAATTTGTACCCCATAGATTTTATGATTTTGTGTAACGTTGCTCTTCCTCCATTATACAGGGTGTCTACGCTAAACCGTTCGTTAAAAGTTTACGGGGTTGCCATTGTACCAAAAATTTCAAAAAAAAACTCGTCACACGGTTGAATCAGTTATCCTTATGTGAAATATTTTCAAGTTTCTATCACTTCCGGTTCCACCGGAAGTAGCACCAACTTTCTTATTTTAAATGGAACACCCCATATATTATTATATTTTTGAATTCCACGCTTAAATTGGAACATATTTGGTAAGAACATATGTACACTTATCTCTTCTATTTTTCAAGAAAAAAATGTTTTTCTAAAATTTTGACCTCTAAAAGGTAGCCTGAAATCTGTATATAACTTCTCTTAGGAATAAGATAAAATTATGAGTTAAATTTCTAATTATACATAGAGGATGCCTCTATGAGTAAAATTATTGGAAACTGTCAATTTTGATAATAAGTGCTCATAAAATGTTAATATCTGAGTGCCCTCTTAAATATCCTGTAATTCAATATTTTTAAATGGAATACCCCATTTTTTATCGCATAGCACGATTGGGACAAAAAATTACTACAAAAAAGTATAATACAACCATACTCCTAAAGCAAGTATTTTTTGAATTATTTCGAGGATTACTTTTTCGTCGCTTTTCTGCAGGGTATAATTTTGCATGTCACAAGTGCAGTCTAGTAGGCGTGTGATATGCTTTTGTTTTGTCGCTATTGTAATGCAAACTGTCAAATAATAAAACCATTTAGAATAAAGTATTACAGAAATCAAAATCAACAAAATGAATCATTACACAAATCAACAAATTATCAATTTATTCTTTATACATTACAACTGCAATAGAATTGTTGCTCTAACATGTAGAGTATTCAATAAAACTTATCCACATTTGCCGCCGATGAATAAAACAAGATTGATTGATTGATAATTTGTTGATTTGTGTAATGATTCATTTTGTTGATTTTGATTTTTGTAATACTTTATTCTAAATGGTTTTATTATTTGACAGTTTGCATTACTATAGCGACAAAACAAAAGCATATCACACGCCTACTAGACTGCACTTGTGACATGCAAAATTATACCCTGCAGAAAAGCGACGAAAAAGTAATCCTCGAAATAATTCAAAAAATACTTGCTTTAGGAGTATGGTTGTATTATACTTTTTTGTAGTAATTTTTTGTCCCAATCGTGCTATGCGATAAAAAATGGGTCATTCCATTTAAAAATATTGAATTACAGGATATTTAAGAGGGCACTCAGATATTAATATTTTATGAACACTTATTATCAAAATTGACAGTTTCCAATAATTTTACTCATAGAGGCATCCTCTATGTATAATTAGAAATTTAACTCATAGTTTTATCTTATTCCTAAGAGAAGTTATAGACAGATTTCAGGCTACCGTTTAGAGGTCAAAATTTTAGAAAAACTTTTTTTTTCTAGAAAACTAGAAGAGATAAGTATACATACGTTCTTACAAAATATGTTCCAATTTAAGCCAGGAATTCAAAAATATAATAATATATGGGGTGTTCCATTTAAAATAAGAAAGTTGGTGCTACTTCCGGTGGAACCGGAAGGGATAGAAACTTGAAAATATTTCACATGAGGATAACTGATTCAACCGTGTGACGAGATTTTTTTTGAAATTTTTAGGACAACGGCAACCCCGTAAACTTTTAACGAACGGTTTAGCGTAGACACTTACTTCTTCCTTTATAAAGTGCATATTAGTGTGAATTCGTGTCGTATTTTGTTTTCCATGCAAATTGGGGTTTTGAAGACTGACCACTTTCATGTTTTTTTTATTATATCAAAAACAAACGTGGGGCTTATCAGGAAGTTACTTATGTTGTAAACATGATATTATATTGAAATCAGATTTTATATAGATTACCTTGAACACCCTTGCAACTTTTTCACAAATAAATTTCTTTGATGAGTGGGGCGTTATCTCTTTAATATCGTGATAACAATTAACTACCCACAGTTTCTCCTTTGTATAGAGTAATATTCTTTTCTTTCGATTTTCAATTTTATTAGCTCTTTATAAGTTTCGGGACGTAAGTAAGAAAATTAAATAATTTAAATAATAAATATTTTTAATAAAAAGTAAATATACTTATTGATAGTCTAATTCCGGATTTTTCGCCTAAGACTAACTTACCATATATTTGCCCATTTTACCATTATTGCTCTTAGTTTTAGTCGTCAGTCAAAATACTTTGTGTGTTCTTCTTCTGCGGGCGCCTATCCGGTTCGGATGTTGACGATCATCATTGCGATCTTGATTTTATTTGCGGCTGTTCTAAATAACTCCGTTGTTGTTGAATTAAACCATTCCTCAGGTTCTTCAGCCAAGATATCGTTCTTCTGCCGGGTCCTTTGCGCCCCATTACTTTGCCCTGCAGTATGAGCTGCAGCAATCGATATCGTTCTCCGTCTCATTATATGCCCGAAGATTCCACCTTACATTTTTTGATGGTAAACAGTAACTCTGGTTCCTTCTTCATTCTTCTTAGTACCTCTATGTTCGTAACTTTATCTGTCCAAGTAATATTTAGCATGCGTCTATAGATCCATATTTCAAATGCTTCTAATTATTTTGCTGGATGCTTCAGTTAAGGTCCACGACTCCACACCAGACAAGAGTACAGAGAAAATATAGCATCTAATATGTCATCATCTTGATGTTCAATGAGAGATCATGACTGCAAAATATTTTCTTCATTTTTGTACATGCAGCTCTGGCTATTTCGATTCTTCTCCTTACCTCTAGCGAGTGGTCACATCGGTCATTTACCGTGCAACCAAGATATGTAGTTGTTGCTACGCGTTGTACCACTATACCGTCGATAAAGAGTTGGCCGGGTGGTGTTGGATCCTTACTTATTACCATATATTTGGTTTTGTTGATAATTAGTAAGAGACCATATTCTTTCAAACAATTTCAAATATAAACGAATTGTTGTGCATAATAAAATTGTCTTGTTGTATTGCAGGTTTCGAAAAAAATCTTGTTTGTATCTCGAACGCAAAATGCTCTTGCGTTCTCGAATGGATATTTTGTCTCGGCAAACCTCGGCAAAATAACTTCCATTCTTGAACGTAATAGTGGCATTTTGCATTCCAGATATAAAAATAACTATTTTCGAAAACTCTCATCAAAAGTTGACATTTACGTTGAATTTTCAGTTGACAAAGTGAGTCTTTTTTCTCACGTAGCTGCGAAGTATTTTTATGTTTTAGCCAAAGTCTTTTTCGTTCTAGAACATAAAACAAATGTCAAAATAATTTGTCAATTATTCAACTTACATTTATAATTTTATTAATTAAATACATAACATACGAAAACTATTTTGAACCTACTACATGTAAATTGAACGTTCCGATATTGCAGTGAGTGAAATTTATGCCAGATTCAATGCTGTCCGTTATCGTAGCGTTCAGTTCTGGATGTTCAATGCTGTTCAATTCAGAGCTCATTTTGAATAATTATACACTCTTAGAACACGAATTGGAATACTTATTAATAGAACTAATTTTTAAAACAACTGATTTTTATTGTTTATTTCGTCGCTACCGTTACGATAGACACCGCACCTAAACCGTCTGGATTTAAACATTGATTTTTAAAATTATTAACAAAGAACGCAAAACGCAAAATATACAGAGTGTTTCCTAAAAAACGCCGCTGGCCAATAACTCGATAACTCCCTAACTATTTATTGCCCTATTTCAATAAAACAAAAACAAAATTAAATGTCTCCACATGTTCTACGAAGAGGCCCTAATTTTCTTTATTTTGCAAAATCAACTTTCATTTCAGCGATAGTCTGCTAGATTTTGGAAAAAAAATAGGGCCTCTTTGTAGACATGTGGAGCCATTTAGTTTTGTTTTCGTTTTATTGAAATCGGCCAATAAATAAAGGAGTTATCGCTAGCGGCGTTTTTTAGGAGACACCCTGTATAATATTATATTACAATTTTTTTTAACAACATGAAACATAATGTCAAATTTACACATATAATAAATACGAGGCATGTTTTTAAAGTACCGTTTTGTATTTTGGCCGCTGCAGCGCTGCTACCAAATACGGATATTGGCGAAATATATAAGCTGATAACTTCAAAATAGCGAATAAAAGATAACCCCGGAAAAAAAAACTTTCAAAAGTCGGGACTTTTTTCACACGTCGTGGGACGCGGGACAACTTCCTAAAAATCGGGACTGTCCCGCCAAAATCGGGACGTCAGGTCACCTTTTCTATATGATCTACTATATGCTCCATCGGATAAAGCTCCATCTGCTGCAACGGTTATGCATGGATAACCGTCTGAATCGATTTGTCCATTCTGAATCGCAATTGCTGCTTCCATTTATCCTGCAGATTTGAGCTCTTTTACCAAAACTTTAGCAATGGTTTCTTCTAACTTAGCGTATATTTTGTTGTACCTAATAAAATTTATTGTTGGTATATCCAGTATTGATATAAGCTCCTCCAATTGGGAATATACGCATCCTATTGAAGAACTACCTAAAATAATATATCGCATGTCATTATGGTACAATATCGAGTAAATTAATTATAAAATAAAATAAAGTAATGACATAATTACCGAGAACTGAAGCCATTGTGACATCCATCGTATTTTTTGATTTTTCTGAATCAATTGCAGTAGTCATGTTGCACATATTGAATTTGACAAAAAATGTTGAAAAAATCCTCTTTTACGATCGCCAAAAATCTTGCAGTTAATTAAGGTACATTCGTAAGATGGAACGTGCCTACATTCTGGATTTGCTTCCAAAAGTAAGTGATGTCGATGTTTCTTCGGCCTTCTAAATGAAAAACTACATGTTGTCCTACTTCCATTTCTAGGTCTGGGTAAACATCTGATTATTCCATATTTTCATTTTGGGGATGGTTACATGCAGATATGCAGATAACTTTCTGGAACCTTTTTTTCACGAAAATAGCGTGTTTCAAAAAGTTTTCCTTGTTTATTGTTCTATGAGATATGGCAAATCGTCTTATATATTTTTTTTCTGTGGGACTGTCCCTAATGCATTTAAAATTGAAACTGATATATGCGAAATGGGACATTGTATGATATTGGAGGGAAAACCTCGTTATAAATACATTGCTGGAATCTGTTGCTATCTAATAGTATACAAATATAATTTTATTGTTTCACTTTATGTTTCCTCAAAGGTACTAATATGAATTCACAACTACATTCCAACAATTGATTAAAAATGATCGTGTCAAATGATCACTACCAAAGGACAAAATAGTTCTTAAATCAATAATGCAATTCGTATTAACGGACCAGAATTTTAAAATGTTGTGTGTGTAAATTGATATATTGTAGTGCAATTATTATTTAGCAAAAAAAAACTTTTAGGTGGAATCTACTGTAACTTCACATTGCTGATGTAAGAATCTACGATACGATTATGAAAATAAGAAACTGAATGAACTGTATTTTCTTTCACTTTGTATGCACTTTATTCTTCTATTGTCTTTATTGCCCATTTTGTAACACATTAATTCGATTAACAAACAGGTGAAACAAAAACACGTATAACGTAAACACAAATAAACACAGCAAGCACAATTAATCAGCTCACAGTTTTGGACCAGACTGAATAAAGTTATATACCTAATATTAATGCCTAAATTGAAAGTAGAATTTGCATAATTTATTAGTTATTGGTAGTAATTTCGGGTAATTTTTGCCAATTTGTGGTACCTACCTCTATGAAAACAAGTATTTTCGGAATATAGCTGCAAACAATATGAAGCTTATTGTACTTTTCAGAAGTACCTCATTAGATTAACTTGTGACAGTCATTATCAAGTGATCCAAATTACAAAAGTATTATATGTATACCGCTTTACACAATAGTAACGGGGATACTTTTTATACAATAATTGGTTCCTAATACAGAGAGTTGAAAAGTGGGGTCCAGATAACTTCGGTCGGTTTTTTCGTTTACCAGATTAACGTCGGGATTATTGTTTTGTTTGTGAATTTCAGCTGCTTTAATAAATTAAGCTTCGTTCTTTTCGTATACAAAATTTTAAGGTTTTCAATTTTAGGAAACCAATGTTTACACTCTAAGCTATGGTTTGCAAAAGCGCTTAATTTTGACACTTAATCTGAACGAGCGGATATGATCCCCATGTCGTTTTTCACACGTATTAAATTGGTGTGCAACTAATACACATATGCATGACAATTTGTTTAGAATAAGATGAACAATATCCACTTTCCGCGAATGATATTCAAATTTATATCGTTTTACATTTTAAGAATAGCAAATATAACTACTCAATTTTTTTATTTCGGTTTCGGTTTTGGTTTTTAAGAAACCAGCATCAGAGGCATGATATGTATTTTACAATCATCTGTAACTTTCAAATATCAAAAATTCAAATTAATAACAAATATTTATCATAATAAGAAGATCAGGATATATAAATATTAAAATACATACTATGCCTCTGATGATGGTTATTTAAAAGACCGAAAGTAGTCAGGCGAAATAAAATAAATAAATCATAAAATAAAATAAAAATAATTATTTACCAGTAAGTACTTTTATAAGTATAATAATATAATACCCTTAAATACATAACTGGTATTTTATGTATGAAACCTTAAACTTAATAAACAGTAATCATATCCATATATTAGATATGTATCAATTTCTAACGTTAAATGCTCAATAGACCGTTACAATTACAGAAATGCCATCGGGAGCAATAAATGATATAGTTATCTGATGGAAGCAATGATCAAGGTTCTAGATTTTCCAGTACAGCTTCCTCGATTGTAAATCATACTCGTGGGCGTCTGCAGGACCTCCGTTCCTTTCGCTCGACGTCCTCTGGCCAACTGGTGGACGTGCACTAGTGGCATTTTTAGTTCATCGTTAGCGCTTGGACTACTTACTCAGGACCATGGCGACGCACGCTTGACCGAGCCTTTAAATGGAAAAGTGCATTACTTTCCTAATAATTATGCACAGAGAAATTTTCATCGGCAAGAATTACAAAAGAAAGAACTAGCGGAAAAAGATCATGCCAGAAGCTGATAAAATGAAACAAGTGACGAAATAGTTAAATGGTACCTATTACCAGTGGTGTATTGGTAAAATAAGAAGTAACGGTACGCATGGTGAGAGCAAAAAAATAGTCCGCTACTTTCCACAAGCAGCTTCCTGAAAGTTTTTCGGAGGTTTCGGAGGTCTTATTTTAAGCAAAGTATTGTTTTCCTTGTAATTTTTTTTAAAATTCTTATTATACAAAATATTAACACACACAAAAATAAGAAATTCGAAAAAAGATAAATATAAGAATCTTAAAGATATTATTATTTCATGTAGTACACTTATAGTATACTACAAAAACTCCCAAATAGAATCACACACAATTTCATCATTTGCCGCTGCTCTTTTAGTTTGCTCGTCAGTAGCGGATCGATGAGAAGGTAACCAGGTTTTTACGTATAAAATTGGATTCCAAAATTCCAAGGGTGGTTCATGAAGTTTAATAAACAATAAATTTGCCTATCCATTCTTTTGAGATGCTTACTCCCTGCGCTTTTAAAGGTCCTAAATTTTGAATAGCCCAACAACTCAGACATCCTAATTTTCCGGAATTTTCCGCATTTTAGCCCAGCATTTTTTTTTCTTTTCGAACCACTTATCTGCAGTCCAAATACTCGGCCAATTTATTAATGCGGATTCTGGTTCTTTTTGAACATTTTCTGTTGATATTGATGGAATATCCATTGGTTTTTCCTTAGTTCTAGCACTTGCATAATTTTCTTATGAAATTTTAAAAAAATTACTACCAAAAAAAGTACCGGAACGCGTTCCGTTTCTGAAAAAAGGTGCCGGAACGTCGTTCCCCCACTCTTTTATTATTCTATTATTTGCTCTTCACGTTATTTGAGCAAAAAATCATAAGATACGTCTTTTGTAAACATAAAAAAACTTAGTCAATGCACTCATTTAAATATTTTTGTATTGCTGGATTCGAGATATAAATGATTTTAAAATCATAACTTTAATAAAAATATATCATGTCTTGCAAAAATTCTAACGTAATATGTTTCTCTATTATATCTCCCCACGTTATTTTAGCAAAAAATCATAAGATAGGTCTTTTGTAAAGATCAACGAACTTAGTCGATGCACTCATTTAAATATTTTTGTATTGCTAGATGCGAGATATAAATGATTTTAAAATCATAACTTTTATAATCATGTCTAGCAAAGATTCTCACGTCATATGTTTTACTTGCCATTCTATGTAACTTGTATTGTTATACTTTGCGCAACGATAGTTTGTTTTTATGACATTGACTTGCAATAAAAATTATAAGGGTGGGATTGTTAAACCACTTCAAGTTAGGTATCATAAATGTCCAGGTATCCTGTCCAGGCTTTGGCTTGAATGTTGATGCACCAAAGAGTGACAAAGGGCCGGCCGATACCTGGACTTTTATGATACCAAACTTGAAGTGGTTTAATCGGTGCACACGAATTGCAGTCCAGCTCAAAAATTTGCATTTTATGACACGCGAATAGCAGTTGGACAATTTTATTGCCCCCTAATGACACACTCGAATTGCAGTCCGAGCCGAAATGTCCTTAATCCTTTAATACCTTAGTTGTTATTTCCGCGTTCCTAGATGCGAATTGCAGTCCAGCCCTCAAACTCCGCAGATATAGACAGGTATAAATATGTAATACACACAATTATTAATTGTTATTAAATATTTAATATTTTAATAAAATGGGTGGTACAGGTCGGTACATAAGACCTGTCTTATGATTTTTTAAAAATAATTTGGGAAGCAAGTAATTGAGAATTTAAAAAATCATGAATAACAAACATGATTTGATATCGATCAATGATTTTATTCATTGCTATGATTGTTAGGGCACGGTCGTGTTATCTCCTGGTTCTAGAGCGACCGTTATTTAGGTTGTGTGTGAATAATATTTAGTAGTAAATGTAGGAGTTTAAGAATTATATTTACACACTTTGTACAATAAAAAAAAGGAATACAACACCAGACATGACAGTCAGTTTCGACCGGTTTGTGCGAAGACTGAACGTTAACTGCTGTCTAAAATAATCAAATCTTAAAACTAAACTTAATCTAAAGAGGTGGGGGTGCACTATTTACATTATTATTGGTCAGTTATCGCTTCGATGGCGTAGTTACTTAAAGGTGGGGAGATGTAACAAACTCTTGGGCATAGCTGTACCTAGCACCCTTAATGATCTTTAGCGAACTGCCAAATGGCTGGAAAATACGGCTTAAGAATTCTCGGTACCAACTGCTCAATTGTCCAACCTAATTGTTACTTCGCTGAAATGGATTACTTTGGGTTTCCAAACATCTGTAATCTCGACGTGTTGAGCTGGTCGTAAACTGCAAATTATGCCATAACAAAGAGCACTCAAATCTGGCGGTGGTCACAGTGCCCTTTAAGGGATTAAATTGCCGACAATTAGGTGCTATAAACTGTTAATGGGTTTATAATACTAACATGCATAACTAAATTAAATCTATGTACACCTATAATTAATTGCTGTCCAATACTTGCAATCCGATTGCAAACAATGATACTAAGCCCTTTTTCTTGTGTGAATTGTTAACCCTCTACTCTATTTTACTTATTTCAATAGTTTTCATACATTCTGCATGCGAACTGTTTGCATTACTTTGCACAAATTGTGTACATACTTTGAGTCGAAATTAATAGCGTATTTTGTGTTAACACGTATAAAAGTATAAAAGTCTTACTAATTTCGTTTTGTCTCACTCCTAACGGGAATCCTCAAACCAATACACTGAAGCGCAACAAATCTGCATTGCATATAATGGTCTCGAATGGAAAACGTTTTAGAAGTCCTACAATAAACTTCCTCTTCCGGTAGGTAGATTTCAGCCAATATCAGTGGACCCCTCTATATTGCATAGTATACTTTACGAAGATGCCCGTCATTTCTAGTTCATTTCCATATACAATTACTCTCAAGATATAATACACAGGGTGTTTTTTTTTATCTTGAGACAAAAAAATATTTAAAAAAATACACATTGGATTAAAAAGTGTTTTAAATGAAATTTGTTCGGCCCAAATGGGCTTATTCAATGATTGAGTGTTGTGTAATTAATTTAGACTCAAGTTACAACGTAGTATGATTTATTCACTTGAAATACATATATTTGAGCAGAAGTAACGCGATGGTTTGATGTCGACTGGCCAAGTGAATCTGGCGTTCTTCTCGGTGGTACAGTTGTGTCCAGAAGAATCTTTACGAAAAGCAATAAACCCCAGTAAAAGTGAACCTTATTGACATGCGGCCAGCGGGATGGAGGGGTCGGGTGCCGGTTACCGGCGTACCGTCGGTTGTCCGGCCTTCCTGGAATTTCTAGAGGAATTTCCAAAATTATGCAAATGTATGGAACCCGCGAGGTCTAAGAGTTTAATTTCTTATTATGTAATATACAATATTATTAATGATTGTTTATACCGGGTGATTCAATTTATATTACCATTGGTTTTTTAGGCATTTGGAGTTGCCCAAAAATATAAAAATTTGGATTTATATAGGTCTGATACTAATCTACGGAAAGGTAATTTGACTTTTTCAGTGACTTTTCAGTGACCATTTATTTTGGTATGCACGCTGGCGCATCCAGTGAGGATTATTTACAGACCAATAATGCATGTTGTGTTTATTCACATGCCCACTATTCTTAAATTGGCATTCATTCGTAAACAACACTTTACGAAAAAAATTGGGATCCACTTGAATCATCTCTTCGGCCCAACGGCAAAAAGTAACACGATTTTCAAAATCTTGCCCGTAAAGTTGTTGGTGAAACTCGATGTGATAATCGTGATATTTATGTTTTGATAAAATACCACTTACACTACTTTGGCTTATTCCAGTCTCATCCCTTATCTTTCGTGTGATTACTTGAGGATCATTTTCCACCATATTTAAAACAATAGCTTGATTTACTTCATGGCTGGTCGGTAAATTTTTATAGCTTCTCTTCATATGAAATTTCCCGTCTCGGTTAACTGTTTAACTAATCTGGCAAAAATTTTACGTGTTAAATGTGGACCGGGAAATCTTTCAGAATAAACTCTAGTGGCTTCCAATGGGTTTCTACCACATTCGCCATAAATTCGCAATATTTCCACTTTTTCATTGAACGAATATTGAAAAGGCATCTTTTAAAAATCACTGTTCACTGCTCAAGATCAAACTCGGTAATAAACTTAATAGTAAGACAACCCGGTTTACAAAATAATAACAATAATAATAGCAGATCAAAATAACAATGAGGGATTAGGCAAATATTGAGCTCCGGCCCTGAAGAAATCCTTGCGTCGGTATCCACCCAGCAGGCCGTGGGATTGGGTACGGCCCTATTATAAAACCCACAAAATCCATTATAGGGACTATTACTGGTAGCAGCCATCATATTTTACTATTTAGTAATAAATCTTACTGTTGCAATATCAAAATACATTTAATTCAATAATTGGTGCAATTTTTTTGACTTGGATTACACTGGAATGTTTGGAATAGCATTAAATTATGTTCTGACAAAAACTATATAAATAAAATTACGAATTCTTTGTGAAATAACGTATAAACTACCGGATGGTTAAAATTATATTTTTTTTGTCATCAAATTGGGCCTCGTCAATATCTAAACATGTATACTGATTTTGGATTTTTTATTTCAATTAGAACTCGCCATTTTTAGCCTGGTAATATAACTTGTTTCACCCGGTATATATATATATATATATATATATATATATATATATATATATATATATATATATCTTATATCAAAATCAAATGTAATATGTAAATCAGCATAATTTATGTTTCACTCATATAATGAGTCACATTACTTCATAATAATATTCATGAAATTTTATTGAGTAGTAAATAGAACTCCTATAATAATTATAATTTATAAACATTATAAACATACATACAGGGTGTATCAGCCAAATGGAATAAATTCAATAATAAATTAATGGGGGCGTGTTCGAAAAAACGCTCGGACACGTCGATTGTTATTTTTAGTTGCGCATTTTTTTCAATAAAAACTTTTTATACAGGGTGTGTCATGTGACCGTGGCCAATACCAACTTTCTTATTTTAAATACAACACCTGGTATATTATTCAATTTTTTGATTCCTCAGAAAATTCTAGACATATTTCATGTACAATGTCCTATACCTATCTTCAACTGTTTCGGAAATATTAAGTGTATTAACAGAAATTTGTAAAGTTTGACATTTTTTTCTGAACACCCTGTATTACTAAATTCAAAATGCTCACTACCAAAATGTTGCTTATTAACCACACCAAGAATATTGCTAAAACATATTCCTACCTTCAAAAAAACGAGGTCGCTACGATTTTTTAAAGTTGAGCTTGCTTATGCATTATATTTTGAAAAAAAAAATGTAAGTTGGTAACACTGTAACATAATCCAACACTAAATAGACCACATTGTAGAGGTTGAAATATATCATCAGAAAACTTGAATAAATACAGGGTGTTCTATTTAAAAAATTGGGACACCCTGTATGTTTGAAAATATTTTTACAGCATAAAGATTTTTAACCTAATAATTTTTTGTACGATACATTTTTTTTATCTCTCACGGGAAAGGCGCTAGCAAAGCCCGACGCACTGTTGCAGGACCCTGTATAAGTGTACCAGTTCAAATGTTGAGCAGTGTATGTCCTACAAAATAAAAGTAGCGGTCGAATTTTATTGCCATATTGGGGTTGGATGAGCGCTCATGGGCCAGACGAGCTAATACGAATTGAGAACAGAATGACTGCACATGTCTATGTTAATTTATTGAATGAACATTTGTTGCCCTTGCTTTACGCCAATGACGGCAAGCTTACTTTTGTTCAAGACAATAGTTCTGTGCATACGTCCAGAATAGCGAGGAATTGGTTTGTATTGCACCCGGGAATTGATGTTATCGATTGGCCAGCCAAGTCTCCAGACTTATGAATTTATGTAAATGAATTACCAGGGGTAATATAACAAGTGGTGTTCTCATTATCGATAATGATTTTATAAATACAACGAATTTCAACCCCAACGACAAAAATGCAGCGAGACCGAAGGGTGAGGTGCATTTTCAAAGATTGGGGTTGAAATAAGTTGTATTTTTAAAATAATTATCGATTTTTGAAAACACCACGAATTATATTTAGGAAGGGAATATAATGAATTTATTGAGTCATCTAGTAAAGCAGAATAAACAAGGAGCTAAATATACAGTTTAAATACCTATATTTATTTAGATCACTACATCTTTCAAACAGCAAACCACATGTATTATCACATTTTACTATTTTACTTGTACTTGAGACACACTGACATTTCGGGTTATGTTTTTATCAGCGGCCGACTAGATTGGGGGCGCAACCGATAAATATACTCTGATTTTTCTAAACTGGCGTTTACGTCATCAAAATAATAATCATAATAATGATGGCACAATTTCACAAGGTTGCCAGCTGTCCTGGGTATTTAAAAATGGCTGCAATCACCTGTTGCGCCCATGCAATCTTGTGCGACAGTGCGCGGTTCGTATCAAATTCGTCGACTTCTGTGCCGTTTTTCGTACAGATATCAATCTTGTGGTTATCGTTTAACATCTTCAATGGCAGAATATGCATTGTAATAATCGATCAAACGTAACAAGTTAAACGTCAAAGAAGTTTGGTTATACACACATGTATGAGCATGTGTTAGTGAAAAAGATTTGGCATCGTCGCCGAAAAAATATCACGGATGCCAAAATAACATGATTTATTACGTGATTGGCAGGCGAAAATTGTGTCCGCGGTTAATACACCGATTACCTATTTATAACCACCGGTGATCAGTGTTATGTAAGAAATGATCCTCAGATTAATTTCGATTCTTAAACTACTGTTATGCATATTCTCGAAAACAATCATGTTGGTACGAAAAAACCTCCTTACACGGCTGTTTGATGACGTGAACGCCAGTTTAGAAAAATTAGAGATAACACCATCGCAACGATCGTCGCTGCGATTTGTGCTTAACCAAAAATTGTGACAGCGACCGACATTTGTTTGTGGTATTATCCTGAAAATACAACCGTGGTATTATCAACATTGTCAGTTATTAATACATGCGTAACTATAGAAACCGCATTGTTATGACGTCACTGTTTTACGTATGAGTTATATTCCCAGGGGTAATATAACAAGTGGTGTTCTCATTTTCGATTTTGGAGTACACTACGAATTATATTTAGGAAGGGAATATACTGAATTGATTGAGTGATCGAGTAAAGCAGAATAAACAAGAAGCTAAATATACAGTTTAAATACCTATATTTATTTAGATCACTTCATCTTTCAAACAGCAAACCACATTTATGTACGTACTTATACGTACTTGTACTTGGGACACACTGACATTTCGGGTTATGTTTTTATTAGCAGCCGTCTAGATTGTTTGTGCGGGCAACCGATAAATAACACCATCGCAACCGTCGCATCTGCGATCTCTGTGTGGTATTGGTAATTCTGGCAGCGAGCATTTGTTCGTGCTATTTTCGTGAAAATACAACCGTTGCGTTATCAGCATTATCAGTTATCAATACATGCCTAACTATAGAAACCGCATTGTTATGACGTCACTATTTTACGTATGAGTTATATTCCCTAAGCTAATTGTTTTAACATAAATGATAATTAAATCGGCAATTTGAAGAATTTGCATAGTATAACACTTTTTTTTTAACTTTTCCAAATTTGAATACTTAATTATCTTCGAAAATCTATTTTAATAAACGTGAGTTTTCTAAGTTCGCCAGTGATCATAATTTATCTGCTTCCGAATACCTCTAATTCTAAATCCTCAAATCTCCTATAAAAATAAATCATAAATCCAACCACCATACCGACATCGAAGAAGAAGAGCTTCAGGCAGAAAGCATACGTAGGTGACAGGTAGTAGAGGTGGGCTTATAAATCTGATTCAAGGACAATATTCTGTTTGCCAATTTGATATCTGCAGAAAACTTTGTTTCATTTTTCATTTTAAAACTGGAAAAGTCCGCTTAGTTCCGGAGATATTCGTCAAAATCCGAAATTTTGCGATATCGTTTTTATGTTTTTCTGAAGGTATCTGAAAAGGTATAATAAAACAAAAACTCTGCAAGATAGCGTTCATAAATTTTCAGTACGACGTTTCGTTTAGAAGAAACCATCATCACCTTTCTATGTTTATATGGCCCGTGTAGTAGGCCTTCAAATGAGCGACGAAGACAAAATTTATCACCTAATTTTAAGATTTTAAGATAATTAAATGAACAGAACAATTATCAAAATACCACAGTAAAAAAATAATAAGTGTGGTTTTATATAACAATAATGTTTTAATGTTTAACAACCATTCTTGATAAATTGTTTTTAGTTACGTATTTTAGTACCTATTCTGGGTTAAAATTTAGTAATAATTGTTGTCTTGGTCGTCATTAAATGAACAGAACAATTCTTGTGTATATAATAATTATAATGTCTCAATGTTTAACAACTTTTTTTGCTAAATTATTTTTTGTTACTATTTTGGTACATATTCTGGATTAAAATTATATAATAATATTTATCTTCGTCATCATTTCAACGCTACAACAAGAAAATGTTCGAAATGTATAACAAGATTTGTTCTGAAAAAAAAACATGAGAAACCATACTGTGGAATAAATAGCTGAATTCGTAATTGGAAATGGTATCTAATACAGGGTGTATATTTTTTACGGGCAATATAAAAAGTAAAGTTGATGATGATTTCTTCAAAACGAAACGTTGTATTGAAAATTTATAAACGCTGTCTTGTAGAGTTAAAAATGTAGCAATAATAAAATGCCTGCGGTTTTCTTATACTTTTTTAAATAACTTGATAAATTGATTGAAAAAAATTAAAACCAAATCGAAAGATTTCGGATTTTGTCGAATATCTCCGGAAGTAATCGGAAATTTCTGATTTTCTCAACAGAATATTATTGACCACTAAATTGCACAACTTTTTAGTAATTTAGCCACCTTTGTAACTTTTACGGTTTCGGAGATCTCCATGCTGTTGATCCTTATATTGGACACCCTGTATATAGTCTGTTCTATAAAATGCGCCCAGGACTATTTCGACTTCAATTGTTATGTAATCATCAACAAACATATATATTTTTAAATGGATCAGTTTCAAGGCATCCATAGATTTTCAAGATGAGTTAGGTTCATACAAATGGTTCAAGACAACACTATAGACCTAGTAAAGTATTTTTTTCGATATATAAACTTCAAACTAACCCATCTAACCTATCTTAGGCATTGCCTTTCCAATTTATTAGCGTGATGCGCGCGCAGGCGACTGAGTCTACAAGGAACCTTTATTTTGTTTTGAAATAGTGAATTCGAAGTTGAGTTTAGAGACACGTGAAGATAGAAAGTAGGGTTCCTAGTTTCTCACCGGTGCAAAATCCTTCTATCAAGGTAGGCGGTACCAATAAAATAAATTCGTACATGTTTCTATCACTTCTGGTTATACTGGAAGTGGCCATCAACTGTGTTATTTTAAATGGAATACCCTGAAAATTTTATATATTCAGATGTCTCGTTCAATTTTGAACACATTTTATGAAGCCTATTTATTACTTATCTTTAGCAGTTTTTGAGGAAAAAAATATATTTCCAAAAATTTTGCTGCAAATAGACGATTTAAAAAATATTCATAATATTTCTCTTATGAATGAACTAAAAACTTAAACTTGTTTGCATATTATAGCTGAAGTACAGCTATCATTACGATAATTCGTATGAGTTGATATTTTAATAGTGCTATTTCAAGAGTATATTTTTTTACAGGTACACTTCAAAATGTCATAATTCATTTTTTTAATGGATTGACTTTTTTTTTTTGAATGACAGGGAATAGGAACAACAAACTTCTACAAAATAGTGCGAAATAAACTATCTATATCTATATAAGGGATTCATCTGTTGGATAATGTACTGAAAATTAATCTCATACAATCTATATACTATTTCCAGATCAGCTCCTCTGCCTTATTTGAATACTTTCTTTCGTTGAATAAATTTTCTGTCAACAGTTTTGACTTTTGAAATGCTTGAGTTCACGCGCATGTAATTTTGGTTGCATAACCATTGCATTTTAGCGATGCAATTGATCCTGTCACTTTAAAACTAAACATGGCCTAGGTTCAGAGATATACAAAACGCGCGGTATAGAGAAACACTGAATATATTTTCTGATTCGGCAGTAAATGTATTTTTTCGATTTTGATTTTTTTCGAATTGATGAATTGATGATTTTTCGAATTGATTTTTCACGTAGAAAATTATGTTTAATCAACACTCGAAATAATGTTTTCTCCATATTTACACAACAACGAAATCAGTGTTCTTCAAATAAGTATAAAACATAATCTATCTGTCAGATTGGTGCCAAATTTTGACAGTGGACCTCCGAAAGACCTCAGGAGCCAGCAACATAATCACTATAGCGAAAGTGTTACCAACCTTTGAAAAGTCACGCTTCCGCCAAACCGCCCTCGTATATATATATTAATATTTATTTTTAATATTATAATTTATTTTTCACTTTATTATAATTGAATGATAACCCCGGGGATAAGAGATTTGTAAACATGTTCTAACAACCGGGGCGTAATATGAATATCAATTCACTACACCCTCAAAATATAGGTTATTCATACAATAATTTTATCTCTTCTTAAACCACGAAAATCACTAAAACTACTTTATGTAAAAGATAAAAGTCTATAACGGTTCTTAAATGAACATGGTTCTTTTGTGATTCGGAGGTTGGTATTACGATTGGTGCCGACGCGTGGCCGGAGCTCAAATTCGACTTCCGTTTCCGCCACGAGCCGCAGCCGGCAGCGAATCGCGTGCCGACGATCAATTTGAATCGATAACCAGTCCAGTGCACAGTGCATTACATTACCGCAAACCGGATTTCGGGATTTGATCGTGTGAGACCTAATATCTCCGCTGGAGGATCAAAACACTGAGGCAATGCTGGGAGTCTATTGAATCCGCTCGAGAACAACTACCGAGTGGCTGGTTAGGTATTAACCACCCACATAAGCAACGCCCTATCATAACTTAGACGAGGAGTTCGGAGAGTTCCGAGAGCGTTGGTGAACGGGAGCCGAGAACGTCCACGTGGCGATTACGGGTCGATAAGGCAGTCCCGACAGAGTCTTCTAGGAGCTCCGGAATAACGCCATAATTATTCAATTCTATAATCTATTTTAATTCTATCATATTTGCTTTAATAACTTCAGTTTCAATTTCTTTTTTTTTTTGTCATTAGCTTCAATTTAAATTGTAGATTATTTTGGTGTGTATATTTGTGTATTACGGGTTAGGCCGCGGAGCGAGTGGAGGGTCCCTTCGAAGCAGCGATGAGGGCCAGGCTCTCGGTATCGGAGAATGGGGGGGGGGGGGGGGGGGGGGTTAAAAAAGGCTCGCCACTACTTCGTCACAAAGGGGGCTCCACTCTATCTGCGTGGGTTGACGGCAGACAGTCAGCGAAGTTCAGAAATTACGAACTGTCGCAACGGCTGACCATCTGGCGCCCACACCACCAGATTTAAATCTCGCAAGGAGAAAAGGAAGTTAAATTGTAAAAAATGCCCGATTGAGAAAACGTGAGGGAACAAAAAAAATAACAGATGTTAATTTTGTGGTTTTAAACTATCTGCGTTTATTTAACACAAAGGACGGGATACCATGTCCGCGCTTCCTGGAAGAAAATACCTCTGCTCGTAGTTCCGCGTACGCTATCGCGCGATGTGAAGTGCCCTGGGAGCCACTTTTTTTTTTCAAAAACGCAAAACACGTACGGCACGAAACACGCAACGCAAATTTACACAAAATAAAACGATTTAACAAAAAAATTAAAGACAGTAAAAGAGAACAAAAATTACAGATCTGGCCTGCTTGTCCGTCCACGAGGCGTCTCCGCTGAGTGATTGTGGCTCGGTTCTCAGGAATTGGTCCTACTGGCCATCGCCGTGGACGCCGCTGTTAATTTGCGGTCTTCAGAAAAACTCTGGCAGTTGTCGTCGCCCTTAGCCGAGAACCTGACTGGCTGGGTTGCTTGAGCCCCTACCCAAAAAAACGCCTGTAAAGCACATGGCCTTAATAATAATGGCCGGTCACGTGTCTTTATAAAAATGATGTCTGTTTTAATCACTTACTCTGGTGTTCGAGCGTGTATAGCCGATTATTGTTGCACTCTCCCTCGCCTTGTGCCGGTGTCGTCAATCCCTCATAGGGCGGTTAATGGAGGACACATTTTAAATCCCGGAAACCGGTTGGCGATAAGCCCAAAGAAAGCCGTGTACCTCCTGACACTTTTGCACTCGAAGAGAGTCGACTACCTTCTACCTTCATCCCAGCGCCCCGCGGCCGAATTACAATTATACACATACTGGAAACGCGTCAACGTTTAAAAAAACGTGTGCGTAGCGGTTGCCTACGTTGACGGTCCGTGAGCGCAATTAAAAATTAAAACAGAGTTCGTCTTTACCGACCGGAGTCAAAACAGGCCCGTTACAGTGTCCTTGCACCAATGTGAAAGAGGTATTTGCGTAAGTACTTTACATTACGCGATTTGTATAGGCGGAATCTGGCCAGGTTCGATTGATACAGTGTAATTACTTACAGGGCGGAGGTATTTCTTACAGGTACCAGCAGGACACGGTGTCCGTCGATTTGTGTTTGATTAAACACAATTATTTGAATCACAGTATTCCGATTTTTATTACCCCCAAATTCTCTCAATAATTTTATTAAACATTTTTTCTTCATTTCAAATTTAACTCTTTTTATCATTTATTCAATATCAATTATAACTTTCAGACATTTTAAATCTGGTTGTGTAGTCAGCTGTTGCGATATTTTCGTAGTTTTGAGTATCCATGATTATTTTCGTCAACCCATACGGATACTGTGGAGACCTTTATATTGAAGTAACTACGAGGTTAAATTACGTGGAGCCTTTTTTAACCCTACTCACTCTGTGACATCGAGAGAACGTCCCTCTTCGTTACTTCAAAGGGATCCACCCTTTGCTGCGCGGCCGAACGCGTTGAAGGCCCATCGGTACGTCACAAGTCGTCAGATGCCCTTTTTATAAATGTCAGAACTTGCTCTCCTGTTAAACGTATGATTTGCTTGTTCTTCAGTAGCTCATATAGGATTAGTGCTATATAGTATTATAAATTTAAATTATTGGGGATTATGCGGAAGTTTTTTTGGTTTAATAACTTGAATTTGACATTTAAGAAGAAAACCAATTGATTGCAATTTGACATTTCAATTTTCATTTTAACTACAAAAATTGATTTCAAAAGTGCATACTTAGTCCATAACGACGTAGGAGTGTATTTTCCGGACTAAAAACAAAATTAGGCAATAAATTTACATATACAGTACAGTGTCATTTACAATCGCTATTTTAAGTTTTAATATCCCAAAGGTTTCACTCTCTTTTTCATACATTTATTTCGATTGTAACTGTAGCAAACTTTCCGTTGCTTTTTGAGCATTTTCTTGTACATATTCTGGTAGTGTATTCATAATTGCAATTTAATAGCAAATTTGACAATTCACTAATACATTTTCAATTAACAGGTAGTGAAATCTTTACTTATCTAGTTAACATCAATTTTCATTGTTCGCTCACAAACATATCGAAGCTATTATTGTTGATAGTTTATTAAAAGTTCTTTCGCCTTCAGCAACTGTTACCGGTATATGGCAAACAATTCTGATTAAAGTTCATATTTGGAAAAATACATTGAAGTTGAACCTGTATTTAATAAATTTAGTAAAGTCTAATAAAAGTGTAATCAAATTTGCCTTTCAAACATGGAGGCAGATATTTCGTGATGGTACTAGATAAATATTGGTGAATATATATATATATATATATATATATATATATATATATATATATATATATATATATATATATATACTGAGTGTTTTTTAAAGATGCAATGCATTTGTCAAATAAGTAAATAATCGTATAAAATATAACAATATAATTATTTTAAAATGTGTTACCCCCACTCGCACTATTTTGTTCCACTAACTTTATTTTCTTCGGCGGCCAGCGGGCGCTCTTCCACATTCTAGGTTCTTCTTCTTCTTCTTCTTCTTCTTCTTCTTCTTCTGGCCTTACGTCACTCTAAGGTATTTTGCCCCTCGACAATCCTTTTCTACCCATTTATGTCCGCAATTCTTCTCCAATTATTAACTTCCAGCTTTATTATATCTGCTTTTACGTTGTCGCTCCATTTTTACTTAGGGCGTCCTACCTGTACTCTTCTCTTCTGTCTTGCATGCAGAAACTGTTTAACGGCAATTTTCTCTGTATGCCTTAGCCATCTTCTTGGCACAGCCTTTATATATCCAACTATTGTCTGGTGGTTTATCAGCTCTTCCAGCTCGGAATTTATTCTTATCCTGTACCCATATGCTGTGTGTATGGGCTTTTATGGTTCTCAAAACCTTTCTTTCTGAATGCATTAGCTTTTGTTCTAGGTCTTGGGTAAGCGTCCTCCACTCACATCCAATGTTATTATTAGCCTCACTAGAGCCTTATTTAGTATAAGTTTTGCTTGCAATTGAATTTTGCTGCACTTGAGTAGGAATTTAGAACTGGCTGTTGTTCCACTACCTTGGTTTATTCTACTTCTTATTTCAACTTCCATATTATTTGCCTTATCCATGTTCGTTTCTAAGTATTTGAAAGTAGGTATTGACTGTTTTGAAATGTTTGCCCTCTATTATTATGTTCGCTCATTTGTTTCTTTTTACGTTACCATTAGTTTTGTTTTTCCTTCATTTACAGTTACCCGATTTTATTTGCTTCCTCTTGTGCTTCCGCTTTCAAGTGAAAGGTTGCCAGACCATCTACATATTTCTTCCAAGTATACCGATAGCATCTGCATATACTAGAATTTGTTCCGATTTTCAAGTTTGGTTTGCCTTTCAATTGATTTGCAAGAAACGTAATTTTAGAATGGAACTCTTGAGAGCTATTTCTAAAATGTCCAAGTTCTTTCAAAAGAGAGTTTATGTGGTTATCAGTACACAAATAGCTATTTACATAGCTGTACACATAAGAGGTAACGCATGGGTAAAAGGTTACCCATTTCAAATAAAAATAAATAAACTGATACATTGTAAGTATACTGTATAACTACATTAATACTAAACAGTTACTACGCCCAGGTTGCTAAAAATATTATGTAGTTTCCGGATTCTGTAGGAGGTAAATTATTTTTAATCTTTCTTATAGCAGATATTACTGGATCAGAAGAAATCAAAACATTGTGCGATAAATCTTCATTGGAATGAATCCTTGAACTTTTGAAGGTAATATATTATCTGCATGTGTACTCTATATGCTTTACGTCTTGAGAATCTGCAGATTGTCCATGAGAAAAATCATAGATTCGATAATACCTACCACAAGCATTAATATTTTATAAATATAAGAGGGCTGACAACTAAGACTTTTGAGCCCGACAGCGAATGATTAGCGAAAATTATCAAATTAGAGCTATTCTGAATGTGTTAAAGCAACACTTTTTGTTACGATTTAGTAAAAATGTTAGCTTACGTTTACGAACAAAACTAAATTTTACAGTTTTGTATCGTATCGATTGATATCTCAGCAGAAAAAGTTTCCTTTGAAACCCTCATTATCTAATATACAATAACAAGTTAATATCAAATTAGACACATTAAATAAACAATAAAGAAGCTGAGGATTGTGTTAACTAGCTATTACTTCCTTACTAGAGACAAGAAAATACTACTGTTTATAATAGTGTCCCTACTAACAAATATAATATTTCTATTCAAATTTTAACATAAAATCTTTCCTGGAATATATTTCTTTCAATTTTATCATAGACTTCACAATTTTAGTATAGTAGTAGTGACTGTATTTGTTACGGATATTATCCCTAACTGGCTATCGACCAACGTGGGTCCTTACTGCAGAAGGACCCACCTTCTGCCGTATATTTTTTATTTTTTAGTATATTTTGCCAGTTTAAATAGATTTTGTAGTCATAATTAAAGCACGCATTATATGCAAAATGCATGTCCTGAATTAATGATATGACTACGGAAATTTCAATATATCTACACGAATCATAAAGAAACATAAATAGCGTATTAACCAATTTTTATTTTGCATATAATGCATATTTTATGTATTCAATGCATATTTTATCAATAATTGCATATTTGGCCATATAATTGGATATTTGTAACCGAAATTTTTTTTTTACTAAAAAAATTATAAGATTTTAATAAAGTACCTAAAATTTAGTATGAAATGAAAACATAATTCAAATTCATTCAAATAGTATGAAAAGTTAATTATTAATAATCGAATACAATATTATTATTTCGGGGATTACCCTATTTATCTTGTTCACTATTCATTTTGTGTTGTCAGCAAATAGTTGATCGCTCCGTAGTTCAGTGCCTTCGTAGCATAAACCGACTGCGATTGTGTGTGGTAATATTAAAATTGTGTGTGTATAATGCCGAAAGTAAAGGACAAGGTAAACGTATCTCAATGGATTAGAGATTATAAAGATCTAATTTTGGAGAATGGTGTTGTATTTTGTAGGCCCTGCAGTAAAACCATAAGTTTTATTTTTCTACTATGCCGTTGTATAGTTTGTAGACATTTGCTTTTTTATTTCCATGTTACATCAGATTCTATGTGATTTTTTTTTTCAAATAATACAAGACATTAAAACAAGTTTACACGAAAATAATGTCAAAAACCAAACATCAAAAAACAACAAACGCTATATGAAAGCTTAACTTCAAGCCCGAAAATAAAAGAGAAGGGCGCTTTTAATTTTGAATTATGTAATGCTCTTATATCTGCCAATATTCCGTTTAGCAAACTGAATAACTCAAAATTGAAGACGTTATCTATTTAAGGAAAAAATATGTTGATGAATTGTACAGAGATACAATGCTTACTATAAGAACAATTATTGGAAATACTTCATTGTCGACGAAACGTCGGATAGCTGTGAAGTTACATCGCAGATTTATTAATTGGGAGTTTAGACGAGAATAAACCAGGCAACTCGTATTTAATTAGTACAAAATAACTTGACAAAACAAACAATGCCACCATATCTAGATTCGTACATGAAGGATTGGCAAATTTTTATTTGCCTGAGATAGTGGCAGAAGAAAAAGTGTTGCTAATGCTTTCAGACGCAGCATCATACAATGTGAAAGCTGGACAACATTTGACAATATTTTATAAAAACCTTATTCACACTACCTGCTTAGTCCATGGAGTCAATAGAGTCGCGGAAGAAGTTAGAATTCATTGTCCAAAGGTAAATAATATTGTTAACAACGTAAAAATTATATTTCTCGAAGCTCCATTAAGAGTACAAGTGTATCAACCAATTATCACAAGATGGGGTACTTGGATTGATGCTGCTGTCTTCTACGCTAACCATTTTTTGGCCATTAAGGATTTGGTTCTTAGTTTTTCCAACGATTCGATATCTATTAAGGATTGCTAAACATTTCTTAATGATCCCAAGATTCCACAAGAAATGGCATTCATAAAAACGAATTTTAATATAATTAGCGATACTTCGAAAAAATTAGAAGAACAAGGCATGTCTCCAAATAAATCAATAGATCTTGTGAAAGATTTAAGTGACAAATTGAATGAGGTGGCAGGTGGGCCTGGCAATCGTATTAAAGGAAAGCTTAAACCAGTGTTACTAAAAAATGAAGGTTTTCAGATACTAAAAATAATGTCAAATATTATGAAAGGAGAATTTGACGAAAATCAACCTGTTGAAATTGATCCATCAATTCAATTCAATAGTTGCATGTTTTAAATTAGCTCCAATAACTTCCGTTGATGTGGAAATATGTGTTTCTTCGTACAAAAACATCTTAAGCGATAGGAGGCGCTCTTTCAGTATGGAAAATTTGGAAAAATATTTAATAATTAATATTTTAAATTTAATAGTTGAATCAAAAACAAATTATTTTCATATATATATATATATATATGTATACATATATATATATATATATATATATATATATATACATATATATATATATATAATATAAATAAAGTATTTTTAATTTTTAAAAGTGATTTGTTATATTTGCATATTTTGGCATATATTTGAAATGTTGGTGCATATTTCTTTAATTTTGCGTGCATATATATGCGCATATTTTCGGCTTTTTTCGTGCATATTTGTCCGTGCTTTAGTCTTATGACGTTTAGTCAAACGTGCATTTTTTTTAAATACCGATTGCAACACAAATCTAATGGATGAAACTAAAACAAAAATCTAATGCTTTTTATATAATATGCAGAACTGAAGTAGTTTTAAGAGTTTTGCCATTTTCAATACTGGTGAAGGGTGCATGAACACGAATACCTGTTTGTTAAACATTTGTATATACGGTTGTACCTTTTTGGCTAATAACGTTAGAGTTACTATTAATATTTGAGTCATAAACTATCGAATATTGAATCCAGTATATGTTCTTCCATTTTTTATTTTTTTAATCAAAATAAATACATTGCTCGATTAGTTCTTGATTGAATGGAGACGGCAGGCGCGGCGCTGCGCGGCGTTCGTATATCTGGGTCCAGTTCATCGTAGGTTTCCGCACGATTGAATGTTATTTTTTCGCTGAGCTTCCTGAAGAGGAAAACGGACCGGTTCTGTTCGATAACAGAAGTCGAGGCCCAGATACCCTAACGGTATATAGAGAGAATGATAGACGAGGGTCTCGGGTGTAAATCGCAGAAAACCAAGAAATTGTTAAGAGGCGGCACTAGCTAATCCAATGGCTATTTCATATCCCGCAAACGATTGGATCAATTTATAGTGCAATCAACTGGGAAATGATAAAACAACAATTTTAGAGTTAACTGAAAAACCTATTCATTGAAAATTCATTATACGTATACAGGATGTCCCATAACTTCCGGTAAAGCTTCAGGTAGCAGGCTTCGGTAACGTATGGGAACTCCAAATCTATCATCTCAAACTCTGTAAGAGCCGGTTGGTCAATAGCAGATTAAACCGAGTGTATCCTTAAACTCGGTATAAAATACTTTCGGGTGTTGTTCAATCATAGTTTATCCTTAAGCCGTGGCTTAAACTACGGCTTTCGCATACAGTCGATAACACGGTTTAAGTGGCTAAACCAGATATTAAAATCTCCAAAACTTTGGTGTGCAGTGTCAAATATGCTGTGGATCGATTTATTATATAAATTGACCAACGATGAGGACATCCTGGAGTTGATGGACATTGTAGATCCTCCAACTCGGCATAAAAGAACTAGGCCAGACCATTTTAATAATAGGAATTATTCTGAACGCATTTTGCGTCTTTTCGTTACTAAACGTCAGGCAGTATTTTAACATTTTAGATTATTTCAGATTACTTTGAATATGTTCATCCGCTTCATAATGTTATAGTTTAAAAAACTCGTATGTATCGCAACCATCGTGCAATGTATAGGGTGGCCCAATTTGGATGTTTCTATAGGGGATCTCGGCAACTAGAAGAGATAGAGAAAATCGGATGGCGTATCCTTGATCTTTTTTTCCAAGACAAACTCAATGGCGAAAATAAAAATTGGCTATCGTCTTTTGTTTTCGAGTTATGACCAAAAACTCGTTATTTTCCATTTTCGATATTTATCAATATTTCATTTATTTATAATTTTATTAAGATACGAGTTACATGTTTTTCAGGTACTTTTTTACGATGAATTGACTGAGTTTTATAGAATTTCGATATCTTTGTTAATAAATATGATACAACACAAAGTTGTGTATTTTAAAATAGAAGTCATAGTTGGCCCTAATAAATGGGTTATGTTTTTCTCTTTTCAATGATGTATCACATGTGGTTGTTATAGTTGCGTTTTTGTAGAAATCTATTAAAATTCTACCAATACGTCAAATGTTTTCTTATTGGGCGTAATAGGCTTGTTTTGTTTAAATTGTTTGACTATCAAACATTTGACGTGATCTTTTTACTTCGAAGTGTTTAATAATGGCGTACGAAAATTATGAAAAAAATTATATGTTAAAATTCTTTATTTAAAACAATAACAATTCTGTATTTACAACACGGTGGTTGGCACCGTTGGCACGGTGGTTGGCACAAATGAGCCCGTGATATGACCATTGGCTATTGACGGTTTTTTATTTTACGTCAATGGCTCATTGGTAAGCATAGACAATTACAATAAATGTTCAAATTGATGTCAATTATTAAAAATGCATGTGTTGCATTATCTGTTAATAACACTTCTGCAAACATTATGAATTTAAAAATTTGAAATTGAATTTATACTATCAGTGAAATTTTCTTCTCATTTTATATAATTTGTCCTTTATATGTCCCCAAAAAAAGAAATTTAACGGCGTCAAGTCGAGTAATCGTGGTGGTCATGTTACGGCTTGATTTGTTCTTAACCAATTTGCCTCAAAATTTAGATTTAATAATCGAAATTTTTGTGGAGGTGCCAACCACCGTGTTGGAAATATAGGATTGTTATTGCTTTGAATACAGAATCTAACATAATTTTTTTCATAATTTTCGTACGCCATTAGTAAACACTTCGAAGTAAAAAGATTATGCCAAATGTGTTCGTTTGACAATCAAACAATTTAAACAAAACAAGCATATTACGCCCAATAAGAGAACATATGACGTATTGATAGAATTTTAATAGATTTCTACAAAAATTCAACTATAACATCCACATGTGATACATCATTGAAAAGAGAAAAAAATGACCTATTTATTAAGGCCAAAGCCAACTATGATTTCTATTTAAAAAAAATACAACTTTGTGTTGTATCTTGTTTATTACCAAATATATCGAAATTCTATAAAACTCAGTCAATTCATCATAAAAAAGTGCCTTAAGAACATGCAACTAATATCTTAATAAAATTATAAATAAATGAAATATTGATAAAAATCGAAAATGGAAAATAATGACTTTTTCGCCATAACTCGAAAACAAAAGACGATAACAAATTTTTATTTTCACCATTGAGTTTATCTTGGAAAAAGAAATCGAGGATACGCCATCCGATTTTCTTTATCTCTTCTAGTTACAGAGTTCCCCTATAGAAACATCCAAATTGGGCCACGCTGTACATTGCACGACGGTTGCAATTTGAAAATTTGCAATTGATAAGACTTAAGAAATTTCATGAAATAATAATCAGGGCTTCGAACCGATGTTTTATTCGATTTAGTTTCTGTTCCGGTTCAATTAAAAAAATACATATGGGTTCGGTTCCGGTTTTCGATCAGACAGAAATAACGCCCTTTTCCATTAATTTATAGAATTTAATGTTAAAATTGAATACATTTTGTATTCTAACTAATTGTTGTAAATCTAATATTTACATTAAAAAATTCAATCAAAGTCAGAAAATTTTGAAGATTGAACAAATCGTTTTAGGGGCGAATTTATATAATTGTTGCGTATAAATATATTTTTTTGTTAAAATTTAGAGTATTCATAGTTTTAATGACGATACTCACGAAAGTGGTAAGATTTAAAAAAAACAATAATCTTTTCAAGAAAAGTTCAAATTACTTACCCTAAACTTTCTAAGTCTTTCTACAGTGTATATTACATCAAATTTCTGTCGATTTAACTATCGAACATATAATAAAATTATAAGGGAATTATAAAAAAACTATAAAATTATATTTTAGTTAGTATTTCATCCATATAACCAGTTATGTTTGATTATTATTTTTTATTTTTATTTTTACGTACTTACTGGTATTAATAAATATCAATTTATTTATAGTATTTATTTATTTATTTCACCCAACTAGTTTTGACTTAATTGAATTCGGCCATCACCAGAGTTTTTTTTTGTGGTTTGTATTTTATATTATATTTTTAAATTTAACAATACGCCCAAGTTCTCATATATTATCAACTAGAACTGGAGTTCAAGCACTAAACCGTGATAGACACCAGAAGGATGTTTCAGGTGCTACCAATATCCAGTAAGTGTTTCAATATTTTTACCGAAATACATATAAATATTCGTTTTATTTATAAATTTCTTGCAACAGCTCATTATTATGTGATTGTTATTTGACCCATTTAATATTCTAAAATATGTAATTAATTTAATTTGTGAAGTAAAAATATTATTATTCAGGTCCTTTTTGTAATTTTTTAACCAACTCGCGCCTGCCGAGATACATATAAAAAAATGTCGAACAGGTCGATTTTTATTATTTATTCCGCTTTTAAAAATTATTTGTCTAATGCCAAATGGATACAATAGATTTTTTTTTAATTAATATGAAAACTTATAAAATTCTGATTACAATTAATTTAATTACGACAATTTTCTGTTGCAGATTTTCCATTGGAGTCGATAATTCTGAATTCGATATATGTGGTAGACTAATTGAATATATTTCCCACTTTTTTAATGAAATTATTTCGTTTCGCCATGTTGAGATTTTAACTGCAAGAATAATTATTTAAAAATTGTTGGCGAAACAAAAAATGACTTTATAACCACATTCAAAATTAAATGCTGCATGTGCAACATTGTTAAATCAATTTTGACAGAACCTGAAAATTTAAAATTCATTGACATCAATAAATCGGCCGTTTGTGTTATCAATTCATTTACTCAATTTACTTTTGTGCATCAATTCATTTAATCTATTTTACAAACAGAAAGATTTAGTAGCTGATTTCATCAAAAGTTGTGCATGGGAATCTATGGAAAATGCTTGACAAGAAGAAAGGCGCATTGCCATTGCCAACGAAGGACGTGTTGATCTAGATGGAATTCCATATATCACAGTAATATCAGATGGTGCGTGTAGTAAACGTTCATATAAATTAAACTACGATACATTCTCTGGAGTTGTAAGTATATTTATAATTTAATGTAAACAGTGTGTAGCTGTAACTGAGTAAGATTGTATGGGTATAATTATGGAGATTCGGATAAATGGCCAATGTTTTTGTAGCACTTGATGTATGTACAAAACATATCAAACTGCTTAGTTGATTGAAAGAAAATTCGCAATTTTGAATCATTTCCATATTTTTAAAGGTCCACTATCTGTTTCTGCATGTTGGTCAAAACAAAAATCACCACAAAAATCACTGCTTCGATATAATATTTACAACATTGAAAGTTACATCATTTTTGTCAATTATTATATTTACATTATGTTTTTAGGGCGTTATAGTAGGAAAAATGAGTGGACGAGTTTTATTCTTTGGAGTACAAAACAAATTTTGTTGCTTTGTTCTCGTGCCAGTAATAAATTGATACTAACCCCATCACACGAATGCTTCAAAAACTGGGATCGACCTTCAACTGGAATAGAATCTGACATAATAGTTGAAGGGTTTAGAAATAGCATCCCAATGCATATTTTGAAATACGCACACCTAGTAGGCGATGGTGACAGTACTGTAAGCAAAAAAAAAACGAGAGACAAAACCTTATGGTAATAGACGAGTTCAAAAAATGTAATATAGAAATAATCTCTTAAGGAATTATTGAAAAAACATAGACGGAACTATTTAAAAACACGATCAGTTCTAAAAAAGCCTATGTTCCAAAAATACAAAGAGTGGCTTTGGAGAACAAGATCAGACTTTTGCGATATGGCGTACAATGTGCTATTCAAAAGGTTACTGAAGATGCAAATGTTACGGATGTCAATTGACTTAGGTACACTTTTAAAACGTGATATATTAAATGGCCCAAAACACTATTTAGGAGGATATACCGATTGTAGGGCATATTTCTGTAGTGGCTCTAAAGAAAATTAAAAAAAAAATGGCCAAACAATATGAAAATATATAGGTTGGTCTGAAGTCGCAATCGTCGTCGATCGATTAGCGAGATACTGCGACAGTTTATTGCATAATATGGACAACAATGCAGCTGAACTGTATAACACGATTATTGCAAAAAACATTGGCGGAAAACGAAAAAAAAAAAATCGGGAAGACGATATTACAATACCCGCCGTGAGGCCGCTTTTGTATGTTACAATGCAGGCCCTAGTGAAATAATAAACAAAATTCATAAAGAAACAGTTAGCAGAAGTCCGGGTTTATTCACTAAAATGAATGTAGCTAGAACGAAGAAGAAAAATGAACAACGGAAATGTCGACGTAAATTGGTTTTTAAAATTAGAAAACAAAACAAAATACGCCTGCAGATATCGACTACGGAATTAACGATAATGATGTCGACGAACTAAGTGAGAAATACTTTAAGAAAAAGTATAGCGAATACATTAATTCGTTGTGTATGTCAGCAGAAGAAGCGAACTTGATGGACCATAAAACTATTGGGCAAAGTATTACGTCACTGTGGAACTTGGAGAGATCCAAACGATTGACAGCATCCTAATTTGGAAAAATTTGCAAATAACGGCAAAATACTCACTGCAAAAATATAGTTAGTTCGATGTTATATACGCAGTTCGGAGGCAACGATGTTACCAAATAGGGCCGTGACCATGAGGAGACTGCACTGCTGTCATTTGAAGAAATGAATGACATCATAATTAAAGAGTGCGGATTAATTATTGATCCTAACAAATATTTTCTAGGTGCCTCTCGAGATGGTTTAATCGGGGATGGTCATGTTCATGACCACTTCGTACCACCCTCAGTACAACGGATTGGTCGAAAATGTTGATGAACAGATAAAAATTGCACTACAGAGTTAATTACATAATGAAGATAAGGTTGCTAATTTACCTTTAATTTTGCCGGGGTTACGTGCGACGTATAAAAAGTCGTTGAAAGGTACAATGGCCGAATACGTATATGGCACTGTATTCCGATTGCCACATGATTTCGTCGCAGTTCCCTCAAATGTTACCCATCACGAATTTATGACACAATTGCGTTCCACCATGCCGAGATGATCACCGAGTGTTTTCAGAGAATCGGAGGAAACATTTTTTTTTTACCAAGGGACATTCAAAGTATAAAAGAGGTTCTCAAAACATTTCACTTTTTGAATCGATGATATGCCAGACACCGTGTCTATGGACAGATTTAAGCCAGCTTTTCTTTAATGCCGGCCACGCTATTTAAACACGCTATTGCGAATGTTTTTTGATACGCAATACACCTGATTACCGTATCGTAAGGTATCATATTGCGATACGATATGGAAAAGTTATCAAACGGGGATGCAGGCCGAGTTTGATAAGCCATTGAGTATCGTAATATGATGTTACGATAGGAATATCGTGCAATGTTTTATTTATTATGAATTATCGGCTATTTTTCGTGTAAATAATTTTTTCCTTCACCAAATTAGTACGTTTTGACATACTGTTTGTGACACTGGTGCCAATCAAATAGAGACAAAAGTACGAGAAAGTAACATAAAATCCAATAAATGGCGTAGTTTAAAATAGTGCGGCAAAGTGTCACTTTACCAAAGTATGTCATTATAATTTTGAAGTAAACATCATAAAATTTGACATTATATATTTATAGTAGATAAAAATATATTACATAGGTATATATAAAATGTCTCTAAATGAAATCTTGAAATCTGTGTCTAAAATGAAAAAAGTAATATGTCTCAGCTTGCTGGCTACTTATTTGATATTTCTATTTCTCTTCTATTTCTCTAGGTACAGGGTGTCCCGAGAGAAAATGAAGGCCCTAAATATCTACGAATTTTTGTTTTTTACGAAATCGTTGAAACACGTCAATTTCTAATTAAATTTTTTTTATCAGGCAATTGTTCTGTAATTGTATAACCCCGTTTGCGCAGGGGTAAGCCCATTTTGTTTTAAATTGGAGTGGAGGTCGAGTAATAGCTCATTTGAAACCTTTTTTAATTTTGAATACAACGGTGTATTACGTTTTAAAATCTGTCGATTAGTTTCTAGGTAATAATTTATTTTTTGAGTGAGTAAAGTACAAAATAAACAAGACATTTAAGCAACACAAATGAAACCAAAAACCAAAGTACATATGTAATAGGAAACTGTCAATTTGATAGTACTTACTAAGATCATTCTTTCCATTGAAAAGCATTTTGATACTTTTATGGGGATTATTTTGATATGAAATGAGAGCTGCAGCTTTGGACCAATCATTGTTTTTAAAATAAACTCTCACAATTTCAAAACGCTCTTTAATGGAATAAACCACTTGAGTACGAGTACTATCTAATTGATGGTTTTTTACTTTGTTCTTTTGTTGGTGTATACATTTTTGTTACTGGAATGTCATATTTATTTTGAACTTTCTCAACTTAAAACAATGATTTCTTGAAAACTAACCGACAGATTTTTAAAATTGATACACCGTTGTATTGCAAATTAAGTTTGATTTTAAGGGCTGATCCCACCACCGTCTAATAAAACTTAGTTGCTGTAAACTTGGTTTCATGTAAACCACAAAATTTATCTCGTTAAAAAATTATCCATTTCACCACGAAATGTGTTGCGCAAGAAAACCGAGTTTAGTGAATCTTAGATTAACGAAAATTAAAGTAGGCAACAATGAAAAAGTTGGAGGAAAGTGACTGTTACAGTTACACAGTCGGTGATACAGTGACACATGTAATCGCGTTATATAGAAAATATAGTGTGAAACGTATTCGCCAAAGCATAAACAAGTAATAGAGTGCAAAAAAACTGAGTGGTTTAGAACAAGTGTTCTAAAAAGTTAGATGAATGGGCATCGAATTCGTTGAGCCTCTCATACTTCAGGAGGTTGAAAACCAAACAGATGAACATGGAAAGTATAGACTTATGGAAAATACATTACATTTTCAACAAGATGGTGCACCTCCTCACTATGTACTTCCAGTTAGAGTATGGTTGGAGCGTCACTATCCAAATCAGTGGATTGGAAGAAGAGGGCCTATCAAATGGCCTCTTAGATCATCAGATCTAACACCTCTTAGTATTTTTTATGGGGTCACTGAAAGTCTATAGTTTATATCACGCAACCAGATACTATTGAACAATTACGAGAAAGAATAGCACAATAATGTCGAGCGATTACTAGACAAACCTTTTAGAAAGGTCACGAGGAGTTTAAAAGCAGACCATATATTTGTTTAACATGTTATTTGAATTTAATTAATTGAACCCTTATGCACTTTATTTGTACTTAATTAAAAAACTAGTTGACCAAATCATATTGTATTAATAATGACTAGAAAGCATTTTTCAAGAGCCTTCCAACGATGTTCTCGTATCACAAGTAGGGGGGTGCCATTTTTTTTATATGGAAGTGGCTGTGGCTTAAAGGGAGGGTAGGCGGTCAACACTACCTACGTCATATTGGTTCCCCCTTCGAACCACCAAAACGGTTTTGAGTAATTTTAAAAATAATGATGTGTTCTATGAAAAAAGTCGATGGCAACTTTTAAAATTGACACCCTGTATATATATATCTCGGGACACCCTGTATAATAACATATTATACAGTGTGTCTCAGTGACTATCAGACATAGCAAAATTAACATTGGGAAATTATATAAAGATCAACCATTGCCATGAGCTATATATTCTTACGGAGTGGCCAAAACAAATTATTTAAAACAAACAGAAATTCTCGTCTGTGAAATAATTTTCATATTAATTCATATTAATTATTAATTCTAAAAATAACAGCAATCTGACAGTAATGTAAATTGGATTAATTTAACTACCTGCTGTTTCATTTGTGAGAATCACTTTTTTAGAACCAGCCCAGCAATAGTTATTCTGAACATGATTTACTGACATGATGTGACACACTGTATATGATGAGAATAACTCTGTAATAAAACTGTTAGTACGACGTATAACAATATTTATATTGCAAGTATTCTAGTAAAACGTAAAATTTGTAAATTTATTTGAAACTAATATGTTCTTTTTGATTTATTGCAACATATGTAATCATCAAATGTTCACAGATTTGCTAAAAAAAGCAGTAATACAAATTTCGAATGTAAATATTCACACAAATAATGGCCTTAACGGTAAATAGTCATAATGTGTATTAATATTCCTGCGGATTTAGAAGATATTGTCACTTCTGACATTTTGCATCGAGCAGAAACTCAATAATAACATTGTACAAAAATATTGTTTAAATTATTTTATACCTTTAATCCAGGAACTTTCTTTATTTGGCCTCCAATGACTATTAATGTCGAGAGAGAGAATCAATCTTTATTAGGCTATCGGCCATGGGCCTTTCCGCCTTAGTATTAATGTCGATTTCCACGTATTGCTGAAATGGAGCGTCCAGAAGAGCAATTATTAAAAATTCGTGTCATCGATATCCAACATTATCGAAACCACGGCATTTCTCTTCCGCATGTCGTCCTTAAGTGATACATATTCGGAACTGAATTTTGTATATAATTATAGCTCACCAGCGTTTACCTTACAGAAAATATATTTTCAGTGATATTATTTCTAACTGGCTCTGGCTGCTGACTGGCTGATCATATAAGTTTCACAACACTATAATAATAATACATTGTGTAATTACCCTGGCTTTTCTCTACACTTCTACTGTCTACTCTACGAAATTCGCCATTATATGTTCAGCGATTAGAACAGTCAATACCGTAAATCAAACCAAACAAATCAGCTCATTATTTTTTTTATATTCTTTGCATTTACATTCTCTGTCATATCAGATATCGCTTAATTATTATAACCCTATCAAAAGTCTAGACCAGTAACAAGTACTTAAAATTCTCTACAAGAATACAAATATATATATATATATATATATATATATATATATATATATATTAAGATATTAAAGAATCACTTCAAAATTTACCAAAAACAAATACCCCGTTATTTATTTATAATTTGCGTCACCAAAATCATGTTTCATCTCAATAGATTGTTGATATTAAAGCTAAAAGCGCGGCCGTATATGCAGTTCTTAGAGAGCTTTATTAATTTCTGGTATACGCTTTATAGGTGGTGCCGTGGAGGTTAATAAAGTAATCTTTCCGGTTTCATTCTCGTTCAGACAGGAGAATGCTACTATCTCCAATTGTGTTTACACAGGATTAAGAATTGCCTTTACAAGCTAACAGAAGTCATAAAAATATCAATTAAAATGAAATGCGTAATATGATTATTTAAATTTCCTCTTTAATAAAATACTGTCATAAATTTAAAATAAACTATAGAGAGGATAATACTCTTCATTGAATAAATATAAATTATTAAAATATATCTTAATTAATATCTCTTCGCTAAAGTGGCAAAACAATATTTAATTATGAGTAATTAATAACATGAATTTGAATAAAATGAAGAATAAGTTTAAATGAGAAACATTACAGAAAAAACCTAAAGGTTATTGAAATGAAATCAATAACATTATCGAAATTGCTTGTTTAATAAATCTTAATCTAAATTTAAAGCTGAAATCTAAAAACGATTATGTTCTCCAGGGAATAAGTATAAAATATTAAGGTATAATTTACATAATAACTGGGCAATACTGTGACAAATTATTGGTTGTTTTGTGTAATGAGTATAAAAGAGTTATAAATAATCACATTGCAAATTCATTAATATCAGTCATACGAACAATTTACAGGATATATTTAACAAACTTGTATCTATCAAAACCTAGTTAGTGAATCCTGAAGTAATAAATGGAATGTGACATTGGAAGGCACAAACAGGGACATATTTCATGAAGTGGTGAGATGCATTGAGCAGTTTTGCGGGCACGTAGAATTGAGCAATGTGTGAAGTCATTGAAGTTAAGTACATCGTTTATCAAAATCAAACTAATTCTTTTTGAGTCAATAAAGAAAGTCATTCAATTCAAGTTGGTGTTTAATTATTGTTGCAAAATCCTTTAAAGTAAATAAATTACACTTAATCCATAAATATGTATCTTTATTTTATTAATATTATTGTTACTAACACACGCATTACCTCTAAAAGAAGTTGAAGATGTCACGATAATGATTTAATATCAAACATAACGTAAAGAAGTACTGCCATTGTACTGTTCGTACAAAATAAAATTCAAATAGATAAATCACATGCCAAAACAAATATCATAAATTATAAGAATTTACGGTTACAAGTAAAATATACCTAATTATTAAATATTGGGAAAACCGAAGTCTTACAAAATTAACCGAAATATTTGAAAGAACGAAAACGAAAACGAAAATGAAACTCATATTTTTCGTTCAAAATCGAAAACGACATAATAAATTTCCTAATACCGGTTATTACCGTTCTTGACCCTTATAAAATTAAAAGTGTCTCCTTTAATCGTAAACATATAGTAGTTTATATCGGAAACTGTAGGTTAAAAAAGTGTTATTGTGAGTTAGGAATTTTCATACAACGATTTTGCCCGGCCGGGAAAAAATGTGATTTTTTTTACACGTAGTTTTACACGAACACGTGTGCCTGGGCTCGGCTGGCTCGTCAAAAAGATGCAAATATATATTCGAGTGCCACTGTCTACAATTCACGGGGGAAATAAATCCTACGATTGAAATCATTTTAAATGGTGTGAGTCCTTCTTTGAGTAAAGTTCGTATGTGAACAAACGTTTACGTGTATGTTGTTTGCCACCTCGTCTGCTTTTGTTTTTGTGAGTACAATTTAGTGGTGCAGTTCGAATGTAGGCATGCCCGAATATAACTTCAGTGTGCGGTCAGTACTCCATTGTTGCAGTGTTTAGTTTGTTTAGTTTTGAGTTTTGACTGATGAAAATAGTGTTCAAATTTTGTGGAGTAGATTGCATATTTAAATTAAAAGGTAATGTTTTTTTTTTAATTATAACATACCCATTAAAAAATATGTATTTATTTTAGCCTCTATACAATGGGACGACACCAAGAAAATCAATTCAGAAAATATGTTGAATATAACGCCGTGACAAATAAATCAACTTGTATAGTAGAAGGTTGCAATACATTAATAACAGGAAACCCTGCAGGAAATATGCAGCGGCATATACAATGTTGTCATAAAACTTTATGACAATACTTCTGTGAGTTCTGCAGATCCACTAAAATCGGCACCACCAGCTAAAAAAATTACGCAATATGCATTAGATAATATAAATACAAAAACACCGACAAAAAATTCTGTAAATAATATTCCCGATTTATTGACGGCAGTATGTACGGAACTAGTAACAGTCAACGGACGTCCGTTTAGCATTTTGAATGATTCGTGGTTCAGAAATATTATTGATCATTATTGAATGGCTTAGACAAAAAAAAATCATGATAAATCCAGAGAACATGAAAGTATGTATAGCAACCTTACATCATGATAAAGAGAAAAAAATGTCCTTATTAAAAATGTCAAAGCTAACTATGCCTGTCGCCTGCCATTCAAAAAGAAATCAGTTTGTATTATAACTCAAAAACTGCTTTCTTTCAAAAAAACAAAAGCATATCTTGCATAATCTCTTAAAATGACAAATCTTTCCTCATTTATGTTTTATGGTTTCCGAGATCCCAATGCTTGAGATTAAAAAAAAACTCACCCTGTATAGATTTATAAGTTTTATAATTTATTAGTTAATTTAAGTTAATAATGTTAAGTTTTAAGTTAATTTAAGTGTTTATTCAGTTTTTGTTATTGTTTATCTGTGATTAACATTGGCAAAATTAAAATTATTTTAATCCTAAAACCCACGAATCGTCGCACAAAAGTTTAAACTCTAAAGTTTAGAGTTTAAAGTTTAGAGTCTAAACTATGACTGTATCATATTCGGAAAATTCACTTTCACATAAATCTACATAACCGTTATTTAATTTCGGTTTACGAAAACAAAAAACATTATTTTTGTGTGAGAACGTAAAGAACGAAACAAAAATTTCGTTTTCGTTCGGATCAGAAACGAACGAAATAATTTTCGTTTTTAGTCCCTGGCTAAATGTATGTACCTGTATCATACGAGAACTACAAGTAGATTCTCCGAAAGACGAAAACTTGACTTGTATATTCACATTCATTATAATCAGTTCAAAACGCTCAACATAAGGTCCTACGAACCATAAGAATTACTTATTCTAATATTATATTTTGACATTTGGTTTTTAATAGTCACGCACCAGAAAATATAATATTTATGCAAAACACTGTGACAGTTTGTTGAAACAATCATATGTATTACTCAGGAGCAAAGTGCCATTTCTTCCCTTGGATTCTCATGTCCTTCGCTTCGCGTCGATCATCAAACTGTCCACGGAAGAAAATTATGCACTTTGCTCCCTTGTAATACAAATAACTATTTTTGCGAACTTGTAGTTTACACTATCCCATTTAATAATTCAGTACTAGACAAAAAAAACTGATCACTTTTGTGATATTATACTTTTTTTTCCACCTGAAATTCGGCTCCTAAGCGCCTCATAGATAGATTCATTAAATTTTCGTACAAATTCTAGCTCTGTGAAAATCATTTAAATGAGGCATATTACAATTATGTATTACCTTTTTATTGTCTAGTACTGTAAATAAAGTTTGTTGATGGTTAAATAACAACTGAAGTCGCTTTAGTCTAGGACCCTTCTTAGAGAATAGACATTGACGTAGGTATTATACATATTTTTTTCATTTTTAATTTACTTTTAGAAATGTTTATTCTTTATACCTACGCTAGGAAATTAACCCAAGCATGTGATATCCAAGAAATGAGACCATCGGTGATAATTATGATTTCATTTCTGTAGAGGAATGCGGTCTCGATCAGCGTTACGTTGACGTGTTTTACTTTTTGTATTATTTTTTGCCGAATGAACAGAGAACCGAGGCACAACAAACAAGACGTATTATTGGTACTACTTAGCAAAGGTGTAATGTGCGTTAAGTGTTTTAGTGAAGTGTTATTTGAGAATATTTGTAACAGTTGCCAGAGCAACTGTCAACAAATCTTATTATTATTTAAAATTAAATGAAACAAACTCAAAATAATTATACTAATAATAAGTAACAAACTACAAATAATGATGGTAACAATAAGTATAATCAAGTCATGCAATAAAACTCTAGATTTCTCCGCAATAAATTTTTGAATTCAGATACTAATCATTCTTCCAGTCCGGTTTCTTCAAAGTATGATTGTTTTTATTCCTCTGTTTAGTTGAAAAGAATCGATTCTGTTTGCCAAAATTTTTATTGGTAGACATTTAATTTTTATCTTCAAAATTTGGTACTTATTCTGCGGTAAATTTAATAATGCTTCAATGTTGTTCAAATGTAATTCAACTTGACGTAACACTCTGTTTGGACAGAATCAAGTTTTTTAAATAATCTTTTGTCAACTCATTTTTCTTGCAAATAGATGATTGCTTTATGAAATTGATACACTCGTTAACATAACCTGCACTTTTGTTTGCAAAATTTGTTGAATCGGCAAAGTTTTTATTTCTGTTGATAAAATAACAAAATGAATAGATAGATAGATTTATTTGCAACACTAGATCATTTACATGATATTTGTTAAGTCAATATTACATATTATTACATTCCACAACATAGCACGTACATATCAAAATTATATATTAAACATATCTTAATATTCATTAAAAATTCAAAAACTCGTCCAGGGTATAAAATGTATTCTCAATTAAAAATACTCTTAACTTACTCTTAAATACTATGGGGTTTTTACATTTTTTGATAAAATCAGGTAAATGATTGTATATCTCTACACATGAATAATATGGAGAATTTTTATAAAATGATATACGATGTAAGGGAACACGGAGCATATTGCAATGCCTTGTGGCATGAACATGATGCTCAGCATTCTTTTGAAAAGTTCCGATATGATTGTACACATACATAGCACACTTCGTGATGTAGATACAAATAAGTGGCAATATGTTGTGCTCCCTGAAACTAGATCTACGCGATTCCCTGTTGCCTAAATTGAAAATTAACCGAATTATACGTTTTTGGGCTGCTTTAACCCGATATGAATCAAATGATTTCCCCCACATTATTACATTATACGACATATGACTGGAAGCTAATGCATGGTATACTTGCACAAGATATTTTCTTGATACTGTATTTTTCAGTTTCAATATGGCGTAATTGGTGCTATTTAGTTGTTTCACTAGATGTTCCACATGAATTGACCACTTGAGACCCTGGTCCAAATAACATCCCAAGAATTTTGCAGATGCAGCGCTGGTAGGTATAAGTTGTTGCGAACACCTGTTCTTGAAAAACTGAAGATGGACTGTCTTGTCTCCATTTAAAATCAAATTATTTTGATTGCACCATTGTTTGACACTAACTGCTACTGATTGCAACCTGGCATCAAGCTCTTCTTTCGTTGGTGCATCGATCACTATGGAAATGTCATCGGCAAAGATAACAGTATGCCCACACGTCATATGTATTGGCAAGTCATTAATATATAGTAAGAATATTAGTGGTCCTAGCACAGATCCTTGCGCTACTCCTAGAGACAAGTTACATATATTAGAGTCAGCGCTCTCTATGTTGACATACATTTTGCGACCAGTAAGGAATGATTTTACCAAATCCAATGCATGGCCCCTTATTCCAATGTTCCATAACTTGCTTTCCACAAATTTCGCGTTGACAACATCGAATGCGCTCGACAGATCAAAAAACATTCCGGCGACATAACTGTTTGTATCCATTAGTCTTTGAACGCACTCGATAAATTCAAAAGTTGAAGTTTCTGTGGACCGCTTGCCAGTAAAACCGTGATGACAGGGACTCAGTAATTTATACTTTATAATAAAACCATATATTTGATTGTATATTGTCTTCTCGTATATCTTAGAAATCACATTCAACACTGATACAGGTCTGTAGTTCTCAATCTGTTGTTCACTTCCCTTTTTATATACAGGAACTACCCTTGCGATCTTTAGTGAGGTAGGAAATTTCCCTTGGGCTAATGTATTGTTTATTAGGTGGGTTAGTGGTCCAACAATAACATCACTGATATATTTAATGATTCTCGTTGAAATACCGTCGGGGCCCACGGAGTTCTTATGTTTCAATTTTAATATTATAGTCTTTATCTCTTCGTCTGTAGTCTCATATAGAGTTATTGTATGATCCTGATGCAATCCCGCAGTACAGGAACTTGATATATTTGATCCAAAATTGTTTTGGACTTTCTTCTCAGCAATTGTGGAAAAGTAACTACTAAACTCGTCTGCAACATCCTTCGCATCTTGTATAATTTTATCATTACTTGTAATGGTAATGTGAGATTTTCTATTTTTTCTATTTGTAACATCGTTAACCACCTCCCATACCTTTTTTGCTTTGTTACCCGAGGTTTCTATCTCATTCTCATAATATGCTATTTTGGTCTTCCTAATTAATTCCTTATGTATTTTTCGTTGTTCTTTATACCTTTCATTTCTATCAGCGGTGTAATTTTCTTTTAGAGCTATAAATTTTTCTCTAAGGCAAATGCTAGATTGTCTTATGGATGCGTCAACCCATTTAGTATTTGATTTTCTAATAATTTGTCTGTTTATATTTCTAATTGGACATACCATATTAAAATTGTAAAGAAGACATTGCATGAATTCGTCAAATGATTTATCTACATTATCGGTCAAGTCAACACCAACTAAGTCAATCTTTATCATATTTTTTAATGTTCCCAAATTGGTTTCATTTATTAGTCTACTTTGCGTTGATTTATATTCAGAACTCTTGACTCTTGTTTCATTTGCTACTTCAAAACATATTTCTTGAGCGTAGTGGTCGGATAAGTTAGAAGTAATTATTGAGATTGATGTTAATTCCTCCTTAATATTTGAGACAATATAATCTATGCCGCTTGACGTAACTCTTCCATTTTTATTGTAAGTGATGGAGTGCGTCTTTGTGGAGGTCGAGGTTAGGCGAGATAAACAAACACAAATGCGTTATTGAAACTTGGAAAACAAAGTCTATATTAACATGTTCACAATTGTCAGTTACAATATATTAGTTGGGATTAGAACCTAATCAGAACAGAAACCGGCGGCACAAGGTGGCGTGGCGGGAGAACCGAACTGGTGGGATTGCATTTCTCAACACTCCTCCTCAATCCAGCAGTTCAAGAGGTTCACTGTTCTTGCCTTATTCTTGCCTTAGTCCCAGCCTTATTCTAAGGCCTTGGAAAGTCGCCTTGGGGAGCCCTTTGGTGAGGATGTCCGCAAGCTGGTCGGTGGTGGGGACGTACTTCACCTCTGCACAGATTGCCTATACGCCCCCGACCAATGGTTTCAGTTTTTGCAATGATGTCGTGCCAATGTGACCCAAGCGTCTATGCCACAGATCCGTACCGGTTTCCATTTCACACAGGTTAGCTGCTTCCCCGATGAGCTTGAATGTGAGCTCATACAGCTTTTGCTTTCTCGTGGCAATTGCCACTATCTTGTTATCCTTCCGAATAACTCCTCTACTTCGTTCAAAAGTGATTACGTGCCCATTCTTTTCTAACACTGAAACTGAAAGCAGGTTGAATTGCAATCCAGGAACCACGAGGACGTTCAGAATGATTATTCTATTTATCTTTCCATCCACGATGGACAGGTCGTGAATGTCTCCTCGCTTTGCTGCAGTCAGTGTCGAGCCTGCCTTGGCGCTTTTTATAACAATTTTGCGGTCAATGTGTCGAACATTCGAGAGGAATTTATCCGAGCTCACTAGGTGTTCAGAAGCGCCTGAATCTAAATACCAATGTACTGTTTCAGTAGTATCGGGAGCAGCCAGAAAGGTGTAAACCTCTTCCTCATCTTCCTCTTTCGTCTCTACTGCAACATGTGCCTCCTGCTGAGGCTTGTCTCGGTTGGTTGGTGGTTTCCTGCACTCCGTCCGGAAATGTCCAAAGCGACCGCAGTTGTGGCATTGGTAGTTCCGCTTGTCGATGTTCCTATTGTTGTAATTGGTTTTTCACTTCGGTGGCCACTTGGATCGCTGGGATGGCGTTGAGAAGGCCGTTGATGGTTGGTCCTCTCCATCGTGCCGAACCCCTAACTTCTTCGCCTGTTCGTCGAGAAGGCGATTTTTGACGAAGCTCAGTGACAGGTTGCTCTCTGAAAGAGTTTCAATGGCAGTCACGACGACGTCGTACTCCGCGGGCATCGTCAAAAGTAGATGACACACAATGTCAGTCTCCTCCATCGATGCTCCCGTAGATTTGAGGTCTCGAATCAGCTTGTCAAACTTCAAGAAGTGAGCTTCAAGGGTTTCTTCGCTTGAATTAAATTTCATGGTTAGAAGAGTTTTCCTTATGAGCAGTTGACTGACAATTCCTTTTCGAGCGAAAGTGTTCCGCAACGTTTGCCAAATATCAAACGCGGTTTTTCCGTCTTTGACGTACTCTAATTGATTATCAGCAATTCTCTGTACAATGACAGACTTACACTTTTTATCACGCTTCCCAATTGCTACCTGTTCACGTTCCTTTTGGAGAGCTGTCAGATCATCCGTGGCCTCTACTCCCTCCCGGAGTGTAAAAAGTGGTTGTTCAATACATTCCAGAAGCTCCAGCTCGTCCTGGTACGTTTCAATTCGAAATTTCCAGTTATCGTAATTGGTTCCATCGAACAGCGGGATTTTGTAGCGCGTTTCCTCGGCCATAACCTCAAATTGGCGGCTTCTTGATATTCCACTGTACGTGTTCGTCGAGTGCCTTCCTTCCAGAGATTATTCTGGGCCCATAACCTGATGGAGTGCGTCTTTGTGGAGGTCGAGGTTAGGCGAGATAAACAAACACAAATGCGTTATTGCCACTTGGAAAACAAAGTCTATATTAACATGTTCACAATTGTCAGTTACAATATGTTAGTTGGGATAAGAACCTAATCAGAACAGAAACCGGCGGCACAAGGTGGCGTGGCGGGAGAACCGAACTGGTGGGATTGCATTTCTCAACAGTAAGTAACTCTTGTCGGTCCTGATATTTTGTTTAATAGATGAAAAGAGTCAAATAGATCCAACAACACATTTCTATTCATACTGCTTACAAGATTGTTTATGTCCCCGCATAGAATGTAAACTCTGAAAATCGGTTAGCGAGGTTTAAAATGTGAGCTAGACCATCAATAAAAATCCCCACATCACCCGAAGGTGGTCTATAGATGACGATTATACAAACTTTGATAGTATGCAGCAAGACAGCAGACACTTCTAATTCCATTTCCACTGAAAGATTATTTATGCAAGACAATTGTTTGCATTGTATATCCTTCTTTACATATATTGCAGTACCACCATGCAGGCGTATGGGCCTGCAGTAGTATGAACTGAGACTATAACCACAAGGGGTCATAAGCTCTATATTTACATCCTTACACCAGGTTTCTGTTAGACACAGTATTTGAGGATTATACTCTGTACAAAAAATGTCGATTTCATCTAACTTATTGCTCATATTTTGTATGTTCAACATGTTCATGTTTTGAATTAGTTTTATGTCTGCTAAAAAAGTAGAGGTATTACTGTCTATGTTATTATGGTTCCTTTGTCTTGGATTTCGGTTGATGCTTAAATTAATATTTGACCATTGTCTGGTATAGATCGATGCAAATGCGTTGTATTATTTTCATCACAGCTGACCATATTTGGCGCCGGGTCTATGTAAATTAAATTACCGTTAGCTTTAGAGTTACTGTAGGAAATATCTGTGTTTGTTATTAAACTAGCTATTTGTTTCATCACAATTCCTTTGCCGTGTTTGTTGAACGAAACAACTCTATCCTTATAATGAATTTTAACTATTGCATTTATATCAATATAAGTTGAGTATGGACTAAATACGTTGCAAGTATTGTAGAGTGATGTATTCATTTTATACAAGAGGTCGTTCAACACACTTCGATTGTGCCAGTATGGCGTGCCTATAGCAATTATGTTTGTATGTTTCAGCTTGCTAAACAATTCTTCAGTATATGCTTCGTTGATTGATTTACCTCTTATGGCATCATAGCTACCAGCCATAATTATCAAGGTATCTTTCTTTGTGAAATTTCTTGTCAATTTACTTACATCTGAGGTAACATCATTAAAATATGCGTTTGTTTTAATAATAGCGGACACCTCACATTTTGTGTCCGATATAGATTCTTGTAACATATTTGCCACATTCCTGCCATAACTGTCTCCTAGTATTAATATTTTATGTCTATTAGATTTATTTGTTTCAGTTTTGAGTAGTTGATTTTTTGGTTGATTTTTTGGCGGTGTAGGTTTCAATTCAGTTTCCGCGTTTTTCTTTCCATCCATATTATGTGGAGTAATTTTTTTAATTTTATTGTCACAATATCGCTTTAATTTTGTTACTGAAACATGAAGAAACCTTATTTGTTGTTGTAAGTTCTTTATTTCATTCTGAAGTTTACAAATAGAATTGTTTTTCCTTTTGGTTGATTTTTCACGATTGACTATAGTATTAATGCTCGAGTCGGAATCATCCAGGTTATCGTCCACCATTAAAAAACTAGAATTTAATGCTTCTCTCAATCTATTTGACAGGACTTCCTTATTTCCATTTTTTGAATGCCCCAATTTCCCCAGGTGATTTTTAATTTCCAAAATTTTTAACTCGCTTATTCTTAACTTACCCATTATAGTACACTTAGTTACAAACACATACAACAGGGACACTCGTTTCACCTCACAGGGCCGATTGTGAGGACTTATACAACACACACACAGGTTGGCCGCGGATAAGGGATCATTAATTCAGGAAAAAATGTGATATAAGTATTTATACATAGAAATAGTGTACATTGGTCATTATACAACCAAGAGAATACATTCTCCAATAGATATGGTAACTCGCTTAAGAATTAAAAGAATTAAAATATACGGAAGTAAATCAAAAATTATATATCAAAGATAATATTAATTGAGAATCGCGAAGATTTGAACGCGCAAGCTGCGAATTTATAAACCACAGTCCTATCACTTGGGCTAGCGAGAGAACGTTATCTGATATAATGGGTGCGATATGAGAATTCGTGTATTTAATGACGATTCATTTGGTTGTTTTTGGTCTAGGGCAAACACTGCACCGAATTTCGAGGTTGTAATTATAAAACAGCTCAAAAAGTCTGTGTTTTGGCATATAGTATCTGTGGATGACTATCCACTAAGCACCCATGTAACCAGTTACCATACAGCACGGTAATATTCCACACAATACCTCTTAAATACACAAACAAATGTTCACGCTATTCACGTGCATACACTTCTTCCATATGTATTCCAATATGTTTACAAATGGGTGTTTTAATTAAAAAAAATTGCCAATTACATTCAAAAGCATGAATGCATATATCGCAAACAGTACAAATGAATCCACAATATTTTTTGTTAAGTGAGGATTTTTTTATAACGTATTCTTTCGACTCATTGATTACTTTCCAAGTTGCAACATATTCTTGATTCATTTGAAAAGAAGAAGTTCTGGCTGGTCTATGGTTCTTGTATATTTCTTTAGTATGTACGGTCGCGGCCAAAAAAAATGGGACAAGTCTTATAGTGAATTTGTCTAAAATTAAGCTGAGTAATCAAGTGATTCGTCTCTGCAAAGAAAAATCAAGTAACATGACACTGTCATTATGACATAAATACATACATGTTGCTTAATAAAAAGCCACATTTTCGAATGGTCCCTCAAGTTAGTGCTTTTAATAAAGCAAGAATAATAGAAAAATTAAAAGGTCTATCAGGCAAGTTGCATAATGTTTTGACATCTTTAGCAAAAAATTCACACTAGGCAAGAAACCTGACCTAATTTCTTATGGCCGCTAATGTAATTTTTTTCAACATTTCTATATTTAATTAACCTATGAACAATTTTATCCCTAACGTATTTGATTACAGCATGCAGTATCCAATATTTTACTGATTTTCCGTCTAATAGTACAAGGTGTAAAAAAATGATTGTTGTTATGTAATCACTTCAATTCAATTCTGCCGCCTTTCGAATATGTATACCGTACTATCTGAGAACAGTCACTGTCAACCATACCTGTCAACTGTCAGACAACATAATAACAGTAGTTTAAACAGTAGTTTGTTAAAATGTACACAGACCAGAAGAACACTTTTATTGTTGAGGCTTACTTTCGTAATGGACGATTTGAAAATGGAGAATGATTTTATCCAATTCCAGAGTGCGTTCGACAACTTCAACATCACTCTCAGGATCACTCGGTTTTGTTAACACATATTTCACGAATAGTATACCGTTTTAGGGAAACTGGTAGTGTTCAGAAATCGAAATCCTCGGGCAGATCTTCAGTATCGGGAGCGTTTGTTGCAGATGTTCGTGAACGACTCGAAGTAAGCACTCAAAAAAGTCAATTCGTAAGTTGGATATGCAAGCTGGAATCCCCTCGAGCACCTGCCATATAATTGTGAAAAAGAGGTTGAATTTACACCCTTATACGGTCTCAGTGGTGCAAGAAATGTTGCCAGTTTGTCCTCAACGCCGATTGAGTTATTGCCGATGATTTATGGAATATTTAAACGACGATCGATTGCTCGATTAAACATTTTTCAGTGATGAGGCTTGGTTCCACCTATCAGGATATGTTAATTTACAAAACTATAGGTGCTGGCATATTGAAAACCCATGTGAGGACTTCATTTTCATGCATATCTGGTTATTTTTATGTACACACAATTTAAGAATAACCTCGACTTTAAAAGTAAGGTTATGTAGATAATGAACATTCAAATTCGTGCGCCCTAAGTAATGTTTCATTGTAGCTTTTCATGTGCTTGGAAGCCACAAATATTGCTGAAACTAATAATAATTTAGTATTTGAGTAGTGATATATCGACTGACACAATTGAGATTTGAATTGCACGAAGATAGCTTTTAATGCCATTTTCATGAGTATAATGAGTTAGATGTCTCTTTAGATAATTCTTTATTGTTGTCTTTTAATGTCTTTGGAAGCCACAAATATTGTTGAAACTAATAATAATTTCGTATTAGAATAGCATGAAGATAACTTTTATTGCCATTTCATGTCTAATGAGTGTAAATGAAGTTGCCTATGTCCAAAATTGAATTATTTTGACTAGAGCGGAACAAACATAATTTACATGGTAACGTAATTACAATAATTTAGGTACACCTTGTATATTATTTCAGGTGGAGGAGAAGTGAGACTTTTGGTGCGCCTGAGTTTACGCGTAGAATAAGTGAGGCGCGTAATAGAAGGCAAGCCATGAAAAGTCGCTTCGCCTCCAAGTGAAATATACTATTTTTTCTTCAAACTTACTGCAAAATAGAAAAACTCAAAATTTTCATATACAATTTTTACAAATTAATTTAATATCAAAGAATGCATCGTATGATTTTTTGTTTTCTTGACAGAAACTATTTTAGCATTTGACAGTGACAGTAATAATTTTTGTTGAAGAAATAGCAAAACACCGATATAGAATTTGTGGCACGTGATGCAGTGTTGCGTCTCGGACCTACAAAATGTAGAAACAAATATGTTTAATTGTTATTTGATGTAATTTATAGCATTGCTTCGCGTTGTTTATTTAATATTGGCCTGACAACACTTTCCCTTCCGCCGACTGGAAAAGGAAAAGTAAAACTTCCGCTGGCGGAAATGTGACATTTTTCTACAGTCAACTAAGTTAAATAATGACATCAATTTCTGACGTTTAAAGAAAAAAGTATTTTTTCCAATTCGCATTATTAAAATGCTCATTATGTATATTGAATCTCATCGTTAAAACTACACTTTAATCGAATGGGTGAATAAAATGTTTACATTTTCACTTTATTCACTACAACCATTGACAACGTGAATAAAGTTTTAAAAAAAGGTAAATTCGCACTATCCTTGAATTTTTCGTTGTTACCTGACAATGTGACACTTCACGCAAATTCTTGAATTCTGATAACGAATTGGAAAAAATCTTGTATGATACACGTGAATAAAGAAATTTTATCCACTCGATAGCATTATCGCACTCGCTTTCGCCTCTTGCGCTAAACGATTTTTTCGTGGATAAAATTCGACTTTATTCACTTATACCATAAATAGCTCTAATCACTTTGTGAATACTTTCTAATCTCATGTTAGTGTTTATGCGACATTGTTTTCTGTAGCAATATGCCCATTTCTCATAATATTTTTGGGATAAAACTCCTTAAAATAAATACCTAAATTACTAGTTGATACATCACTCATCATATATTCAATGGCTGCAGTCAACTAATGAGAAAATGTTGCTTCATCGACACCTTCTTGCTTCATATCGGAAGCAAATATTTGATATTGCATCATTTTGATGCTTTACATAACACTATCCTTTATTTCAACTTAAAAACTTTTCTTAACATTTTTCTATCACGTTTATTAACTTTTCTTAACGTTTGTGTTAATAAGTCAAGGCGTTTCAAATCTGGTATAATGTTATTTCGTACAACATCCAATACTCCAATACTAAAGAAACAAGTGCAAATGTATACCGTGTGGTTGAGATAGGGGGCAAACATGGGGATTAAATATTATTTTTAAAAATATTGCGAACTTCTGCTTGCCAGTTTAGAAAATTATTGATCATCGAACGATATTAAATATTAAATAATTTTCATCATTTTTTTATTGAAATAAGTAGATTTATTTAAAAAAAATACGAAATATGATGAAAATCTTCCTTGTTTGCAAAATATTTATATTGACTGTAAAAAATATAATCCTTTTCAGAATGTCAAATAATTAATTAATTGGATTAGAAGAAGAAGAATAAGAAATTTATTGCCAGGGCTACATTTCGTAATATTTATGTATATATTGGTATGGTATTAGATGTTTTGGTCCTGGCAAAGGGCTATCGACCGGAGTCCTTCCGCCCTTGATGGTCATTGTCCTTGGTTTAGTCCATTTCCAGGGAATACAGTATCTCTTTAATGGTGGCTTTGGGTTTTTTTCTTTTCCAGATGTCTGTGGTGGCTGGGGTGAATTGAGTGATGATGGTTTTATTTGAGTCTTTATTGATGAATCGCTGTGACAGATATTTTATTCTTTCTTGGATGGGTTGTATGCGGGTCTTGTTGTATAGTAATTGATTGGATGGATTGTGCACTGGGTTATGAGGGTGTCTCAGTTTAGTTATTTTACGTAGTGCAATAGTCTCTGCTCTTTTTAAGTTGGTGAGGACGCTCTTGTTGGAGTTGAGGTACGCTATGCAGCTGTAATCCAGAAGTGGTCTGCAGGTGACTTTGTAGATACGCGAAGCCGTTTTTATGTTTATGCCAGAGTTATTTAGCCTTAGGCTGTTGAAATATTTCGCTCGTTTTGTTATTTGTTTCTTGATGTAAGACGTGTGTTCTTGTAGTGTGGTGGCACTGTCTATGGTTATTCCCAGATACTTAACCGATGATTCAGGGAAGACGTCTTGATTTAAGAGGGTGATGTAAGGTGAATTGGTTTCGATTCGGTGGTGATGTAGTAGGAGGTGAGATTTTTCTGGGTTTGGTAGTAGTCGCCAATTAAGGAACCATTCTGTGGTGTTGTTGATAAGGCTTTGTAATTGATTTACTGCTTTGTCAATGGAGTTATGGTGTGATATTAACGCTGTGTCATCTGCCTATTGTAGGATGTAACAGTTGGGGTTGAAATATTCAGGGTTTGCATTATATATATCGTGACAGTACAAGTTGAATAATGTAGGCGATAGGGGCGAACCTTGTGGGACACCTTGTTCAATTCCAAACGGGTCGGAGAGATGATTATTTATTTTTATTTTGCTTTTGCGGTTTTTCAGCACTTCGTTTACTAACAGGGTGAGTTGTTTTGGTACCTGGACTGCGTGTAGTTTATATATGAGTGATGGATGGGATACGCTATCGAATGCTTTGTTGATGTCTAGCATTAGGCATGCACTTGCATTGCCTAGTTTATAGTTGTGTTGTATGTTGTTTAGCGCGATGGTGATGGGGAGTGTTGTACCCTTTTGTTTGCGGAATCCAAATTGGTAAGGTGGCACAACTCCTGTCGTTGCTTCCTCTATTTTATTTTTGATGTAGATTTCTAGGTTTTTTCCCATAACTGGTAGTAGGGTGATGGGTCTGAAGTTGCTTATCAGCGTTGGGTCACAGTTGAGTTTCTTGATAGGTATTATTACACCAGTTTTCCATTCTTCGGGGAAGTGGGTGTTACTTAGACAATAGTTGTATATTTTCCGGATGTAGTTATGGATGGTCGGATTTAAGTTTCGTAGGATGGCTTTTGTGATGTTATCTTGTCCGGGTGAACTGTTTTTTCCACTGTAGAGGATCTCATAATATTCGTCTTCAGTGATTTCGATGTCCCGCTCGTGTGATTTATCGTTTGTAAATTCCTGGTGCCATTTGTTGATTTCCTTAAATTTGTCGTTGTTGTATAAGGGGTTGTTATCGACTTTGTAGGCTGTAGCAAAATGTGCGGCTAGTGCTTCCGCTTTTTCATGATCATTTTCAATTTCTTTGTTGTTCATTTTAATGGGGTAGTTCAGTTTGGATTCTTTGTATTTTGTCATGCATTTGATGTCTCTCCAGAATATTTTCCCCTTTGTTGCATTAAGGTTTTCGCACTTTTGTAGCCAGTTGTCGGTTTTGAATTGTAGTATTAAGTTGTGTATATCGTTGTTTAGCTTGTTGAAAGTTCGTTTCAGTTCTCTGCATTCCGTCCTTTTGAATTCTCGGTAGAGTTTTCGCTTTTCCTTAATTAATGCTTTTATGAACGGTGGTATGTTGTGTGTATAATAGTTTATTTTCACGTTTGGCGTATTCAGACGGATTATATGTTCTGTATGTTTGAGGAATTTTTTTATAGTTTCCTTCGATATAGGGGAATGTGCTGAGTTCTCCAGGTATCTGGTCAGTTCTTCGTTTACACTTGCAATATCACATTTTTTATAATTAGGGCGTGTTGATTGGGGGTCGATCAGGATGTTATGGTTTGGAGTTGTTACTTCAAATTCCAGGGCTAAGTGGTCGCTGCAGAGGTCTGGTACGACTTTCACTTTGCTAATAAGGCTTTTCATGCTCGCTGTGTATAGTATTATGTCCGGCGTTGAGTTATTGTTGTTGGCCATCACAAAGGTAGATGTAGTTTTTTGTTGTATAAAGTCTAAGTTGTTTAGGAAGTTTTTCAGTTGTTTTCGTTTGACTGACGAATTTACATTAAAATCACCGATTACGATGCAGTATTTGTATTGCGATGCTTTTTTGAATATTGTCTCCTCAATTCTAGCTGTGGGGTGTATATATACTAGGATGATATGGAGGTAGTCATCGTGATATTTGATTTTTATGTGTAGTGCGTCGTTTAGAGGGTTATTCATTTTGGGAGGATTTTCTCTTGTAGTGACCAGTTTAGGATGTATTTGCGCTAGAGCGCCACCCCTGGGCTTGTTTGTTATTTTATTCCCGTGCTGTTGTATGATCTTCCAGTTTCTATAGCTCATGGGTGTATTGATGGATGATTTGGTTTCTACAAAAAGAGTGCCGGTTGTGCCATTTTCTTCGATATAATTGTTGATTAGGTGTTTCTTGAGGATGTAACTGTTGATATTTGCATAGATAAATTTAATTTTGAGCTCTGCTTATTTGAATGCCATGTGTGGGTTCTGTGGGTGATGCCAGTTCGGGTGTTTCGAGGTCATGCATTATGATATACAATCTATTTCCTGAGAAAGAGATATTGATATCTACCCTATAGTTGTCTATAAATCTTTTTTTCAGCGCTTGGATTAATTTGGCTCGGTCTGTATGTTTTGGTTTGTTAATTTTATGTATGACTATGTTAATAATTTCGTCGTGTATTGTTACAGGTTTATGTATCCTGCTATTTAGGGTTAAGTTGGGTGGCAATTCCTGGGATTTCTTGTTAAGTGATTTAATTTGTGCGTTTGGTATGCCCTCAATAGGTTTTGTTGGTCGGTTTGGACATTTCATCGACCAAGCGGCATGTTCTGTTGATTCGCATGAAGGGCATTTTTCTGGTAGAGGTGATGTACATTTGGAGGTATGGTGGGGGCCTTTGCATTTATTGCAGGCAGTGGTGTTTTTGCAATCTGCGGTTGCATGGTCAAATGTGTGGCATTTCCCACAGGGAATAGGTATGGGGGGAGGTGGTAGGCTCTCAATTACTGGATAGTGTTTGCTTTTGTAGAAGAGACCATCATGTACAAGTTGTTCGTATGAAGTGATACAGTCGGTGATGATTCTGATCTTCCAGGTCGGCAGGTCGTTTGCTTTGGCAATTATTCGTTTGCAGTAGCGGTGTGTGATATTGAGTGATGTAAGGTATGTACTTATTTCAGTGTCTATAATATCGGGTTCGACTGTTGTGATTATGGCAGAATATGTGGGTGTGTTTGGCTTTTCCTTGTGATAAGGGACTGTATTTGTTTCTTTAAAGCTTGTAATTGTTTTATTGATTTTTAGGGATTCAAGTTTTGTAATAATAGTGTCCTTCGTTTCATCTGATTTTATTAAGAAGCCGTATTTTGTTTGTAAGATAACGTCTTTTAACGTGGTGTTATCTTTCGTCCACATGTCGGATAATTGCGATCTTGAAATGTTCCCGGTAGTGTTAATGAAATATGCATGTGTGAAGGCTTTTTGTGTTATTCGTTTCATATGGTCCAGTTGTGTATTTGTGAGTGTGTGTGTATTTGTATGTTGTGTGTTTTTAGTGTTGAGGTGTACCTGGTGCGATGGTTCCTCCTGCGTTTGTGTCTTGGGTTTTTTTTTTAATGATTCATCTTTGCGCGGTCTACCTCGAGGACGCTTAAACTGTGGTTTTTGCCATCTGGATTGTGAGCTATTGTATTCACCATCTGTGGAAGTCTGTCCTGTCTCCCTTGCACTAGTGTTGGTATCCATGTTGTTTTGGAAGCCCTTACGGGCCTTATGCGGGTGTGTCCTTTTATCCGTCGGGAGTTCGTAGTCCTAGCGGTCGTTAGTTAGTTTTAGCGTGGCGATTCCTTGTACATGAACATAATTTAATACTTAATATCATTAAATGCGCAATAATTTTTTCTCGTGAGTAGGAATTTGCAAAAATGTCGAACACAATATTAAATCCTCTATATACAGGGTGAGTTTTTTCGGATGTATAGTATGGGGATCTCGGAAACTAGCGGAGATAGAGGAACGATTAAATGGGAAAAGAATTGCAGTTTTACGAGCTCAATTTCATGAGCTTTTTGTTTTTTGGAAATAATGGAGGGCTAACCAGAAATCTCGAAAAAAATTTTTTTTTTGTAATTTTGTTCGGTGCATATGGCTCTGTTATTATTGACTTTAGAAAAAATGTGTAAGGGAAAAAGTTGTAGGTAATTATGTGCCTAATAATACAGTCTAACCGATTATTTTATTTTATTAAAGCTATAATTTTTGAGTTATGACACAAACTTGTGTTTTTTCTAATAGAAACTATAGTCAGCCATGACTTTATAAAAAAAGGCCTCTTTTCAACGATTCTAATGATATACCATATTACATAGTTAGTTTTATAAATAATTAAATTATGGCCATTTTTTTCTATTCAGTTTCGAACTATTCAAAGTAGTACGCTATAGAACCATAAAAACGACAATTATCGAGGGTGCCGATCCCCCGATCAGTCTGTTTTAGATTTTTATTTAACGGGAATGGTAAAATATAGGGTGTATCAAACATCGTACGTCACAGTAGATCACCTTAGAGAAGCTGTACTACAAGTTTTTGCTAATATTGATGGACGATCCGTTAGAAAAGCAACAAATTCTGGTTTAAAAAGGTGTGCATTAATCATAATGGTGAACCCTTTGAACATATGTAGTCTTAAATACTTTCTTAACTTTAATTACGTTGTTTTGATACTACTTTAGTTACGTTCTAATATGGTTGTATTGTTTCTCAAATCATCGTATGACATTCCCTGTTTAGTAGTTTTGTACTTATGTAGTTTTGTTTTATCAGAAACTCCAACGGAATAAACATTTTACACCAAAATAATAATGTTTATAATTTCGAAATGAAAAGAAAATTTTTAATAACTAACTTGAATTTTATTATTTAACGCTTTGCGCATCTATCAATTATTTCCATAGCGTACTTTTTGAATAGTTCGAAAATGAAAAGTAAAAAATAACCATAATTTTATTATTTATAAAAATAACTATATCAAGTTTTATATCATTAGAATAGTTGAAAAAGCGCCTGTTTTATAAAGTCATGGCCACCTATGGTTTCCATTAGAAATAACTCAACTTTGTGTCATAACTCAAAAATTATTTTTTCTAAAGTCAATAATAACAGAGCAATATGTTCCGAAAAAAATAACAAAAAATATATTTTTTCCAGATATCTAGTTAGCCATCCATTATTTCCAAAAAACAAAAAACCTCATTACATTGAGCTCGTAAAACTGCAATGCTTTCCCCATTTAATCGTCCCTCTATCTCCACTAGTTTTCGAGTTCCCCATACTAAATATCCGAAAAAACTCACCCTGTATATATAATCATACTCCCTTTTGTCACAGAATGGTGTAGGGAAACACACACTTTTCTAATATTAGGCATATTAACAAACCTTATTGTTGAAACACCATCTATTTATTTTCCTGCCGGTTGCTCTCTTACTTGTTGACTAATTCTTAAATAATCAAAATCCATTTCATGTTCATATTGAAAAACAATACTATTTACAATAATTTTGTTGCCCATTTTCACTACAATCATTTGACTGATACAACAAAAAGAAAGCTTTGCATAACCTTTGATTTCAGGCAACGTTTTATCCCACCTACTCCTCTATTTCTTATTTTCTTTAGAACCACTAAAAAATATTAAAATAGAGAACTCATCAAACTTGGAGAGCAGATAACTTAAAACTTCTATTACAAACATAATATTTCAATTCACTGCCCGAATTCTATTGCCACGTGGAATAACATAATTGCAACATTATTTTACTTCTAACAATAAACAATAAATCAAATATTAACCAAACCAAAACCAACTGAAATTCGCAAAACAACAAAAAAAAAGAACAAGATAACAAAAAGTTTTGAAAAGAACTGATTTTATGTTTCTAGTAAATACAAAACTTGGGTGAAAACTCAAACACGAGAAAATAAAAAAAACTTGAAATGCAAACTTCCCACATATCTTTAGTTTTTATCTTATAACTGTAAGTTGAACATACCTATTTTTCTATTATTTATTTCATAAGAAATGTACTTAAACTAATGGATTTTATTATTCTCTGTGTATTGAATAAAGATTTAGATGACTGACTTTATACTACCTGATAGTGCTGACACGACCTATTGAAAAATAGGTTTTTAGGTAATAATTAATCAGCGTCTAATGGGCTAAACTTGTTTTTGAACGCTCGTTACTTTGGTCGCAGTCTAAACAAAATTAAGTAGGGTCTGGGTATGAGCTAATATAGTTATTTGCTATGTAGTAATGATGTGATAAAATACAAGTATGTTTTATCGAACGATGTGTATTTCATCGGAAGCACTTTATGATATAATAATATTTGATAGACTTTGTAGTTCAGTAGAAGGGACGTTTATACGGGTGGCGCTAACCAACAAACTTTATCAAATAAAAGTTTTGAGACAAAAATGCTACATGGTCGTGTGCGCATTTGTCATGGAACCTATCAACCTATATCCGATATTACTGAGTTGAAAAATTAAATGATAACCAAAACTTAATTTTACGGAAATTATAAACTAAACAAACTAATCTAGCGATTTTATAAATTGAGTTATAATTTATTAAAAAAATGGAAAATATGACCATTGAGTAACTGCATAAGGTGGTTTTCAATATTTTATAAAACCGATTAGTGGGTCAAACGATGTTTAAAATAGTAATTATTAAAACCTCTGAAAAAGGGATATAATGACATTCTGTTTGGTCCATATAATTACAGTAACTTTCATCTGAAAAAAATTACGGCAAGAAAAAACTGTTCCAAGTGTAACAACCACTTTTATGTTATTGGTCCTTTATTAATTAATTAAGGATGAGGTGATGATCAATAAATTCACAATGGAGAGGGCATTATTAGGGCAAGCCGGCGCAAGTTCGCGGGGCACGCGCCAGACCAAGGCAGTGGGTTAAAAAGAGAGACAAAAAGGGACGCTGCTTCGGGATCAACTCGGAGCGGGGACAGTTGACTCGGGGGCGTAAAAGAATTAGGATGGATCTGATAATACGTTCTCGGTGAATGTGTGTATATGTGTGTGATATATTGGTGTTTAATAATTGGATTAATTCGAGTATGGCAATAATTAAGGTTTGTTCTAAATTTTATATCTTGCTAGAATATACCCAGAAAGGATTGTGGAGCTCCTGTATTAATATACAGAGCGGCGTTATAATAATGACGTGAGATGAATATGGGGTTTTCCATACAAATATCGCTTCATTGGCATGTTATAAGTGTCGATATTAAAGAGGGTGCGAGATGATTGTTGAAGCCGCACGAGGGTGCCCTTACAATCATGCGCCAAATTATAATAGATTGTTGAAGCCGCACGGGGGTGCCCTTAGAATCATGCGCCATATTATAATAAATTGTTGAAGCCGCACGGGGGTGCCTTACAATCATGCGCCAAATTATAATAAAGCAATAAATATGGGTATGAATGAACATGCGGAAACTATAAGTGCCTCGATATAATGCGCAATGTGTACACATATTAGAGAATTCAGTTACAATTAATTAGGCATTAGATTTGAGAGTACATAGTTGTAATGCATCCAGAACCTGAGTTTAACAAAAATTGTACTGTTGTCAAATACGCTATTACCGTCCGACTAAGAACGTATTACGAATGCCGGTTGGAATAAATGGCGCCAAAATTAGAATGGATTTTGTGATTGAATGTGTGTTTTAAATGGGTATGAGTGGTACGAGATTAATTAAAAGTATTGGCCCAGATGAATCATCAAATTCAGTAAAATGGTTAAGTTTTGTAATTCTGCAATCCACTGCGATGACAACAGAAATCCTAGCATTCTAGGCAGGGGGTTGTGAAAGGCGGAAAGCCCCTTGGTAAGTTGTGATTCCAATTAATTTATATTTGGTGTATTAAAAGGCTTTATTATTTATATGAACTCGTGACCCGGCAATGGAATGCGAAATCAGGGGATCCTGTCTGATTTCGCCATCTTGACAAGTCACATGGTGGTAATGTAGACCCAATAAGTAAGTGACGCATGAGTAATTAGAATATGTATCCGCCCATATTATTATATGATTAGAGAGTAATTGAAAATGGCGAAAAATTTGTACGCCCAGAAATTGTGCTCCTAACACGATAAATGCATATACAAAAGCCCACAGTCACAAATGCCTACACAAAAAACCCACACCGACAGAAGTCCACATAGACAAATGCCCACACCGACAAAAACCCACGCTCATAAATGCTCACACCGAGAAAAGCCCACACGGATAAATGCCTACTCCGACAAAAGCCCACACGGACAAATGTCCACACCGACAAAAGCTCACATGGATAAATGCTCACACCGACAAAAGCCCACACGGACAAACGCTCACACCGGCAAATGCTCATACTGACGAATGCTCATAATGGCAAATGCTCATAATGACAAATTCGCACACCGAAAAATACTCACACCGACAAATACCCGCACCGACAAATGCTGACATCGGGAAATGCTCACACGAACAAATACCTGAAACTTTTTATGGGACAACATAACAAGGAAATACAATAAAATCACAATCGCTGTTTGATTTTTAAATATGTAGTTTTAGCACCAATATTAACTTACACCACCTTATTATAATTTCATTCTCAATTTATGCACTCTCGCAAACGAAAGCAATCACTAGAGTAATCCAGAAAGCGTATTTTGAGGCTGTGCCGAATTCACTAATTCCAACTTTGCAATAAATAAATTCAGCCCGTGTATGTCTTTAACATATGTACATTTGGTTGTTAACAATTGGTTTGATCTTGACAAAAAATCATAGCAGAGCAAATCATGGTAGATAAATAACTACTGTAATATTTCAACTTCAAGGCACTTCTTCTTAATTTTTTACATCTTGAAAATTTTATATCGTTGAACAGAAAAAATAATATGTACTACCAATATCAATAATAAAAAATATATATCGTCATTTACTTGAAATATCTATACCCATTCGAGAGTAGTTGTAGTGACTGTATTTGTTAGGGATATTATCCATAACTGACTATCGACCAACGGGCCCTTCTGCCGTGTGATTTGTTTAAGTGAGTGTATTGAGTTAGGGCTTGTTCTCTATAAATTGGCTCCTGATCTCTTGAGCACCGTTAATAAGCTTGCACCGGCACTAGTTTCTCATTACAAATGTACTAACTGTACCGGGGCTCGAACCTAGGCCTTCGTGCATGGTAAGCAATCGTTCTAATCTGTCAGACAAACTAGCTGTCCCCTTCGTGATTTTATTCAGAAAATTTATTTTATCGAAGATATTGAATTTATGCGTAACATTTATCCACACTGTATATGATATGCCGGATGTTGAATTGGTTTGGTATACATGGGAATTTAACATGTAAACCCATATTTATACATTTTCCTGCTTCTCCGATTCTAAACCGATTTCCGATTCTAAAATCTACCTAATTAGATTTACATCTCTCATGAAATGCATGTCAGTTATCTCGGCGTTCATATAATTTATGATAGAGACCTTCACTGGCATAACTTGAACTCTCAAACACAATAAAGACGAAATAAACTTACAACATAACAAAATGATAAATCACAAAAAAAATATTTTTTATTGGGAAACCTTTATCAAAAATACATTTACATAAAGACAAAAGATTCTTTATATAAGCCAAAGTATAACCGTTTGAATTATGACCCCTGTTTAGTTAACACCCTCAATGGACTGGATGTGGACTGGATGTTCAAAATTATCACTTATCAGTTTACCATTGCTAACTCTGTTATTATAAAAAAAAGTTAATACACTACCGCCCTTAAATTAAAAAAGTAATACAATCTTCAGCTTTCTGTTTTTTTTTAAATTTCAAATAGGCACCGTAAATATCGAGAAAAACATATTTTACGCATATTTAAATTGTATAAGCTGGCGGTGGACAAAATTTTATCAAAATGAATGTCTACAGGGTCCTGCAATAGTGCGTCGGGCTTTCCTAGCGCCTGTCTCGTGAGAGATAGAAACAAATGTTTCGTACAAAAAGTTAGTGGTTTAAAAATCTGTACGCCGTAAAATTATTTTGAAATATACAAGGTGTCCCAATTTTGCGGAATGACAAAAACAAACATTTTTTTAAATGGAATACCCTGTATTTATTTAAGTTTTCTGATGACATTTTTCAACCTCTACATTGTTATCTATTTAGTTTTGGATTATGTTACAGTGTTACATACTTACAATTTTTTTTTCAAAATATCATGCATAAGCAAGGTCAACTTTAATAAGTCATAACGACCTCATTTTTATATGGTAAGAATAAGTTTTGGCAACAATCGCAGTGTGGTTAATAAGCAACCTTTTTGTGTAGAGAAATTTTAATTTAAGTATACAGGGTGTCCTGAAAAAAATGCCAAACTTTGCAAATTTCAAAGCGGTATAACCCATTTTTTTTTAAATGGAATGGCCCATATTTTATGTCATTATTCGGTAGGTATTTTTCTTCTCTTTAATTTGATGCTGCATATTTTATGTCTGAACCCTATAGTTGTTGAGATATTCAATATTTTTTACAAAAGTAACCATTTATTTACATTTCTATGCACTGAAGTAGGTCATGCTGAGACAAAACAACTGCCAAAATGTAAGTAAGAATCAATGCGAGATGAACAAAAATATTTTGAACATTGCTGTAGGATCGTTTCTCTTTTGTATTAATAATTTTGTTGTCTCTCATGGTTTTGGAATAAAATAATTTATCGTATTGCAGAAGTACTATCTACTATTTTACAATTTTCATTCATCTCACATTGATTCTTACTTACATTTTGACAGTTGTTTTGTCACAGCATGACCTATTTCAGTGCATAGAAATGCAATTAAATGGTGACTTTTGTGAAAAATATTGAATATCTCAACAACTATGGGGTTCAGACATAATATATGCACCATCAAATTGAAGATAAGAAAAAGACCTATCGAATAATGACATAAAATATGGGGCATTCAATTAAAAAAAAATGGGTTATACCACTTTGAAATTTGTAAAGTTTGACATTTTTTTCTGAACACCCTGTAGTACTAAATTCAAATTGCTCATTGCCAACATGTTGCTTATTAACCACACTGAGAATATTGCTAAAACTTATTCTTACCTTCAAAAAACGAGGTCGCTACCATTTTTTAAAGTTGAATCTGCTTATGCATGATATTAGGAGAAAAAATTTGTAAATTGGTAACACTGTAATATAATCCAAAACTAAATAGACGATAATGTAGAGGTTGAAAAATGTCATCAGAAAACTTGAATAAATACAGGGTGTTCCATTTAAAAAAAATGTTTGTTTTTGTGATTCCGCAAAATTGGGACATCCTGTATATTTGAAAATAATTTTACGGCATAAAGATTTTTAAACGACTAACTTTTTGTACGAAACATTTTTTTATATCTCTCACGAGAAAGGCGCTAGAAAAGCCCGACGCACTGTTGCAGGACCCTGTATAACTACAGTTTGATATCGGTGTTGGTTTAATGGCCAATTAATTGCGACATTAATTTTTTTCTAGCGTGATACACCCAAGCAATGACGTGGAAGAATATTAAATGGCAAACTACACGTGGAGTGATTAATACCCCCCATGTTTCTTACTTTTAATCACCCTATATATTGGAATTATTTGTAGTACTCGAGGCATAAGAAATATTAAACATATTTTTATTTCTCATCGCCCAGTTCTTAATAATTGCTGCAATTTTGAAGTAATATTATATGAAATCTTATAAAACTTTGATTTCTTCAACATATTTGAAAAAATATTTTATTAATGAATAAACTGTTTTATTAATTTAATTTATGATATTTTTGGTAAAGTCTCAACTAATCTTCAAATAAATGTAGAATTTAATTATTTTATAGACATATTGGACGTGTTGGATATTTTAAAACATATTCAGGGTTAATTTTTTCTCACCAACAAACTTTGAGACAAAAAAACTCATATAATTTTAAGAAAAAAAAATGTATATCAGTATCAGGACCAATATGTCCTATATTGGTTAATTTCGGAATCAGAAGATTTAAAAGTTTTTCATTTCGTAAATGGTTACTGCAGTAACATCAACAGATACCGATTTTCTTTGGAAAATCTATGGTCAGATGATTCATGTTTCAAAACAGACGGTGTATATAATTTTCACAATTACCATATTTGGCCCCAACATCCGTATGCAACAAAATCACGGAATTTGCTTTGCAAGAAACACGTAATATTTTGGGACTAAATATGATTATATTATTCAATACAGTCTCCTGTTAGCTCAAAACACTTAATTAAATGATGCCGTAAAATAGCAATGTCTTCTTTATAAAACGATGAATGAAATACATCAAAACTAACATTTTTCATCATACAACAATCAGTTGTTTGCTAGCCTACACGGACACCAGAAAATTGTTGCTATGCAACGGTGAAATAACAGTACTGGAATATTACATTCCCAGTTTAGGCCAAGAATATTTTTTTCCTGGAGGTCTAAAGTAAATAATTTCACCTTAATCTTCCGCGTGTTCACGAGATTTGCAAAAATATTGCGATGGGAGAAAAAATAGTATGTGCCGTTCGTTCATGAAGTGCCTTCTCGGCCTCTTCGGCTTGCTGAACTCGCCTGATGGCTCGGACATCAATTGCCGCATCGGAATCGGAATATATCCCTTCCTGTACTAACCACACAATACACTATTATAGCATATATTCCTGACAGACTATTTCTGACCATTCCTTGGGAATAAACCCAGGTTTGATGGAAGATTATAAAACGGCACAAAACTGCTCAGATTGCAGCTAAAACGTACCAAAAGTCCTCAACAAATACTCAAACGATTCAGTTATTAGCTTCGGTTATTGCTGTAGCGACACCCAACCCCAATTTTTAATGTAAAATTATATGTACACTGTCATTTGAGACCCCATAATGTCTGTTATCATGTGCACATTTACTCGACGGTCATCCATTATGATAAGGTGGACAATCATATCCGGGGTAGTTGCCGTTTTTGAACGTTCACTCAGGGCGGACTCCAGATGTATGGAATCTAACTCTGCTAAGATTTCAATTAGTGTTAATACTTTCAAATAAAAGTATTTTACCTTATAACCGCTCGCAGCTCATTTTTTTTTGTCATTCTTACAAAATTACTCTAGTAGTTTCACTATGGTGCACCGGCATACCTACACAATATATACTAATTGGCAGATCGCTAATTCATATCGAATAAAACCTAATAAAGGATGGTTATGAAGAATGCTTACGAATATACGGCCCAATTCGAACCTTAATTATTATATATATATATATATATATATATATATATATATATATATATATATATATATATATATATATATATATATATATATATATATATATATATATATATATATATATATATACATAGGATAGAGGTTAACGGGTTAAAGTCTTTAACCAGTCAGACTTTAACCCGTTAACCTCTATCCAATTCAAGTAAAGTCGTTACGTCTAGATATTATTATATATACATATATATACAGGGTGATTTAAGTTTTATTACCATGTTTTTTTTAGGCATTTGGAGTTGCCCAAAATATATGAAAATTTGGATTTATGTAGGTCTGATACTAATCTACGGAAAGGTAGTTTGACTTTTTCGATATAATTATATAGACGGTTATAAAATAAAATAAACACTTTTCGGGCAAAATTCTCTATCCTTATTTTTGCCCTAAACTATTTTATTTTATTCATAGAACCCATTTATGAAATCAAAAATGAACGGTAATGATTAGATTTCAAATTAAAGCATTTTTTACATTTCTGACCAACTTTCCTCGGTATGATTTATGATTTTGTAAGTCAAGAGTCCTACAAAACATTGACCGCGGAGGGGCGGTTGGAACGTTTTATTACTTTTAATGATTCCGCCAGTCGCCCGTGGGTTGAGCTAGCCTTGCAGGACGGATTGGGTACGGCCCTATCATAAAACCCATAAAATCCATTATAGGGACTATTACTGGTAGCACCCGTCATATTTTACTATTTAGTAATAAATCTTACTGTTGCAATATCAAAATTCTTTTAATTCAATAATTAGTGCATTTTTTTAAATTTAAATTACACTGGAATGTTTTGAACAGCATTAAAGTATGTTCTGACAAAAACTAAATAAATAAAATTACGAATTCTTTGTGAAATAACGTATCAACTACCGGATGGTTATTTTTTTTTATCGTCAGATTGGGCTTCATCAATATCTAAATATGTGTACTTATTTTGGATATTTTACTTCAATTAGAAGTTGCCATTTTTGGCCTGGCAATAAAACATCACACGGTATATATACAGGGGTGAGTTTTTTCGGAAGTTTAGTATGGGGATCTCGTAAACTAGCAGAGATAGAGGAATGATTAAATGGGGAAAGAATTGCAGTTTTACGAGTCAAATTTCACGAGTTTTTTGTTTTTTGGAAAAATTCCATAGCTAACGAGATATCTCGAAAAAATATATTTTTTGTTATTTGGTTCAGTGCCTATGGATCTCTTATTATTGAATTTAGAAAAATGTGTAAAGGAAAAAGTTGTACGTAATTATGTGCTTATTAATACAATCTAACCGATTATTTAGTAATAAACTTGCCCAAAATATATGAAAATTTGGATTTATGTAGGTCTGATACTAATCTACGGAAAGGTAGTTTGACTTTTTCGATATAATTATATAGACGGTTATAAAATAAAATAAACACTTTTCGGGCAAAATTCTATTTTATTAAAGCTATAATTTTTGAGTTATGAGACTAAGTTGAGTTTTTTCTAATGGAAACCATAGTTGGCCATGACTTTATAAAACAGGCGCTTTTTCAACTATTCTAATGATATACCACTTGATATAGTAATTTTTATAAATAATTACATTATCGTTATTTTTCACTTTTCATTTTCGAACTATTCAAGAAGTAGGCTATGGAAACAATTGATAGATATGCAACGCGTTAAATTAATAATAATATATTTGATAAAATTCAAGTTAGTTATTAAAATATTTCTTTTCATTTCGAAATTATAAACATTATTAATTTGGTGTAAAATGTTTATTTCGTTGGAGTTACAATTTTATATAAAAAATATTTCTGATAAACAAAATTACATAAGTACAAAAGTACTAAACAAAGAATGATTGACGATAAATTGAGAAACAATACAAGCATATTAGAACGTAACTAAAGTAGTACCAAAACAACGTAATTAAAGTTAGGAAAGTATTTAAGACTAAATATGTTCAAAAGGTTCACCATTATGATTAATGCACACCTTTTTAAAACAGAATTTGTTGCTATTCTAACGGAGCGTCCATCAATATTAGCAAAAACTTATAACTTGTAAGTACAGCTTCTCTAAGATTATCTACTATGACGTACGATTTTTGATACACTCTATCTTTTACCATTCCCCATAAATAAAAATCTAAAACAAAGAGATCGGGAAATCGGCCACCTCTATAATTATTGTTTGTATCTATCAATTGTTTCTATAGCATACTACTTCAAATAGTTCGAAACTGAAAAGAAAAAAATTACCGTAATTTAATTATTTATAAAAATACCTATGCAATATATATATATATATATATATATATATATATATATATATATATATTACTCGACTTAAATAATATATGCATGATGTTTTTTTTAACTTATACGCACATACATTTCGTTTGATAGTTATTGATTCATGGGTGGCCGCCCACTTATCCTCGCTCGAACCATTGCTGCTAGACTAATGAAAATTGAGAAAAACATCCGATTGCAAGTAATTGGACACTTGATGTGCTACTTTTTAAATATATTTTCGAGTATAGAAAGTGTACCATAAATCTGAGACACAAAATTTGGTCTCTTTTTTAAATGGATCACCCAGTATATTTTTTAATATTTAGAATCTGCTTCATGTGGGCTTCACCAATCAGATTTATTTTTAGGGATCAGATGCAACGTTGTCAAGTTATTCGCATTGTAATAAAATGTAACGAAAAATCATGGAGCTGGAAAAAAAATCAGAAAACCTTATTATAAGAGATCAATGAAAGAATCTGTATATGCAAGTACTCAGGCAATGTGCCAATTTATTTACTTATACCATAAATAACTATTATATTAACGGAAATAATTTTGAGTTCTTTAATATATTTAAAAATTATTTGTGGATTATGAAATAGTGAAGCAATATTCAACCCCATTCATTTTTACTTTTACTTTTTACTTTCTCCATTTTTTAACAACATCTCTGTAAGTGGGTAGATGTGTGGACGTGTGAATGGATAAGTAGTACAGTGACAGTCGGTTCACAGAAAATTTTATCAAGACTATTTATGTACAAAAAATGATAATCAGCCTCAAAAACGGCTCTATAGAAAAATGAATTAAAAAAGTATAACATTTTTTTTTAATTTGTAACTTATACAAATTGTAATCTATATACAAATTCCATAACGTTTGATAATCCTATTTTATTTATGTAAACCTTTAATATCCATCTGTTGGTTGTCTCTACAATTTCCATTGATACCAAAACATGTTCTGTGTGTTAAACTGACAAGCAGAAATATGCAAAAATGTTAAATTCCTATGTTCGCCCCTTATCTCAAACACGCGGTATACATTTTAATATGGAGAAAGTCATATGGTGCCCAAATCAGATAATTTGTATGGGTTTTAAGTTTCCATAAAATAACAATTTTACTCATCAGACATTTATTTGTTGATATACAATTTTGACAATGAATTATTTATTATAGTAATTTATATTAAGTAAATTACTAAGGCATACTTTGCTTGAATAGTATGTTCGTGTAAGTATTTTTTCTAAACTTGATAGTTTATTGTACGGAGAGAAATTAAAGACCCACTGAAAAAATATGCATTGTTATTTGATTGGTATAAAAATGTCTCTATGCTATTAAATTTTTAATTTCAGAAAATTGACTGTTGTCCTTCATAATTATCATCTAAATTACCAAAAATAGTAGGCATTGTCCGAAAAATTCGTGTGCTCTTTTCGCTTATTACCATCCTAAACGTCTTGGTAAATGTGTCTTTAATCGCCACTACATATAATGGACACAAAAGACAATGAGTACGGCATCGGCGCGATTAAAAGACAAAGGCCACCTGGAGGAGAAAGCCTTTCACCGCGAGCTCCGTCAACGGAACGCTGCAGACGCGAAAACGTCAACGAAGAGATGCAGCAGAGGAGGAACTCGAGAAGGGGTCGAGGTGTACTACATCGGAAACGGCCGGACTGCATAAATTTATAATCACCGTCCTGAACTCCTCCAGTCACACGGCGACCTTAACAATGGCCACACGATTTCTCGTCCTCCAAATGGTGGCGATGGCCGCGGACGCGTACACCACCCACTCGTACGACCTCGAAGTTCCCGGTTCAAACCCCATCAGGATCATAGAAGCGGAGCCTGTGTGGGGCAGCCAGCACACGCGACGTGAAGATCTCCGCGGAGATAGGATCTACAGGGCAGATCTGGAGCACCGCACGCTGCACTCCACGAAGAAGCCTGATACAATAACTGATCGCGAGGATAGTGATTACGAAGACAACTCGCATAAGCTTAAAGACTTTTTAAACAAATACGCGGATGGTCTTAGGAGGAGACGCCCACCTCTGCAAGTGCACGATGAAGGAGTGGATGAGCTTTATTTGAAGGATGATTTGGACAGTGATGAGGTTGACGAGGTGCGTGGAATTAACCATGAGAAAAAGTCTTGGAATTTGTTGCACGTTGAGAAGCACAACCATCCGTTTGATGATGATAAGGGGTGGGTTAGCATGGAAGCTATACCGTGGTCCATGAGTAAAATTGCGAAATGGCATACTAGGCCACATAATAATAATAATAATAATAACAATAATGATAATATTGATAATGATAGGTTACAGAATGGTTATTATGAGAGACCTGAGGTGCCCAACAGATACCAAAATTATGGTAAGCCTAACAACAATAAATTCCAAACTATCCGAATTAAACCAAGACCTCAACGACCTACACCAAAACCAGTAAGTTACTACAATGGTCAGGATGATGATGATGAACCTGAGGAAGAGGACGATTATTATATCAACCCCAATGGTAACAAAAATAAGCCAGATTATGGACGTCCTAGTGCTATTTACGGGCATAAAGTGCAGGTGCAATCAGTGGGTCACTACTCCAGCGAGAGCCCCAAGCCATCCTGGCAGAAGCGTCCACACAAACACGACAACAACTGCAAACACAACACCCAGATGGATATCATCACCGACGGGTTACCTGCGAACTTCCCAGAGCACAGTCACGAGTACTCGAACAACAGGCGCCGTGGTACCTCCTCAAATACGGAGACACTTCCCGCATCGCACCCATTCAAAGGAGATGGTGAGTGGGTCCTATTGTCAACAACTAAAGGTTATAAGCGTCCCAAAATTCGCCAGCGCGCCATGCAATTTCCGGCAAACCCGGAAAACACTATTGACACTCACAAGTCTGTCCGTCTTACAGTTCTGCCGCCACTCGATGACGGGAAGGTGAATATGACGACATCGCATGGTGGCCTCCTCCAAGTGGAGTCGACTTTCCAGACGGTTGAGGAGTCGCAGAAAGCCTTCGCCAAGCGGCAGAAGCTTAAAACGCGCATACACACCAGGAAACCGGCACCCGTCAGAAGCCGACCTGCAGCTTCATTAGTATCTTCGCCAGTACCTTCAGCAGTACAAGCGCAAAATTCTTACCAAGTACCTTACCAAATCAACGATAGGGACAGCAGCCCTGATACAGCTTCAGTGCTAGCTGCGGTCGGTGCTGGCATGATACCAGCCAGCATGGCTTTATTGGTGCCCATGGCCATGAGTGGACGAAAACGTAGAGATCTTCTCCGGAAGGCTGGGATGGTCACAGCCAATCCATATTCGGAGCAAATCGAAATCACTCTACCTCGTAGCCTCTGAGTACCTTTAAAAGACGGTCTTTTTAAAGTTGAGAATAAAATAGAGTCTGCACCATATGGTTTGTTTACCTTTCTTTTAAGTTTCAATACTAGTTTTAGCATAATTAGTAATCACAAAATTGCCCCGCGAAAATATTAATTTTTTAAATTGCCTTGAATTTTATTTATCAAAAGATTGTTATGCGGAAAAAATATTTGAAATTACCCAAGATACTAAATAGAAAGTTTTTGGCCTATATTTTCTATAAGTATACATAAATAAACAAATACATATAAATATTTATCAGTATATTTTCTGTTGAAGTTGAGTTAACATGAAATATTTTAATTTTAATTCAATAATATAGAAATAATACATATTTTTGTAAATGTATTGTAAAAATACAATTTTACAATAAATAATGGGCCATTCATGTACCATTTTAAATATTTTGAATCTTTACAATGAAATTTCTTTACGATAGTGGATTTAAATATTAAAAAAAAAAACGGTTATTTTATAAAAAAATAATAATAAAATATTAGTTCACGACTGTTACCTAAAAGATGCAAAATATTAATGACATTTACATAAATATGCAACATTTTTGTTTTGAAATATTTCATTTTAATGCTGTTGCAACGGAATATTACACTGAGAGTAAATAAATGTTTGGAACAAATTAACACACCAAACACTTTTTCCCCAAATATGTTTTCACGATGTAATAAATGAGAGCATTCCATGTCAATTCAAAATTTCAAATCACAATATTTACTGGTTAATGGACGTGATATGTAAAATAGTTTTGGCAATTTTGTGTGGCTATTAATCAATCTAAAACTAATGCCGAAACCTGTGTAAAATAATGCAATTTATTGTTTATTAAAAAATAGGTACCCATATGGTGCAGACTTTATGGTTGGCACTATATACCCGCAAGTAAATTAGAAACTACATCTCTAGTGGGTTTATAATCTTCTTGCGAGCATCTTATAGCATCAGTAAAGTATTCGCAACTGTATCTGTGTATAGAAAGACCGCTCCTAAGTATTTATTTATTACACTATTTATTTGTGTCGCGTGCGAGCGTGCGTTTATTAAAGTGAAACTTCACTGAAAAGCGAGCGTCGTCCTCTTTTTCTCATTGATGTCGACGATGAGGAGACAATTACCCGGCGACAATGCAAGCGGAGAAAAGTATTGTGTAGCATTGTCTGTTGCCGAGTGTTCCTAATGATATAAGCGTTTAAGGTTAATAGGTTTAGAGATTTGTTGTTGTTATTTCATGTGTTTGTGTTATTGGACAGTTGAATAAAGTTGTTTCGGAGAGCTCTTAGGCATTTATTCCAATGCTATTCAATCTATTATCATATTCATAAGTTGTAAGGGTCGAAGGGTTTCTCTGCTGGAATGGTGTAGTTTTCTAGAGCACTCAGGTGCATTCGCAAAAATACTGAGAAACTGTGGACTAACGGACCGCGGCTATATATTTACACATTTTTATCAATTCATATACAGGGTGTTGCATTTTTCTCAATAATATGACGTCTTAGAGGTTCGAGAAAATAAAAACGTAACACAAGTCTACCTGAAACATATAATGGTGGTAGTTTTCAACCTTGAACTTTCTGCTCGAAATATACATATTATTTTTTTCGACGACTGAGGATATTAGGCGAAAATAAAAATTATGAAAGCAATCTAATTCGATGCAATAATTGTACAGTAGCCTTGTCAGACGTTTTAATGGCGAAAAATGACGTCAATTTATGTCAAATATTAATTTTTTAAACTGGCTTGAATTTTATTTATCAAAAGAAAAAATATTCTATAAATATATATATATATAAATGAACATATACATATAAATATTTATCAGTAAATTTTCTGTTAAAGTTGAGTTAACATGAAATATTTTAATTTTAATTCAATAATATGGAAATAATACATATTTTTGTAAATGTATTGTAAAAATACAATTTTACAATAAATAATGGGACAGTCATGTATCATTTAAAATATTTCGAATCTTACAATGGAATTTCTTTACGATGGTGGTTTTAAATATTAAAAAACTGGTTATTTTATATCAGTCACATACATTTTACTGAAAATTTCTATTAAAATTTAAGAGTAAATAAATAATATAATAAATAAATAATAAAGTTAAAAAAATCATAAAAAAATCGACTTTTATAAGAAATTATTAATATGTTAGTAGCAAAAGGAGCGGCAAATGCCCACTTTCGGTCCTCAACGGTCAGTTGAGACGGTCAGGAGACGTTGTTTTTCAATCATAGTCAGTTGTTCACGAGCCGCAGTAGCGGTGAGTGCGGCAAGTCCACGAACGAAAAAAAGTGTATTTCATCTCGAGTAGGAAATATTATTTTTCTTATGATATTGCAGTTTATAAAATATTAGATATTAGAGAACTTTTAGGTTCAAAACTTTCAAGTTTAACTTGAACTGTCACTGTCACAATGCAAATTACTGAAATTAATGTGTGTAATAGATATTTATGCATTAAGGGAGATATGGATGTTTTTTTCCTGAGGTTGACAGGATTACAAACCGAGGGCCTTTGGCCCGAGGTTTGTAAGTCAACCGAGGGTAAAAAACATCCATATCTCCCGTGGTGCATACAATATTTTATTTTTTAGAAACATTGGTAAAAATTTTAGGTATTGTATCGATCCACAATGTTTGAGAGTTGTTTGACAGTATATAAAAGTCATAATAATAATGGCAGAAGGTATTATTCCTCAAAATGTAAATGAAAAAGCCAAAAAAGCCCGTGAATTATTGGTACCCCAAAAGTCGGAACATTTATACGCAAAATAATATGATCGATTGCATGAGTGGATGTTAAAACATGATGTCACAGTTATAAGTGTAACTGTAATGTTGGCATATTTTCAAGATTTGTCAAATTCGTTTAGTCCGAATACGTTGTGGAGCAAGCTTTCGATGATTAAATCTATGTTATTATTGAGAGATGGCATTGATATTTCAAATTACCACGAATTGGAAACATTCCTAAAAAGAAAAAACAAAGGATATGAACCTAAGAAATCTGAGGTCTTGACGCGTGAACAGGTTGATATGTTTTTACGAGAAGCACCGAATGACACTAATTTGATGTTTAAAGAGGTAGTAATTATGGGTATGTTTGGCGCTTTCAGAACTGACGAATTGGTCAAAATGCAAATTGGAGACATCAGTGACAGGGGTTCAGTAATTGTGGTGCAGATTCCGGACACTAAAACATTGGCAAAGAGATCCTTCACTATAGTTGAAGAGGAGAGACTGAATGCGTTGTCGCTTATCAGAGAATACATGTGTTTGCGTCCTGCAGGAGTCTCAAGGTTTTTTTTATCGTACAGAAACAGAAAATGTACAGTGCAACCTGTTGGGAAAACACATTTGGCAGCATTCCGTCAAACATTGCTGTCTAGTTGGGTTTGCCGAATCCGAAATCTTTCACAGGTCACTGTTTAAGACGAACATCTGCAACTTTGGCAGCAGATGGAGGAGTAAGTATGACCAATCTGAAGCGTCTGGGTGGATGGAAAAGCTCTACAGTAGCGGAAGGCTACTTGGCAGACAGCATGGCATCCAAGAATAAAATTTCACGCGTGATTGCTGGACTGGAAGAGACTGAAAAAGTAAGATCGTCGGCATCTGCTAGTGGCAGTGGAGGCCATGAGCAGACGCAAAATTGCTCATCTTCAAGTACCGTCTTGAATGGAAAATTTGTCAATTGTACGATCTATTTGTCAAGTGGTCATAAGGTTGAAGGAGAAAAAAATATGATTGAGAGTGAAAAAAATTGACATCTCCCTAGGGAGATATGAGTTGCTTTTCATAGATTGTATCCATGACGAAAATAAATAATATCATGTTTCTAAAAAATAAAGTCGTTTTCATAGAAATGAATGCATGCTTCCATTTAATTTTACATGTTTATTTTCATCTCTAGGTGTGAAAATATTCTCACATCTAGAGTAAAAATGAATCATAGTATTGCATGTATTAACCTGTGGGAAAATTGCTACTTTCACATATGAGTAGAAAAATTAATTTTATCAAAAGTTAAACAGATTTCTGAACACATTTTCTCGGGGTTTTGTTTTTACTCCAGCAGCGTTATTCATAAAAATTGAAACCGTGGTTTAGCGGTGTTTTACAAACGGTTACCAAGGTTAGTAAGATTAAACTACTGTAAACCCGCGGCTTAAATTTTTATGAATAATACTGCTAGATTTCAGATAAATTGAATATTTTTATTATAAGTATGATATATTCAAGTGGTTTTAACATTTTAATTACATTTATCTATGGGGAAACCGGGGTAGAACTGGGTACCGGGGCGGAACGGGACTGAGCTCTCATCTAGTGACGGAAGAGAAGAGCAAATCGTATTTTAACTTTCTGTCAGGGTCAATACTTAGTTGTGATGGTCAATTGTCATTGTAAATATATCTGCACCTGGTACTGGTATACCGAGCGGTCCATTTAAAAGAAGATTTCAATATATCTCGCGAAATTAGCATCGCACGAAAGATGATTCCAGATGAAAGTTAATATATTTTACTGGTGCTAGATGAGACTACCCCCACCACCCCTTTCAAGTAGGCAGGGGTAACTCTGAAATCTAAAATAGGAACCCCACTTTTTATTGCAGATTCGAATTTTACGAAAAAAAACTATGACGATTTTGACCGAAACATTTATTTATTATCTTTGTAGATGGCGCTGCAAACTACGAAAGTTAGTTATATTATTTTTTCAAGGAAAATCTACGTATTTTATTACAACTAGATGCAACAATGAAAATTAAAAAAAATATATATATTTACCATCTGACTACTTGTTCTTAGTGAGTTCCTTTAAAGAAATTTTAGATATTCCAAACGTTTTAATTTTAATTTTAATAGTTAGGTAAATAATACCACTTGCAAACATAATGTGGCAACATATTGTTTGAAAATTTATTCAAATTTTATTTTGAATTTCATTTTTCTACGATTATTCAGAATGTGTTGTAAATCGATGCATATTATTTGCTGTTTCCAGTAGATTGAACCATCAAATATGTAATAGTTACTACTACATATTTGTTGTATACTCTAGTTACTACTAGAGCCTGGATAAATAAGCTCTAAAAATATAAAAATACGAGCATAAAAATACGAATTAAGAAAAATAAGCAACAAAGCACCGGAAAAGGCTCCAATAAAGCAAAAAAGCAGAAAAAGTGTTTATTCTAAAATAAAAATAAAATAATACTATAAGAAGACCATAAGAATAAGTAGTAATATAAACAAATAATAATATAAACAGGGTGTTCGTAAAGTATGGATAAAAATTTTATTTCGGAAATTGAAAATATTTTGGAAAAATCCTCGGATACGTCAATTTATAATTTTAAAAATACTCATTTCGTTATAAATATAAAATGTAACCTTTTGTTTTATAGTTACGAGGCCATAAACTTTTTTTTACAACTTAATATTTTATAATCTCATTTCATACACTTTTTTTAATATAACGATATACAATTTTTATACCTTAAATAAGAAATATATTACTCAAAAATAAATTAAAAGTTATAAATAAATTATTGATATTTACCTATTTATAAATATCGCAGAATTATTTACAACACATGTTTGAAATATAATACTCTTTGAGCTTGACAGTATCCTAAGCGGGAAATACATTTTTGTTGAACATTGTTTATGGTTTTTGGGAAACAATTTATATTCTGTTATAGTTCCTAAAACTGGTTTTGAACTAATGATCATAATTTGTAATATTTATTCTTCATTGCATTATTTAACTACAATTTATCCTTAAATGCAATTGAATACTTTACTTCTTTAACTCCATATTACATTACAATTAATTCTTCGCGATTCGCTTACCTGCACATTACATGAATTCTTATAATTCAAGTAATCTAATCATCCTCTTAGACTTTTGATTGATGGTGTAAGGTAGTGTGATCTAATTTCAGCAGTACCTTCATCGTTCATCGTTAAATGAGTAACATGTCTGTTAATAATAAAGGTACATACCTTATGGATTTATATTAATTGATTCATTTAATTTTAATTTTATCGTAAAAGCAAGCTAAATAAAATAAATATGGTGACTAAAATTCGTAGGTTAATTTATTCATTTAAAAAAAAGTGCAAACAATAGGTAAATAAAATACTCAATTGTGACTAAAATTCATCAATGATTCTTTATTGAATTAATTTTATATTTTGTTCTCAATATTCAATACTGCGTTGAAATTATTCTTTAAAGGTTAATAACTGAATTTCATGTTATTCTTGTATTCCTCAAACTTACAACTTACTTTACTTCTCTCACACTAATATATACATATATAGCTAGATTATCAAACTTTTATCTTTTATTTACTTGATTTGATTTATTCCATTAAGAGGTGATTTATTTTTGTTTTATTATATTTTTGTTTGTTTTCATTTGATATGTGTTTTTATGCATATAATTACAGTGTCGGGCTGGGCCTAAGGGGCCCGGGTGGCATTATGACTTTAAAGGCCCGCCGCGGCATAGTATCAGGAGCAGCCTAGGATCAGGGCAGATGATACCACCAGGTCAACCAACAAACCAAATAACAATAATCAAATAGGCAAGAGTTTTTGGTAGTTTTTATTTTCAAATACATACATTTTAATATAGAAAGTACCAATTAGCTTGAAACTAGTCAATCGACATTTTTTTTAAAGAGGAGTAGTTTCAGCTAGGTTGTCATTCACTCGTTCGTAATAGCTGCTATCCCCGCCATCCTTGATCAGATTCGACTGTATTGAGTATAATCAACGAGTCGGCAGTTTTTGACCCAGTAGAAAACGAAGCCTCGACTTAGTTCGCTTCAGCGCGGAAAAACGTCGCACGCAAGTTACTTGAGTAAACGAGATTGTAAGGATTACACAATAAGCGACGTATATATTGGAATACGTACTGATGTGCATGTTATACAGGGTGTCTAGGCTAAACCGTTCGTTAAAAGTTTACGGGGTTGCCGTTGTACTAAAAATTTCAAAAAAATCCTCGTCACACGGTTGAATCAGTTATCCTCATGTGAAATATTTTCAACTTTCTATCACTTCCGGTTCCACCGGAAGTAGCACCAACTTTCTTATTTTAAAAGGAACACCCCATATATTATTATATTTTTAAATTCCTCGCTTGAATTAAAACATATTTTGTGAGAACGTAAGTACACTTATCTCTTCAAGTTTTCAAGAAAAAAATGTTTTTCTAAAATTTTGACCTTTAAAAGGTAGCCTGAAATATGTCTATAACTTCTCTTAGGAATAAGATAAAATTATCAGTTATATTTCTAATTGTACCTAGAGGATGCCTCTATGAGTAAAATAATGGGAAACTGTCAATTTTGATAATAAGTGTTCATAAAATGTCAATATCTAAGTACCCTCTTAAATATCTCGTAATTCATTTTTTTTTAATGGAATGACCCATTTTTTATCGCATAGCACGATTGGGAGAAAAATTTACTACAAAAAAGTAAAATATTACCATACTCCGAAAGCAAGTATTTTTTTGAAATATTTCGAAGATTACTCTTTCGCATTTCTGCAGGGTATAATTTAGCATGTCAGAAGTGCACTTTAGTATTAGTAGGCATGTGATATACTTTTGTTTTGTCGCTATTGTAATGCAAACTAGAGAACACCCCATATATTATTATATTTTTGAATTCCTTGCTTAAATTGGAACATATTTTGTAAGAACGTGTTGGCCGGCCTATTTTCAAGTTAATCCACAAGCATCTATCCCCTGTGCTCAAGAGGATTTAGGCGTTCATAAATCTTCAGTAGAGAAATTTTTGATAAAACATAGCATGCACAATTATCACTTATTATCAAAATTGACAGTTTTCAATTATTTTACTCATAGAGGCATCCTCTAGGTACAATTAGAAATTTAACTCATAATTGTATCTTATTCCTAAGAGAAGTTATTGACATATTTCAGGGTACCTTTCAGAGGTCAAAATTTTAGAAAAACATTTTTTTCTTGAAAACCAGAGGAGATAAGTGCACATACGTTCTTACAAAATATGTTCCAATTTAAGCGAGAAATTAAAAAATATAATAATATATGGGGTGTTCTATTTAAATTAAGAAAGTTGGTGCTACTTCCGGTGGAACTGGAAGTCATACAAAGTTGAAAACATTTCACATGAGGATAACTGATTCAACCGTGTGACAAGGAATTTTTTGAAAATTTTAGGACAACGGCAACCCCGTAAACTTTTAACGAACGGTTTAGCGTAGACACCCTGTATAGGGACAAAAGTTTGCATGCACATGGTATGCAACTTCGGCAGGCATCAGAACCTCTTGGTAACAAACACATAGCGTTTCAACTGTTTGATCTAAACTATATTCGCCAATCTCTTCCTGCTTTTCGTCACTTTGAGAATCAGAATCGTTTTTTTTGTTGCTGCCTAGGTGGAACGTGTGCGTTCAAAATTGTTTTAGAAAGTTTATTGAAACTTTACGAAATTGATTCGAGCTCGTTTGAAAGCAGTTTTCGATCCATATTGGCAATTGATGCGATTGACTTTAATGCATCATTAGGAATTCCATTTTTAATAATTTCGTGGAAGTTTTTCGGATCCAAATAAGCAGCATCCTTCATTAAATGCTCGTTGCAGTTGAATTATTCAATTATTTTAACTAGAGCCGTGTTGATGGTGACTTTGTACACGGTAATAGAGTAGAATCTCTTTGTGTCCGCAGACAGTCCGGTATATCCCACTTTGTTGGACTGAATTTCTGCACTGAAAACGTCGTAAAAATGATCCAGTTGTTTCCGCAAATTCGTCTCTAAAGTTTTGATAAGTCCCCAAGCTTTAAGGTAGTCTAGTGTAGGAGTTTGAAGGTATTGGCTTACCGGGGTTAATATTTCGAACATTTTTTTTAATACGAAGGCTGTCAGAATAGTTTCAAATTTCAATAAGGAATCCATCAATGCCTGTGCTTGAAATGAAGAAACCATGGCATGAGCTCTATATCTCGAAGATATAGCATTTAGAGTCTTTATCAACTCAACTTATCGGGTTTTTTTCTAAGATGGTGGTCAAAGTCTTTGGCCCACCATCTCGTTTTTCCGATGTTTTTCAATCTTTTTAACTTGTCTCTATCAGTTGTTATTTCCGCGATTTTATTCACCCACACAGAAGTGCACTTGAAAGATTCGTGAATAAATACACTTGTAGACGCCAAGAGGCCGAATAAATTATTTGCTTCAGTACAACTTAATGTGGCGCCTGCCAACACTAAATTCAAATTGTGTGCGTAACAATGCGTGAAAATTAATTTTGGCACCTCTTCTCTCAGTTTTGCTTGAAGACCAATATAACGGACTGCCATATTTCCCGCACCATCAAAAGACACGCTATCTATTTTTAATGACGAATACAAAAATATATAATTGATTTATAATGTGGTTGTTTCATTTCTTTCCGTATATGCGGGGTAGTGCATTGCGAGGAAAAAGTTGCGTAGTAGTATTTATAATTTTTATATTTTATCCACAAAAATGTTTTTAGGCTGGAGATTTTTTTGTCGCTTCTATGTAGATAATATTAATACAGTTACTTAATTTACTATGAAAAGGGTGCCTTTGATAAAATAGTAGTTTGTCTTATTTGGACGAAAAGTGAGACGATGAATCGCTATGAAAGATTTTCAAAATCAAAATAATTGTAAAAATAATAGATTTTGTAGAAGAATAAAAAAAAAAAGATAAAAACAGAATTAAAAATAAAGAGACACGAAAATTAACATGTACCGTCATAAATCCGAAATAAGATTCTCGTGTGATGGAAACAAAGGAACTCATAATTTCATCAAGATAATAAAGCAATAAGCAGTAAAACCGTAATAAATCTGTAATAAAATTATTGTGTGATGTAACCAAAGTGTTTCATCATTTCATCCTAAAACAACATTCAAATTTGAGAAAAAATTCCATACTTTGAAAAAAAATAACAACAAAGAAAAAAAGTACCAAAACAATGAAAAAAATTGAAAAAAACGTTGAAAAAAAGTTTTAAAAAACGATGAAAAAAGTAGTAGAAAAAGTTTTTTTAATCCAAAATATCTTATTATTTTATTCTTCTTTAAATCAATTAACTTTACCATTATTTTCGATTGAGAAAAAATGTCTTTGCGTGCCTGAGTAAAATAAAAGTTTATTTTTCTAAGAAGATATTAGCGCAACTTGCTGCTGGTACAACTTGTCTTAGAGGCACGCGCTCTTTTAGTAAATTTTAGGACAAAAACAGTTTTTGTTGTTGTGCGTTTTACTGAAAATGCCGACTGCGACGTTTAAAGGCCTGCCATAAAACAATGTATTTTACGTATATCACGTTGTTAGCGTCCAGTGTAATGATGATTTTGGAATTTTTTCAATCCCATTACTACGGCCCTGCATGTATGAACTATTTCGCGTGTAGTAGGTAATAAGCCTGGGGGGCGCGCAGGCTGGGTCCGGGTGGCAAAAGCCACCCTTACTACACTGCTCAACAAAATTAGGGGAACACCTATAAAAAACGGTTAAAACCGTTATTTTTTTTTTTTAGTACGCGGTATAGGTATTTTTTGCTATTGATAATAATTAAAAGATGGATTTGAACGTTACAGGTCTATTTGTGGCAGTACCTAACGCTTATACCACCTTATATTGCCTAAAATTGAATTTCCACTAATAACCAAGTGCTTAGATAATGATAATTTAATAACCATAGTAATACAGTAAACATATTCTAAAATCGATATCGAGCCCATACATCCAAGATGATGGATTTGAGGGAAGAGGAAGTGTCACAGGCTGTTGCTTTACTCCAAGATGACGATTAATGCGATATGTTGCAAGAATGTTAAACGTAAGTCAATCCGTGTTATGCCGAGTATGGCACACGCATCGAGAGACTGGACGATATAAGAAAAGGCCAATATAATGGCGACAACGGGTAATAACAACTTGTCAAGACAGAATGATGTTGACTTCGGCTTTGCGAAATCGCACATCAACCGCAAGAGATGTTAAAAACGATTTCAGGATAGTAACGGGCATGGTTATTTCGGACCAAACAGTACCTAGAAGGCTTGGTGAACGTGGTTTAAAACCCAAACGGCCTGTTAAAAAGCCTCGTCTAACATTAGCCCACAGAAGAAATAGACATGAATTTGAAACACGTTACTGAAACTGAGGAATCCAGCAGTGGTCCTCAATTATGTTTTCTGATGAACCAAGATTTCTTGTGACATGTTGTGCGAGACGTGTGCGAGTCTGGGCACGACAAGCACAACGATATTTAGACTGCGTTGTTAAGGAAATTGACAGATGTGGTGCTGGATCAGATATGGTATGAGCAGGTATAACATACGACAATTATACCGACCTTGTTCTTGTGCAGGGAACAATGAATGCTGTTCGCTATAATGACGACATCGTCAGCAAACATGTTTTACCTGCTGCTGCTGGAATTGGACCTCAGTTTTGCCTCCAACACGATAATGCAAGACCTCATGTTGCTCTTCAGGTTACAATGTTTTTGCATGAACATTATATGCCGGTGCTCAATTGGCCAGCTCTTAGTCCAGACCTCAATCCCATTGAGCACTTATGGAATTATCTTGATCGGATGCTCAGAAATCGGATGCTCAGAGCCCCCACTTAACCATCAACAACTGTTCGACGCTCTTCTTGAAGAATGGGACAACATACCTCAACAATATATCCAAACTCTGATTGCAAGCATGCCTCAAAGATATGCGGCTGACATTTAAGCGCGTGGAGGCCATACACGTTATCAATTTCTCAAATAACGTGGTAGAATTACATTTCAATGTTTTTCCATTTTGTTCATTTTTGGGTTTTGGTTTTTTGATTTTTATGTTATTTATTTTAAAAACATGGTTTTAAAATACCTCTTTTCTGGTTTCATAGACATGAATTAAGATAAATCAGTATTAATTAATTCCGTATAGTTGTTAAAACTCTATTTTAACTCGTTTTTATAGGTGTTCCTCTAATTTTGTTGAGCAGTGTATATGGCAAGTCCGACACTGTATAATTATAAGCAAAATAAGAATCTAAGATTTGTGCACAGTCAGTTGTGTCTGTCAAATGTGCATATATTTGATCTCATAGCAAATCTCATACCCTAACCCTTTCAGTCTGACGTGTATGAGACATTATTTTCTTTGACTCTCAATTGAATTTTATTCTATTCTCTTTTGTTCTTCTTGAATTTTATTATATTTTATAATATAATTTACACTCTATAATTTGTGCACGGTGGTCAGTTGTTTTTGACAAAGGCGTATACAGGGTGAGTCAATAGGACGGGCAGTCTCGATTACACCTACACCATTAATGATATCGAAATGAACCAAAATACACTGCAAACGGGAAGCCAAAGTGCAGTTTGTAAAATTATTTTGTCATATACAGGGTCCATTTTTGCAGGGCAACATTCAGTGTAGTTTTTTTAAATGGCACCCCCTGTATAAATTTACATATCAGAATTTGACATTTTTTGGGCTTTATAAACGCGCTTAGTTTTTGCATTTCATGTTTACCATTCAGAAGTTGTTCGTGTTTTTCTAAAAATTAATGCGTTTGCAGGCACTTATTAAAAAAATTGCAGGGCACATGGTTTCTGGGATATCAAGTTGGGACTAAATAACTGACTGAGATATCTTCTGGTGGCAAGACCGCCTATATGCGTTGTGGCATCACCTTGCAGTGACACATTTATTTTGGTAAACTTTGAAGTGTCATAACTTGATTTTTTTAAATGGCACTCCCTATATTTCAGTACTTAGTCCTATTCAGGGTCTCAGTTTACATCTTTTTTGCCCCTTATATTTTTTTCTTAAAAGTTGATAGTTGAGAGATAATTCTGAGTTTCTTAAAAATTCACACAGATCTCATCGATATAAACTTAGCGGGCCATGAAAATCGCTTAATTCTGTCATGCCAATGTCAAACTAACATATATTGTACGACACGTTTAATTTTTCTTAAAGCATTTTTTTAATGAATTTTTCTCATAATGAAATGGTGGATATGGTTTATGTACACGGTGACAGCGCAAATCGTTGCTGGTGACAGAATCTATTGAGGCATAACAAATCAATAGCAAAAACAAATCATATCCACCATATTATGATTTCATGAAAATTTCATGTTCACAAAACAAAAATTTACAACGTGTCGTAGAATAAATGTCACTTTTACGTTGACATGACAGAAACAATTGATATGCAACGCACGTTAAGTTTATATCGAGAAGATCTGGGTTCATTTTTCAGAAAATCCAAATTATTTCTCAAACTATGAAATTTTAAGAAAAAATATAAGGAGCGAAACAGATGTAAAATGAGATGCTGAATATGACTAAGTAATGGGTGCCATTTAAAAAAAATCAAGTTATGGCCGTTCAAAGTTTACCAAAATTAATGTCCCACGGCAAGGTGATGCCACAATGCAAATCGACGATCTTGCCGCCAAAAGATACCCCAGACAGTTGTTTAGGATCTGCTAAAGTCCCAACCCGATATCCTAGAAAACAAGTGCCCTGCGATTTTTTTTATAAGTGCCTGTAAATGCATTAAATTTTAGAAAAACATAAACAACTTCTGAACGGTTAAAGCAATTTGCAAAAACTAAACGTATTTATAAAGCCCAAAACAGAGAAAATTCAAATATGTAAAATTATACAGGGAGTGTTATTAAAAAAAATATATGTATATGTATATGGCAAAATAATGTTACAAAATTCATTTTGGCCTCTAGTTTGCAGTGCCGTCAGGTTCATTTCGATAGCATTAACGGTGCAAGTGTAATCGAGCCTGCCCGTCCTATTGTACCCTCACCCTCATCCTGTATATATATATATATATATATATATATACAGGGTGAGTTTTTTCGGATGTTTAGTATGGGGATCTCGGAAACTAGCGGAGATAGAGGGACTATTAAATGGGGAAAGAATTGCGGTTTTACAAGCTCAATTTCATGAAGATTTTGTTTTTTTGGGAAAAATGCATAGCTAACTAGATATCTTGAAAACATGTATGTTTTGTTATTTTATTCGGTGCCTATGGCTCTGTTATTATTGATTTTAGAAAAAATGTGTAAAGGAAAAAGTTATAGGTAATTATGTGTTTAATAATACAGTCTAACCGATTATTTTATTTAAGCTTTAATTTTTGAGTGAGGACACAAACTTGTGTTTTTTCTAATGGAAACCATAGTCGGCCATGACTTTATAAAATAGGCCTCCTTTCAACGATTCCAATGATATACCATATTACATAGTTATTTTTATAAATAATTAAATTATGGCCTTGTTCTTCTTTTCAGAGAAGAAACAAGTGATAGATACAAACGACAATTATCGAGGTGGCTTATCTCCCGATATGTCTGTTTTAGATTTTTATTTATAAGGAATGGTAAAAGATAGGGTGTATCGAACAACGTACGTCACAGTAGATGACCTTAGAGAAGGTGTACTACAAGTTTTTGCTAATATTAATGGACGCTCCATTAGAAACGCAATAAATTCTGTTTTAAAAATGTGTGCATTGATCATAATGGTAAACCTTTTGAATATATTTAGTCTTAAATACTTTCCTGACTTTAATTTCGTTGTTTTGGTACTACTTTAGTTACGTTGCAATGTGTTTGTATTGTTTCTCAATTTATCGTCTGTCATTCTCTGTTTAGTAGTTTTGTACATATGTAGTTTTGTTTTATCAGAAATTATTTTTATATGAAATTGTAACTCCAACGGAATACACATTTCACACCAAAATAATAATGTTTATAATTTCGAAATGAAAACAAAAGTATTAATGACTAACTTGAATTTTATTATTTGACGCGTTGCGCATCTATCAATTGTTTCCATAGCGTACTTCTTGAATAGTTCGATAATGAAAACTAAAAAATGACCATAATTTAATTATTTATAAAAATAATTATATGAAGTCATAACTCAAAAATTATAGCTTAAATAAAATAATCGGTTAGACTGTATTATTAAGCACATCATTTCGTACAACTTTTTCCTTTACACATTTTTACTAAAGTCAATAACAACAGATCCATAGGCACCGAACAAAATAACACAAAATATATTTTTTCGAGATATCAAGTTAGCCATGCAATTTTTCCGAAAAACAAAAATCTCATGAAATCGAGCTCGTAAAACTGCAATTCTTTCCCCATTTAATCGTTCCTCTATCTCCGCTAGTTTTCGAGATCCTCATACTAAACATCCGAAAAAACTCACCCTGTATATATATATATATATATATATATATATATATGCTATATATATATATATATATATATATATATATATATATATATATATATATATATATATATATATATATATATAGCATTCTGTATATATATATATATATATATATATATATATATATATATATATATATATATATATATATATATATATATATATATATATATATATATATATGCTAATTAATAATTGTAATTATCATAATTTTATTATTGTGTATTTAAATGCATATTATATATTGTAAAATAAGGCGTATTTGTTTTACATAATAAATTTTGCACATAAAATAAAATTTAAATATAGGTGGCATTTTTTGTCGTTTACTTATGTAGATGAAATTCAGATGGCACTACAAACTCGTCTACTCAATTTAACATAAAGATGTCGCTTCTTTAGGTATATATTCCTTGATTAAAACATTCAGCACGTAAGTTCATCCAGCTCTATTACCAGAGGTAATATAACAAGTGGTGTTCTCATTATCGATAATACTTTTATAAATACAGCATTATCGATAATGAGAACACCACTTGTTATACTGAGTGTCTCTAAATTATGTGGACATGGGTTAACCACAGATTACTGGGATCAAAATAGACGATTTAACACAACTTATCTATATACAAATGCGTTTGGTTTGGCCAGTATTCAGCTTCAAATTTAATTAAACAAAACCAAATTTGCTTATAACAAGAGAACGTTTACATTGATTTGGATGTGATTTGGTATGACACTTTATATGGGTATAACTCATATTTTGACACAATATTATCACTATCAGTAGACCGGTTGTGTATAAAACAAGGGTGGCCCAATATTAATACATTCATATTTTTTAATGACGGAGCAAATTCATTATTAAGTTTATTTGTATCTTTGCAGTTTTTAATATATGTTACAGTTTCGACATTAAAAAAATAAAATATGAGTGACTGCACTAAGCCTATCACGGAAGAGTTGCCGTGTTTGGACATTTTTGGACGAAATTTTTGTTATGATTGGATGTGTGATGAATTTTTAATATTCATTATATTTAAATTCATTATACAGTAACCACAAAGTGTAATTGTGCTATAATATTAAGAAATTATTTTATTATTATTATTCACTGCATATTTTGAATTGTGTAAAACAATATCTAGAAACTATTATAATTATTAGCACTCATTAGAGTTGAAATAACCAATAATTTGAGATCAATCAATTCCTAGGTGTGGTAAATTCAGAATTATGGCAACACTTTAGCTATGGTAATTAGCTACAGCAGCAGAAATAGACCTTCGTAAAATAACTAATAAATAATAATAACAATAATCAATAATGATAATGATATTAAGGTGTTATAAAAGTACCACTTGCTTATCATAAAATATAAATTTATATTAAAAAATAGCAGGATGTATGTTTCATTTTTAACCAGCAATCTGTTTTCTTCTTGATTTCATACCATTAACATTTAATTTAATAGAATTGTGATATTTAGAAGCTTTAAGGTGCAATCTTATCTGTAAGACAGGTGGGAGAACGTTGATATGTATAAAAAGTAACGCACTGCATAGAAAATAAATAAATACAAATAATTTACTAAATTACTACAATCTATACATCGATAAATAACATTTAGTGCGCTATATAAACAAGACAGCTAGGCATTTAAACAAAGTTTAAGTTAAGAGTACTTCAATAATCCCTAATCACCCAACGGTCCCCAATTGTATTAACTTAAACTTAATTTAAAATTTGTAGATAACCTCTACGACCCTCTTGCTCCACCAAAGCGCTCCCTATATCTGCTTACGGTGGTACTCCCTGAAAGAGTCATCTATGCGTTCCTGCACTGTCTTGAAGTATCTAGAGAGAGTTTCAGTTTTATTCTGCAAGATCTGCAACCCAAGACGAAGTTTGTAGAAGAAGAGGTCCTTAATGAGGTCAATTATAGACTCAGTTTTCTCAATTATTGGATTACGCGTTGTCGTTTCTAGTTTGTATGGTGTTGTGTCATGTCTGCGTATTGTGGTTGATGTCGTTGTGTCTATTGTATTGATTCTTGTGTAAGTATCTTCTTCGTGTCTGATTTCGTTCTCGATTTCGTTTTCGGCTTGTCGTCGTCTGCGAAAGCTACGAGGCCCGATTTTGTTAGCTTCTGTTGATGCTTCTGTGGCTGTCACACTGTGTACCACGAAAATGTCTTCTTTTTCCATGTTTCTAGGCCCATGCTCGGGAACCACTGCAGGTGTTGCGCTTTCTATAACCTCCTGCAACTCCTTAGGCACGTTACCTACTACGAACTTCTTCTCGCTCTCGTCCGATTTCGTATTAACGTCGTTGAACGTGTTATGCTTATAACCTTTTTTGGGGCTACCAATAATCACCTCTTCAATTTTGTAAGTGGTATGTGGGTTTAAATGCACGGTTTCTACTGAGCCCTGCATGTACCGCTGGTCCACTTGTCGGTAGCGGTTTGAAAACGTGTTTCTAGAATTCTGCGCCCTGTTATTGTAGCTATTTTGCGTCGTTGATGGCATGCCTGCTATTACCTTGCCAATAGCTTCTTCTTCGGCAATACCTCCAGAATACTCATCATTGTAGTAATATGGGGTCACCTTATCCTTTCTGTCGACCTCATAGGAGCGGCGCAGAGGAGCAAATGGGTATAGGAAGTAGCTTGCTAAACCAGCTGTCACCATTAAACCAACGAGACCAACACCTACAGTAGGCATTACTTCCCTGCTCAAATAATTGTAGATTTGAGTACCAATTGGTTTCTCTTTATGCTTGGATAACTTAGTGTGATTGCCAGTATCGGATTTATCGTCAGCACTCGGTCTTTTACGGCGGTTCTTGTTCTTCTTCCGTTTGGTCGTTGAAATCGTGGTTGTTGTTATTGCAGCTGGTTTACGCGCTTTCTTGGTTACCATTAGATCAATTGAACCTTCTTTTGCTTCAGGTCCTAAAACTGAATTAGACTCAATTGTATCATTGCCCACGTTATTAATTTTGGTCGATTTAGTGGCTACTTTAATGTATTCAGTCGTTTTTTTAATTGGAGCTTCTGTTGTTTTTTTCATCGCACTATCAGTAACTTTCTTGGTGGTCGCTTCAGAGACTTTTTTAATAAGTAATTCCACAGTTTTTTTAACAGGTGCAACTGTGGTCACTTTCTGCGTGACCATCTTTTGCGTTGCTACCTTTTGCGTGGATACCTTTTGCGTGGATGCCTTTTGCGTGGATACCTTTTGTGTGGAGAACTTCTGCGTAGATACAGGAGCTACAGTTGTTGTTTTGACAAGTTTTGCTGTTGTTGGTTTCTTGGAATATTGGGTAATATTCTTGTTCACTACGTTATTCAAAAGCGAAGCTTTAATTTTTGTCAGCTTCGTTGTTTTCTCAGGCATTGATGTTGTTGAAGTAATAACATCAGCTTGCAGTGTAGTAGATACAATAGTAGCTGGTTTCTTAGTAGTTCCAGGCTTCCTCTTAAATATAGGCTTAATTATTTTGTTAAAATCATCTCCAATAAAAGTGGTGGTCACGTTCTTAGCCACGGGTTTTCTCGTGGGTTTTGTAGTTGAACCTTGCCCGCTTAACAGAATCCACGTCGATAATCCGCTATCAGTAGTAGCCTTATCAACTTTGTAGTAGTTCATCTTTTTGATTGAATCGGGCTCTGAGAGAACTACATCTTCATCCACAGGCTCAGCGATTCCTGGATGCGAGTCTTCGTATTTTATCTCATTCTTATCACGCTGCATGACCTGCTGGCGTACTCTGGGTGGTGTCCTCGTATCAAACGTCATCTGTGAAGTGGCATTGAGGTTCATCAGTTGGTCTGTCAGCTGCTTGATTGTGTCTCCTATGACTGGGTTTGTTCTAAAAATATAAACATTAAATTAGACCATTAGTAAGGGCTTATACCATACTCCTTATAACATAATAAATTACAACTATTGGCATATTTTTATTTGCACATAAAATTCTGCAATATAATAATTCGAGTCGGTCTTTGCATTCATTGATTTCAGTTACCTGAGGTTTCAACCATTTACACTGAATAATTTTCTTTCATATTTTCTTTCAATTTTTGCTGTACCTACCCTAGTAAGACGAATTATTTTCGTGAACTTTTTCAAACTCCAGATTTTAACTGAAACATCCGTTTTTAGGACTTCGAGTGTGAGTGTTGATGTGGATGTGCATTGTGGATTTGATAACTTTTTTGTGGACCCGATAAGTCAAAAAATGGCTATAGATAATTGAATTAAAAGTTTTGGAAAACAATCAGTAAATGTGTGTTTACTCTTATATTATTATGTTAATACAATCTTAAACTACATATATATTATAGGAAACACAGTTTCATACCAATCTTGCTTTGCGGATAACATATTAATATGAATAAAGTCTTGTGCTTCCCATGTATTTTTGTTAATTTGTGAAAATGACAATAGTTTAAAACAAAATAGCTGGTGGACCGAAAAGGTGAAGACCATCACTTTATGAAAAATTAACTTTTTCAAAAGATGAGCAGTTTATTAATTTTAATGAAAATGTTAAATATAACCGTCAAAATTGTTTACAAATATGTCGACACACATAACACTCTTTATTTTAGCTACCACTATACTATCATAAGTATGTGTCTTTTAGCTGCGTAGTAAGATAAAAATACTAATAATCACTATTAAATTATTAGAATCGCCAAGATAATTCAAAAAATATCTTTAAAAATAATTTGCAAGCTGTAAGGAAATACACAATTGCACAGTAAGTCGATTTTATTTATTATAAACGGCTTGTATGCCGCTGAATTAAATAAACAATAAATACATAAATAGGATAAATAATTAAATTGAATAAATGAGTTAATAAATAATTGCACATTCTTAAATTACTTATCTACAAGGAGCGATGTATTTTATCGTGACAGCCTTATAGTTATTTAAATTACGGCCAATGACCTAAAATTATATGAAACCGCATTGTAGTGCAACGAGCCTTTGATAATAAATAATTTATATAAACTTATAAAAATAATATGTCCAAGCAAGGTACGCGTGGTATAGACACAGTAGTTAAAATAGCCAAATTATTCCCATTAATTCTGCTAAGACAACAATTTAAAAAATATATATCAAGTAAATATCAAAATATCAAATACTGATTAATAATTATTAACCCCAAAAGTTGATTTTGCAACAAACTAAATCACCAGAGGATAAAATAGTCCAGTTAGCGTAAATAAGTTGGTTTTATTTGGTTTAGGTTGGTTTGGGGAAGATAAAATAGGGATAAGATTAAGTTAAGTCTGCTTAAATAAATCAAATAGGTATGATTTTCGTTGGTTTAAGGTATGTTATGCTGCGTTAGATTGGGCTTGCAAGGGCTAGGTTCAGTTGACTCTGTTTAACTTAGGGCACTCGAATTGCCATTGACTTTGCTATTATATAAAGGAGTATTTAGCAATTTTTAGTATTTTAGTGACATATTTTTTTTTTAGAAATTGAGTCTATTACGTTAACGTCAGTAGCTTTTCGTGTGCAGGGTTCAGTATAGAAGTCTAAAATTAGATTTAAATTACAAAAATAAAGTGAAGCAGTAAAATATTATACTACTAAGAGCTAATGAAAACATCATATTTGAAATTTGTTACGTTACTCTGCGAAATAAGCATTAATGTGTCCCCTTAACCTCCAATGCGTTAATAAGAACACGTTTGTGTTGGATTTTTCATGCTTTTATTAGGTTGTAATGCACTATATGCAGCGAATTACTTCTTGTATAGTTTATATATTTTTATAGCGCATCAAAAGATCATGCATTCATGCTTATCATTTTAAAATATGTAGTAAATTCGTAAAATAGCATTCAGATTGGGCCAGGTTAAATTAGACTGTAACAGGAGCTTGTCTAAGTAGGGCTAAGATATTTAATTAATTTATAGTTATATTGCAGATTTAAACATACATGTCACCGGATAAGTTACCAAGAGGGAAGATTTTTATTTTTTAACAACATATCAATATTTATTGAAAGTAGATTCCTGCAACATTTATTTTTATCAAATCTGTATTTTAACACATTACGAATTCAATAGTGCAAACTGCAGTACTTTTTTGGGTTTTCAAGTTACGTGAACTTTTAATAATGTTATAATCACAGCCTAAAATATAAACTTAGATTTTTATAAGGTTCAATAATCACTATGGAGATTTGTAAATATTTTGCACTTATTATAATGGTTGAATAAAAAATATAATTTGTAACCAATTCTATTCCAAGGATATTATTTTTAGTCATCAAATATATCTCAAATCAGCATAAACTTCTATTCGTTGTGTAAATTCCGCATAACTTTTACGAATTTCATCAAAATTTTCTTTCCAAATTAGGTTCTAATGGTTGCTTATAGTATTTTATTCTACCACACAAATAAAAATTCAGAATGATTAAGTCTGGACTGCAAGGTTGCCACATAACTGGTGCATTTTTTCCTATCCACGTTTCTTCAATCTGCATTTGTAGCCAGCACAACCAATTCCTAAACAATAAGCTGGACAACCATCAAGTTGAAAGTACATTTCATTGTAATAATTTAATGGTAAACATTATAGTTGTCTATTAAAAATGTTTTTTAGCATATTTCGGAATAACAATATTGAATTAAATTTTCATTAAAAAATATGGTCTTATAACCCCATTCAGACATTTCAAGTCAGACTTCCTGTCGGCTAAAAATCGGCAATGCGGTGATGCCACAGTCCCATTTGTTGGAAAAGTTGCTTCGTCAGTAAATACTATATTTTTATGAAAATCCCGTCTGTTAAAAATATTATTTCCCATCCATAAACAGAAGTCTAGTGGCCACTTGCACCACCTTTTTGCAAAGGTTTACGTTACAAAACCGGGCTTATATTTTCACTAATGCTTAAAACGAAGCGACTTGCACCGCAGCCGTTAATACGATTGCTTTACTAAGCTCGCGCCAAGTCTTGCTACACATGGCAACGCCGCAAAATCTGGTAGAATATTCGTACAATACAAAAATGTTGCTTTTAAACACATTATATCATGGCATTACCACCAAACAATTTTATGTTATTAATGCTATTAATTTATGTTTATAATGTATAATACATATTTTGGAATAGCATCGTCACCCTACTCGAAAGGTGTTTATTAATTAGGGATCAATTAGAAATGGATTGATTTAATTAAATTCCCTCTCACTACTCCATTAAAATAAGCTATCTATTTTGCCAAATATATGCTACGCCCTTAAGCTAGTCAAATTAGCGGTCGAAGCTTAAGCAGACGTGATGTAAACTTAGTAACGGCGAATGCTATTTTGATTTTTTTATTATTGATTCGCGCTAAAACATTAAAAACATTAAAACATAAAACATTAAAAAAATACATTATTTCAAGAAAGTTGTTGGAGTTATTGTCGACTCGAATATAAGAAAGATGAAATCGAGATGTTGTATCTTCAGCAAAATTTCTTCAGACACTTGACATTAAATGCTACTGCTACTGGAAATTTGCCTTTATCTTGTAAAGCAACAATTTGAATTTCCGTTACTAAGATGTTTAGGCGGTTATTTAATAAAGAAAGGCGCGATAATGAGGATGAAACCTTATCAATCCAGAAGATAATGAAGTACTTCCTGTTCCTGACTAGAGCGCTGGATTGGCTAGTGCGATAAATGAAGCACTAAAATTAAAAATAATTGAAGCGAAATACCGTCGTCGATAAAAATACAAAAAGTAATGCAACTGCTTGAAAGTACCGGAAACATTACAAATGATTTGCAGAAATGATTGGATGGTCTGATGACGATATAGTCTACATCAACTGAAAGTGAAAGAGCCTTCTCCGCATCATCATTTTATTGCAGACAAAACGATCATCTCTGATCGATTCTCGCTGGGCTTTTTTAAAGGTTTTTAACCAATAAAACATTATCATGTTACCTGATTTTAATATTAATTACTTTTTTTAAAGTTTTGTAATTAAACATTGTAAGTAAATGTAAATTCTTTAATTTTTTTGTAATTGAGGAAATTATTGAAAGCAGATGAGAAAATTCCAACAAATTACCTATTAAGAACAGTCATACGTATACAGGGTGTATCAGCCAAATGGAATAAATTCAATAATAAATAAATGGGGGCGTGTTCGAAAAAACGCTCGGACACGTCGATTGTTATTTTTAGTTGCGCATTTTTTTCAACAAAAACTTTTTATACAGGGTGTGTCATGTGACCGTGGCCAATACCAACTTTCTTATTTTAAATGCAACACCTGGTATATTAATCAATTTTTGGATTCTTCAGAAAATTCTAGACATTTTTCATGTACAATATCCTATACCTATCTTCAACTGTTACGGAAATATTATTATGTTTTCAGATTTATTGCAAAAATTAACATTAAAAAAAGAAAATTATTTGATGTTTTGTTTTCTGATGAGTGCACCTTTACACTTCACGGTCATGCTAATCGTCAAAATTGCCGCTATTGGTTGACGGAAAATCCTCACTGGACGAGAGAAGAACATACGCAATACCCTAGTAAAGGTTAATGTTTGGGCAGGAATTGTTGGAGAACATATCATAGGTCCCTTTTTCATTGATGGCAATTTAAATGGTGATAATTATTTAGCACTACTCCAAAATAATGTTGTGCCAACTTTGACAAACTTATATCCTGATCCAGCAAACCCACAAGTTCCATCGAATATGATATGGTTTCAGCAAGATTGAGCACCGCCCCATTACCAAATCAATGTCCGGAACTACCTCAACCGAATATTTCCAAATCGGTGGATAGGGAGGCGAGGATCGATGGAATGGCCAGCACGATCCCCTGATCTGACGTCATTAGACTTCTTCTTATGGGGATATGTCAAAAGTATTGTATACAAAACTAAACCCCTCGACTTAGATGACTTAAGAAGACGAATAATGCTTGCGATTAGATCGGTCACGCCTGAGATGTTGAGTAACGTTAGAAGAAATTTCTATTTAAGATTAGGATGTTGCCAAGACGTTCACGGCGAGCATTTTGAACATCTCCTCCATTGAAATTTATTGTTTTTTTTTTGTTTTTTTACATTATCAAGAAATAAACAGTATTACTTATTAGTTTTTGAGTGTGTTGTAAAGAATTTCTGTAATCAAATAATTTTCTTTTTTTAATGTTAATTTTTGCAATAAATCTGAAAACACTTAATATTTCCGAAACAGTTGAAGATAGGTATAGGACATTGTACATGAAATATGTCTAGAATTTTCTGAAGAATCCAAAAATTGATTAATATACCAGGTGTTGCATTTAAAATAAGAAAGTTGGTATTGGCCACGGTCACATGACACACCCTGTATAAAATGTTTTTGTTGAAAAAAATGCACAACTAAAAATAACAATCGACGTGTCCGAGCGTTTTTTCGAACACGCCCCCATTTATTTATTATCGAATTTATTCCATTTGGCTGATACACAGTGTATAAGTAGAAATTGATACAATTTGAATTTAGTTTAATATTACTCTTGATAATGGTCACAGGGCCGAAACAATTGTCGAGAAATCTATTAAAAATAGCGAAACTCATCCTCACACTCTTACTCAAAGTGTTTTTATAGAGCGTTCAGCAAAAAACGATGGCGAAGTTGGCGTTGGTAATATAAATTCAATTCTACACAAAGAATAATTCTGACATGTCAAAATGGCAGCTAGCATTTCACATATGCGTGTTTTTTTATGCAGATGTAACTTAAGATTGAAAACGCCAACTTCGTCGTCGATTTTTGTTGATCCCTCGATATTTTTATTAAATTTAATATCGAAATTATTTAATAACTATACACCTAAACACCTAAAAATACTTTTTGGCCATTACCTATAACTCAGATGTCAACTGGTAAATAATATATACATAATAATTTACAATTTCCTAAACCAGTTCTACGTAATTGCTATATACATTTATATACATGTGAACGATGAATTTATAGCTTATACTTCATCTTAAACCTCTCAATAGATCTTTCAATATCATTTAGGCTCCTAGTATGTCTATTATGCTGCACGTAACTCTTATGATGATAATGGTGAGGGGGATGATGTGAATGTGAGTGGTGTTGATTTTCAGGTGGGGCCTTAACATAATCAGCGACATTGGTCCACGTTTTCGTATTATGGTTCCAAAACCAACCGTCCGGATGGTATACAGGTTTGTGGACGTGCTTGTAGTAAGCAACGTCGCTTTTCTTCTTCTTTGATTTCGTGGCCCACCAAAGAGCAGGTATCCACACGGGAAATAATGCGAAAAACGTCACCAATAAACTTTTGACGAATACTATAATCGGTATGGCTACGAGAAAAGGCCATATGAACTGTGCAAAACGCGTGAGAATATTCCAGCCACCCATGATTAAACCAAAGAGCCCCTTTAGGTCAGGTAAGCTTGGTAGATTTGGTAGCCCGGGTAGTGATGGGAAAGAAGGTAGTCCTCCTGAACTACCAGGTAGCCCCGGAACTGTTTGAGCAGCTGCTGGGATAATAGGGGCGGATGCAGGCACCACTCCAGGATTAGCCAAAGGTGCGGCAGCCGCCTCCACGGGGGCGGCTTCCAGGGTAGGTACTGGCGCATTAGCTTCGGCTATTGGTGTGCGGTCAGTGATCATGTTCTGCTGGTAATGCGAGTTCAGTACTACATTAACATCGGGGCAGTTTTGCTTCTGCAAAGGAGCGAATGCGTTTGATGATATGTGGAGTGAAGGGCAACGTATGCCATCAGCGTCGTCATCTGATAACATATGAAGATCAAATTGGCCTAAAGGTATGTTTAAACCTACATCCTCACTTTCATCTGATTCCTGAAGAGGTAATCCGTTGGAAGACGAAGTAACAGCGCTTAATGGAACTATATTATTAATCACCTCATCAGTACTAGGACGAAGCTTATTTGGCGTGTATTGTGGGGAGTAGGATGTAAGCTCAGGCATTGGATCAGGACTAGGTATGTGGTATAATACGTAATCAGTTTGCTTAAGCTCATTATTGGGCTTCCGCATGGAATCAAACGTTGCAATTCTAGTATACGATTTGTTGCTATATTGTGAAGACTGTTTGGGCTTAGAAGTTGTTCTTTTGATTTTAATTTTATTAGGAGGTTTACTTGTAGTACTAGAAACTATAGGTCTTAATGTTGTGTAGAGTTTAGTAGGACGTTTAGTACCCAACGCACCTTTACCAACAGTACCTGTTCGGTACCACCCATTACTGTCGCTTGCATCAACAAATTTATCCCCACTACTAGATCTGACTAAAGTCCTGTTAGGCATCTTCAAATCGGGTAATGTATTATTAACAAAGTCACTAATGATTAAGTCATCGCTTAAGGCTACGTTGTTCTCTTTGTTAGAATAGGTAATATACTCTGCTTTTGCTTTTGCACCTCGACTCGTGGCACTACCAGCTGTGTTAAAAGCATCTACTTGTAAACTGTTTTGGCCACTGAATGAATATAACATGCGACCATCGCTCCTCGGATTACTATTGTTACGTGATGTGCTATCCTCCTGGTACCTTGTGGTTGGGTTCTGCGGTAGGCAGGCAACACAGCCCAAGAAGGCCATAGCCACTGCTAATGGCCATTGTCCCATTAACTCTTTCATTGCAAACACCTGAAAAAATAAATAGAATTAGTATTGAGAATCAAGATTTCGATATTCAAATGTAACTTTGATATACAAGAATACAATATAATTTAATCAAAAGAGTACTTAAAATAAAGTACAGTATTAAATTCTTCATTATGAATATTTCAAAAAATTCTGGTTTTAGGGTTTGTTATTTCGTATATTTCAATACAAGTTTTCGATAGTTTCATAACATTTCCAGTTATTTTCTTGTCTCACTTATACAGGGTCCGTCATTTCACCTCCCTTCTTCAATAGCTCAGTTACCAATTGAGTTAGGATTTTGATATTTTGCACACTTTAGTTGCTTTCTAGGGTGTATTTCAGGAAAATATTTTTGATTATACAGGATGTCCCAAAAAAGTGTGACGTCATCATGATGAATATTTTTAGATTACATGGTATATTTTTTGTTACTTATTTGGGTGCCTCTTATAGATGCCTACATACCCATACAATTTTATTGAAATCGATTTAGTGACATTGGCACAAAAAAATAAAAACTGAAAAAGATCAGTCTTGCACCATTGGTTAAGAAATTGATAAGGGATAAAAATAGTGCCTCGTTAATAAAACCATACAAGGTACTCATTAAAGAAGGTCTGACACTTGCGTTAACCAAATTTTATTGATATGCATTATACAGAGTGTCCAAAATTTAGTGTCAAACTTTGTAAACTTTAAAGCACTTTATTTTTCTTATTTTATATTGGAACTCCTGTATATTTTTATGTCATTCCATGTGGAATTAAAAGACAAACATTTTTCCTAATTAAAACCCTATCTCAATTCTTAACACATTGAAAGATATTTGCAGAAAACTCGATTTATCAACATTTCCAATGGCCATTTTAATAAATCAAAATCGAAGGTGGGTTTGAAAAACAATTTATTGACATTAAAGTTTAACAAACTGACAAGAGCCAATGTTGACTGTAGTAATATAAAAGTTTAAAACTTTTTTAGGTACGGTCTTTATACCCAAGATACCAAAATTATTTTTTGTCATGGAAAATATGTTTTTCATAATATGACAAATATTATGATCTATATTTACAAATGTGGATATGACTTTCATATTCGCATTTCAAAATATTACATTCAACCTGCTACGAAGAGTGGCAATGTAATTTGTCGCCCCAAGAGGGCGGAAGGCATATCGAACATTAGTTCTAACAATTATTAACAATTAATTAATTTTAGAAATGCACAGTTATGTTATGTTTTTATGAAATTTTATTACTAACACTATTTTTTATACAAAACTTAATACTTTTACGATGTGTAATAGGTTTAGACGAAGATCTGTGAAATCTATAATAGTTTCGAGATATTAATTGTAACTACAAAACATGTTATATGAACAAATTGTTTTTCAAAGTCACCTTCGAGTTTTATTCATTAAAATGGCCATTGGAATAGTTGATAAATCGAGTTTTCTGCACATAACTTTTAATGTGTTAGGAATTGCGATAGAGTTGTAATTAGGAAAATTGTTTGTCTTTTAATTCCACATGGAATGACATAAAAATATACAGGGGCTCCAATTTAAAATAAGAAAAATAATGTGCTTTAAAGTTTGAAAAGTTTGACACTAAATTTTGGACACTCTGTATAATGCATATCAATAAAACTTGGTAAACGTAATTGTCAGACCTTATTTAATGAGTACCTTGTACGGTTTTATTAACAAAGCATATTTTTATCTCTTATTATATTTCTTAACCAATGGTGCAAAACTGTTTTTTTTCAGTTTTTATTTTTTTGTGCTAAAATCACTGAACCGATTTTAATAAAATTTCATAGGTATGTAGGCATCCATAAAGGGCACCCAAATAAACAACAAAAAATATACCATGAAATTTAAAAATACACATCATCATGACGTCACACTTTTTTGGAACACCCTGTATAAGCAAAAATATTTTCCTGAAATACGCCCCAGAATGCAAGTAACGCCTGCAAAATATCAAAATCCTACTTAGTAACTGAGCTATAGAAGACGGGAGGTGAAATGACGGACCCTGTATACAAGGTGTCTCACGCAAACGGACCGTTTGATATTTAAGGGGTTCCCGATAATATAAAAATATTAAGAAGCCTTCCAAACAGACGCGTTAACTCAGCGCTCGTCCTTAAAGTTTTAGGTAACGGTCTTGCAATATAAATAACTATTGTAAACAATTATTAAGATTGTTTCTACCTTAACTGTGATATAAAAAGTTAAATTCGTTATAGGAAATGCTATCTAATACAGGGTGTACATCTTTTACGGGCCATATATATATATATATATATATATATATATATATATATATATATATACAGGGTGTATCAGCCAAATGGAATAAATTCAATAATAAATAAATGGGGGCGTGTTCGAAAAAACGCTCGGACACGTCGATTGTTATTTTTAGTTGCGCATTTTTTCAACAAAAACTTTTTATACAGGGTGTGTCATGTGACCGTGGCCAATACCAACTTTCTTATTTTAAATGCAACACCTGGTATATTATTCAATTTTTGGATTCTTCAGAAAATTCTAGACATATTTCATGTACAATGTCCTATACCTATCTTCAACTGTTTCGGAAATTTCGGTTTCAGCAAGATGGAGCACCGCCCCATTACCAAATCAATGTCCGGAACTACCTCAACCGAATAGTTCCAAATCGGTGGATAGGGAGGCGAGGATCGATGGAATGGCCAGCACGATCCCCTGATCTGACGTCATTAGACTTCTTCTTATGGGGATATGTCAAAAGTATTTGATAAAATAAAGAATTTATTCCATTTGGCTGATACACAGTGCATATATATATATATATATATATATAAAAAAAAGTTGGTTTCTTCGAAACGAAACGTTGTACTGAAATTTTGTGATCTCTGTCTTGTAGAACTATAAATCTGGCAATTAGGAAGTGCCTTTGGTTTTCATATACCTTTTCAAATAACTTAGGATTAATTAGGATTTTGTCGAATATCTCTGGAGTAACCAGAATTTTCTGGTTTTCTCAACAGAATATTACTGACCACTAAATTGCGCAACTTTTTTGTAATGGAACTACCTTTGTAACTTTAATTGTAACGGTTTCCGAGATCCCCGTGCTGTTGATCCTTATCTTGGGCGTATATCTTGGATGTGTATCTTGTTTGTATATTTATAAATATTTATCATATTATAATTTTACCACTCTTTTTAAAAGTAAAAAGTCGAAACTAGTTGTGAATTTTAGAGAAAAATCAATGTGGTAAAATACAGCACAACGATTAATCGTCAATTGTACGATGCACGATGCGTGCTGGACACACCCTCGGTCTTAGTACGATTTTTGGAAATGTATCGCGAGCGACCGATTTTTTATTTTTTTTAATAAATCTGCCATGGTATCGGGGTCCAGCACCGAAACTCGATACATGACATGAAGGGTAAAATATGTTTTGCACTACATAGCTATAAATAGCGTATAAATTTAAATTCGATAAGAGCACGAATTTTGAAAAACTGTAATCACAAAACTTATTCCACATTTAATTTAAATCACTTTTAAATGATCTACAAAATTATTGTAAAAAGGCAGTGTACATAATAAAAACAAATCTGTAAGAATAAATATTGATTTAATTACAAAGATATTTTATCGCGAATTTTCTGATTATTTCAAATGTATTGAAAATCGTGTTCCTCTTCAATAATATCGGTTCGTTTATATTAGGTGTACCATAAATATTAATTTCAAGTAGTGGCTCTTCTCAGGTCAAAAAGACCTGTGCCGCCCCGTCGTCATCATAATGATTGGCAATCATATTTGCCCGAAAACACCTTTCTTTCAAGCCGTCCCTTGGACGTCGCACGGTGGGTCAAATGACCCTTAAAGTTGGTATCAAATCCAAAATAGAAATTCTACCTGCACAATTATAGTTTTCATATACTACATAATATTGAGCATTATAAACGCGCATGTATGTACAACATACCATCTGTACTAGCATCTTGTGGGCTAAGGGTCGTTTGTTTACCTGGGTTCACCCAAAACAGAATTGTCTACATACATTCATTCATTTTAAGTGGCTAAATTATTGTGTATAAAGCACATGTGTATTATTTTTAATACCTCAGCGAAATAGTGTCATCTCTGTATAGCACCTGTAGTCTGTATAAAGCAATTACCAATCTAAATAACCAAACTAAGGTCAAGTCGAACATTACTGCAGTACTTAGAATTTATCTGTGAGGGTCACTTATACACGTATGAACCTTTGGTAACTAAAAATAACCAAACAAACCACCAAAGGGAGGTTTGGGTAGTCTAATTTTAGTACCACTATATGCCCCCCTAAATTATACTAACTTTCATTTGGAATCCATTTTCGTACGATGCTTATTTTTCTAGATATTTCGATGTTTTCATTTAAATAGACCACCCGGTATATACAGGATGTTAAGAAAGTCAACCGAAATTTTCTAGGGGGGAATCAGGGCGCAAAATGAAGGCGAATATTCGTTTGCCACTTTTGGTCTAGATGCATAGTTATCCCCTAAATCCGTGTTTAAATTGGTGCCACATATATTTGGAACTGCTGAATAAATCTCGATAATGAATATAGTGAAAATGCGACCACCTAAGGCCAGCTAAGTGTGGTAAATACACTTCGCGCGCGAGAACTACAAAAAGATTCACCGAGAGATGAAAACTTAGCCAGATGCATACCCCGTTACATTGTTTGTATTCACATTCATTTCATTCAGTCCAAAACGTACAACATAAGCTCCTACAAACCACGCACCCGGTTTAATAAGCGTATTCAATCCATTGCGGATTTTATTCACTCGGTCCACAACGGTAGCCGTAACCTGTTCAACGGTGACATAAACTTCTTATATTTTTTTAAAATAAAAAATAGTACGTTTCTTGTACAGGGTGGCTCAGCAATTTCTAGCAAATCGTCCGAAATATTTAGTTTTTCGTCCTACAATTTTTATATTTTGTAGTTTGTAAAGTTCTTGCAATCGAATAAAAATTTATCTATGATATACGGACGATAAACATATTTAGGACTCGTTGCTGTTGCTGGACGAGGCAACGCCGAGTCCAGCAATTTCCAGCAATTCGTCCAGCAATTTCCAGTAAATGGTCCGAAATATTTCGTTTTTCGTCCTTATAACATAAAATACTATTGTATTACAAGGGAGACCGGAGGGCATCCAAATATAAGGGAGAAAATGGCAATTTGCTATATGTTTATCGTCCGTATATCATAGATAATTTTTTATTCGATTGCAAGAACTTTCAAAATAAAAAATATAAAAAAATAGTATTTTATGTTTTAAGAACGAAAAACGAAATATTTCGGAAGGTTTGCTGGAAATTGCTGGACGAGTCCAGCAACAGCAATGTGTCCAAAATATTATTGTCGTCCGTATATCATACATATATTTTCATTCGATTGCAAGAACTTTACAAACTACAAAAAAAGGAATCAAATCGCCGTGAAATTTTTATTACGTTGTCAGTGTGACATTCGATCAACAACGAAAATATTAATAGTATATTATAATACGAGTGCAATAAACCTATATGCACGAGTATTATACGCTATTTTTTTTAATGGTGGCATTATAAATTTGGAAATAACTAGAAGAAATAACATTAAATTCTGATTCGTCATTTTAAATAATATGACAAATTGTTTAGTAGCCATGGAAAATACAATTGATGTTTACAAAATATCCTAATGTCAGAAATGGAAGCGAGTATTTTTGAGATTGCTGCTGCGGCAGAATCTTCCTTATTACCTAAGAAATCGAGTGAAAGTTATTTGAAGGAGTATAACAAGTTCAACAGTTGGAGGTTGCTCATGATGTCACCAATATCGACGAAACTTCGATTTTGGCGTATATGTCGCAATTGGTATTATTTTTTCTTACCTTTTCGTTCAATTTCTATTAGTTTTTATTTTGCAGTCAGAAATTTATAAATCTTCATCGTTGTGGTGTATACACTCAAAGATTATGTCTGTTGTAAAAATCAAACATGGTATTGACATTTCAAAATTTGCAAAAGTACAGGCTTTTTTAAAGCAGAAAAAGAAGGGTGAAGTGACTAAAAATTCATATGTGTTTTCAGAAGATGACTTGCGGAATTTTTTTACCGAGGCTGACGATGAAAGTTTCCTGTTATTGAAGGTATATTGCCTCTAAATTTTTATCATAAGCCGTTCATTTTTATTTTTCGCAAGTTTGCTGCAACTCTGGGAATATTTGGAGCTTGCAGGCGTTCTGAACTCTATAATTTATGTACTTCAGATGTAGTGGAGGAAGGTCCAAATTTAGTTGTTCATATTAGAGAAACAAAAACCGACAAACCAAGGAAATTTGCAATAATTCAATTCGCAGGAGACATTGCGTACGTGGACTTGATTAAAAAATACACGGCCATACGTCCGAAGACATCCTTGAATAAGCTATTACTAACATATCGAAATGGAAAGTGTATCAACGAACCAGTTGGTATCAACACTTGCGGTAACTTCCCTAAACTGATAGCAAAATATTTGAAATTGGAAGATCCTAGCAAGTATACTGGTCATTCATTCCGACGGTCTTCGGCAACAGTAATTGCTAATACTGGAGGAAATTTGACAACAGTGATGGACGCAGGAGGATGGAAATCTATGAGTGTTGCTGCCAGCTATGTCGAAGAGTCCACACATAGTAAAATTCAAATTGCGAAAAGGATTGTCAATGGCATTGCAGGAAGTAGCAGTGAAGAACCGTGTGTATCAAGTGCTACGGCAGAACATGGAATAATATTTTCAAAGAACCAAAATTGTGAATTTCATATTACAATTAATAAATGATGGGGTTGACAGTTGTCAGTGTCAGTGTTAAATTTGACATTTCCATGGCAATGTTTATAGCACGTACGTGCCATAAACGCACGTTTATGCACGGTTTTGGTAACCATAACAAACTGTTTATAATGCCACCATTAAAAAAAATTATTTTAAAATGTCGAGTGAAGACGAGTTGATGTGTACTCCTTCTGAGATGCGAGACGCCGCAAATAAAGTTTCGGTAGAGTTTCTTCCGTAAAAATCAAAATAAGTTTATGAAAGGGCATATCAAAAATTTGAAACATACCGTCAAGAAAATAATATTCTATAATATATATAATAATAACTCACTCCGAGAATGTTTTACTGGCATATTTCTCGATGAAATCTTCGACTGTGTGGTCTCACTATTCTATGGTAAGAGCCATGTTATACCATAAATTAATCAACCATTGACTTTTTTATTTTTGCTGCTGAAAAATATTTTTCGGTTTAGAACGAAAAAGACCGTTACCTAGCAACCATGGTCTTTAACAAAATGATGGCGTTTTCGTCCAGATTTTCATACCGAAAAATACTATCTAATGATGCGATCGAATAAAAATTACTATCTTATGATGCAATCGAATAAAAATAGCTATTTTATGCAGGATAACGCATGGCCACACACAGCGGTAATCGTCCAGGAACATTTTGACGAAGTACATCTTACTGTTTTAGAATTGTTTGAATAAATTTATTTCTTCATTTAAAACTGAATTTGTGTGATTCTTTATTGTTAAGAACATATCCTATCTGTAAAACGGTTTATGCCAAAATGGTGACAGTAGACGACAGTGCATAACTGGTTGCCCACGCCTACGCCACTACATACGTGGATTTTTTTTAAGTTACACATAGGAATGTTATGTGTAAGAAAGGAAAAACAAGCCCGGTATAGTGATATAAAAATAAACAGTGAAAAAAATGATATAACGTTCTCGTATTATATGGATTCTAGAGACTTTACTTTCATCAATTTCGACATTATTAAATATCGGTATATTTATGTTTATGTCTATGTTTATGTTATGTTTATCTTTGTTTGTGTGTACGTTTATGTTATGTTTATGTTTGTTTGTGTTATATTTATATTTATGTTCATATGTTTATGTTTATCTTTATGTATAAAGAGTATGTATATAACTTATGTATATTTATATTTACATTTACATTTACATTTACATTTATATTTATATTTATATATATATTTATATTTATATTTATATTTATATTTATATTTATATTTATATTTATATTTATATTTATATTTATATTTATGTTTATATTTATACAGGGTGAGTCGAGAGGAACGGACTAAGCTCTAGGAGTGTACACGTGAAAATAATTTTAAAAAAATCATATGTTGTTATCAGATCTTCATTAGTTTTCAAGTTATAGTTTCAAATCTCGAATATACAAATGTGGGGTTGTCTATGGTTTTTGTAATGGGAGTGCTACAGCTGCTGTTAAAAGATATCGTCAACGTCGTCAATCGTTTCCACATCAGAAAATTTTGGATAAAAATGTATTTGTCCGACTTTTCAACAAACTGTTCGAAACTATCACTTGAAAACAAATGAAAATCGGAAAATAACATTTGAGTTTTTTAAAATCATTGTTACGTGTACAATACACTCCTGGAGTTTGGTCCGTTTTTCACGACTCACCCTGTATATATAGTTATATTTATATTAATACAGGGTGGCCCACCTATTCTCGCTCGGACCATTGCTGCTAGACTATTGAAAATTGAGGAAAATATCTGACTGGAAGTTATTGGATACTTGAGGTGCTACTTTTTAAAATTATTTTCGAGTGGACAGAGTGTACCATAAATCCGGGACACAAAATTTGGTCTCTTTTTAAAATGGATCACCCTGTATATTCTTCATAAATAATTTTTATTTTTTGGGATTAGATACAACGTTGCCAAGTTATTCACATTTTAATCAAATTTTACGAAAAATCATGGACGTGGAAAAATATTCAACAAAACCTTATTATAAAAGATCAATGAAAGAATCTACGTATGCAAGTACCCAAGCAATGTGCAAAAACATACACAATATTTTGAGTTACGAGAATATACAGGGTATTCTGAAACAACGATACAATTTTTCTAGTTTCAAATGGCTAAAACTCTTTTTTTTCAAATGGAACACCCTATATCCATCCCCCATCACCCCATCATGGAAATGGAACACCCCATCATATTCTGAGTGCTCATTTAATGAGCAATTAAATGTAAGCATATGGACTATAATCTAATAATATTTTTTAATAGGTAAATAACGATCAATCTCGTTATGTTTTAGCCATTTGGAAATAGCAAAATTCGATCGTTGTTTCAGAACTTCCTGTCTATTCCTGTATTCAACATGACTCCAAATATTGTGTATGGTTTGGCACTGTACTTGGGTACTTGTATACCCATATTCTTTCATTGATCTCTTATAATAAGGTTTTGTTGTGTTTTTACCAGGTATATGATCTATCGTTAAATTTGATTAAAATGTGAATAACTTGGCACCGTTGCATCTGTTCCCAAAAAATTAAATTGATTTGTGAAGCCCACATGAAGCAGATTCTAAAAATGAAATAATATACAGTATGATCTATTTAAAAAAAAACTCTCGGATCTCGGATTAATGGTACACTCTGTACACTCTAAAATAATTTCAAAAAGTCGCACATCAAGTGTCCATTAACTGCCAATCAAGCTTTTTCCTCAATTTTCATTAGTCTAGCATCAATGGTCCGAGCGAGGATAGGTGGGCCACACTGTATTTATATTTACATAATCACGGAAACGAATAAAATAATGGAAAGATGAATTCAATATTCTGAAGAACTGATAGGAAAGCACAATAACACTCATGAAAGAGACGACATAATAAACAAGGAAGAAATAGAGAATATACAAAAAAAAAGTAGTAACAGACACTGTACGAAAACTCAGAATTGGAAATGCATCAGGAACAGACAGTGTCAGCCCCGAGATAATAAAGTACATGTGCGAGAGAGAAATTCAATAGCTAACATAATGATCATGAATGAAGTAATAGGGAGAGTAAATATACCAAAAGAATGGAATACAGGAATAGTACTAGCTATTATCAAGAAAGGAGATACGTGAAACTGCAATTACTACAACGGAATAACATTATCGAGTTTCCCGGGAAAGATACGGGCAAAAATATTACGAAGAGAATTAGAGATAAGACGGAAAAAACTCTAGAGGATATGCAATGCGGATTTAGGAGAGATAGAGAAGTACCCAAGATCTAATTTTCACAAAAAGACAAATGAGCGAAAAAGCGAAATACCTGCACATATATGTTTCATAGACCTGGAAAAGGCATTTGACCGAGTGAGAAGAGAATATTTAAGTAAAAGACTGGAAAGACGAGGAATATCTAGTAGAATAATAAAAATAGTGAAGGCCATGTACCTACAAAGAAAACAACAACATAGAACAATCAATGAAGAATCTACGGAGTTCAGGACATATACGAGTTAAACATGGATGTGCATTTAGCCCAATACATTTCACAATTATTTTGGATGAAGCGGGAAAGGAAGAAAATAAAAATATTAATTTTGTAAGATCGGATACTGGAAAATGAAACAAACGCAAATAACTGAAATGATGTTCGTAGACAACATGGCATTAGTAGCAGAGACGGACAACAAAACATATAAATACTGGACAAAGAACTAACAAAAATAAACATGAAAATAAATATAGACAAAACCAAAAGTATGACAAACACCTACAGACTACAGACAGAATACAAATGATAGAATAGAGCTTCAAATATCTGGGGCCTATTATCGAAAACAGCGGAAAGTTAGACTTAGGGCCGTGATATCCACCTCCTAATAAGGTTCCTTATAACCTTTTTCGGCTATTAAATAAATTTTATTTGTGCCCGTATATCTTCGAATCAATTTTATGTAGCTAATAAGTTCACTTATTAGCTAAATATGTTATTAGCTGATTTGAGTTGCTTTTACATAAAAAGTGTGTACTAGTTTTTTAGTTCCTTATAACTAATAGGAACTTTACTAGAAGGCGGATATCTCGGGCCTCAGAGATTAATTAGAGATTGGTTAAAGTTCAGGGACGAAATTATAGAGTAAAATATGAAATTACGCAATCAGAAAAGAGGCGGAACGAAGGGGATTGAATGCAGGGAAATAAACAGCTCACACAGTACAGGACAAACTGGTAAGAAAAATATAACTATAGAGAACTATAAAAAATATATAATAGTATGTAACTCTAAAAAATGCAAAATAATCCGATACCGAAAGGTAATGGATAAAAGACTAAATAAATACTTTAAAAGTCGATAATACACGTACAGACACTTCCTTCCTAAACACAATTAATCCTCATTACATTCATACAGTGCTGGCAACTGTACAATGATCAGCATTCCATGAATATTTGCGTCATTACTGTATAACACTTTCGAGCTTAACTTTATATTTCAATCATAGAAGGTAAACGTGGTTTGGCGTTATTAAAGCACGTGCTGAAACTTAATTGTGCTTCCTGTTTTGGTATCACTAACGGTAAATGCAGCATTCAACTGAGCAAATCATCGTCTAAATAAGTATACAATTTTATTGTAAACTAGACTAAAAAAACGAGAATATTGCTTATTATTTTTGTTTCTTCGACGGAACCATCAAGACACGATCGATTGAAGAAATATTTGTAAGATTGTAGAGCTTTTACTTGGTAAATATTTTCACAGTACAGGTTAGAAAATATTTTGTATTGATCTATGATATACTCATATCATAATTAAAAATTAATAGTAACTAGCGGAATGACAATAGTATACACAAAAAATGAATAAAATTATTATTTAATAATAGTTATTTAACCAACAAGTTGATTAATGAGAGCGATTAATTATCGAGAAATTTTAACGCGTGAGCGAGCGGAGCGAGCGAGCGCGTTAATTGTCGAGATTATTAATCGCCGATTAATCTTACGTGTTGGTTACAATATTTTTTCGTTGATCTTATTAGCAATAAAAAAGTTTAAAAAATCAAATTAATTGTGATAATTATTGTGATATACATATACAAATGATTCAAAACCTATTAACTAATTTGTAAGATTACTAATTTTTAAGTTGCACTGTGTTTGTCTATATTTATAGTTAGATTAGTAACTGTGCAATTGCTGAAATTAAAACATGATCAATTTATTGAATTTGCTTATATCAATGTTTTCTTTTATATTTAATGTCGCTTTAAGCATTGAATATTTCGGCCATAAGCTTGCCAACAGACCTTTTCCCGCAATATCAGCAAAATACGCTAATAAAACAGATTCCGAATGGTGCGTTACCTGCTTCTCTGCGCACCATGTTGTAAATTCTCCGTATGTCTTTTCGTATAAAGACCTGCTTTTTTCCGGGAGCAAACACAATGAAGCAACATTGGCACTCTCCAAAACTTCTGGCGGGGTCAATATTAGAGCGTCTTCGAGATCCATAATAGCCACAAATAACTTATAAATCACGTTTGACGTTTTACAGTGACATTTGAATATAGTATGTTTGGTGGCCTATACTAAAATAGTTTATTAAAACAAATCGTTCATTAATGGGGGTTATTAATGAACGATTTCTCTGTACAAATCATACATTAATGATATGCTTAAATGACAGATCAACGGAAAAAATAATTTAAATGCCATTGAACTGGGTTATTAAGAAAACTAAACTGAATAAGATCCAATTATCTCTATTAAAAACATAGAATTGTCTTTTTCTAATTTCTGTCTCCACAAGATATTGTATTAACCTACGACCGCATTTATTCATAAAATTGAACAATCTACAATCGCAGTAAACTGCAAATCTAAACGTCAATGTGACATCGCATCCTACAAAAAGGTACAAGTCGTGGTCATTGTTTCGTAGGAAAAGTGTGGCCGTAGGTAAAGTATAGTACATAACTCGAGTTGTAAAGCAATTACGCACTCACCGAATGCGCAATATTTTCCGTATGTGAGTAATAAGCAATTTACAACTCTCGTTACTTAATATACTATTTTCTACTCCCACATTAGGAAGTTGTCAATGTACAATGTGTCATTGTACACGCGGACTTCATGGCTAGTAAATCAGTTATAACGTAATAGTGTTCTGTAATGAAAGTCGAAAGTCACTAGTGTTATGAATATACCGGGTGTACATTTAAAAACTAGCCAGTCTCAATAACTTTTGAATCCAAGCTAACTTGATAAAACAAAAAAACACGACGATTCATTTTTGGAGGGGAAAGTTTAAAAACAACGCCAAATAAATTTTAAGTGTCACCCCCTCCTCCCTAGCCACCCCACTTTGAAATTGTTAATTGAATATAAAATGTTACCCCCTACCCCTAGAGACTCTCACTTTTATTACAAATTTTAAAATACACCCCTACGTTATGATACCTTGTTTTAAAGCTTAAAATAAATACAATCTAAAGGTGTAACAAATATATATTTACGTCACCACGTTTCCAAAAACAAAATATATTTTTCACTAATAATATAATGGTAATATTACCATAATATTACCATAAAACTTATTAATAATATTATAATAATAATGTGGCAATATCTACCACCAAAATGTCGAAGGCAATACTATTATTAAGAATGATTTTAATTATTTTGTAAGCTTTGTACACATTGCAATAAGTTTTCGCATTATTAAAATGCTCATTATGTATATAGAATCACATAGTTAAAACTACACTTTAATCGAATGGGTGAATAAAATGTTTACATTTTCCTTTATTCACTATAACCATTGACAACGTGAATAAAGTAAAAAAATAGGTAAATTCGCACTATCCTTGAAATTTTCGACACTTCACGCAAATTGTTCAATTCTGATAACGAATTGGACAAAATCTTGTATGATACCCGTGAATAAAGCAATTTTATTCACTTATAACATAAATAGATATAATTCAATTCTGAAGTTTCAATATCACGTTATGTACCTCTTAGCAGACATCATAACCAGTTGTTTATCATCGAGTGAAATAACATTTTCTTGATTCCACTAGTGAATTTAACAATTTTAATTCATTCAAAGTCAAAATCATACAACATCGATTTGATAGAATACCTTCAACTTCGTGGACACCCACTTTCCAACTGCCTCTGGAGGTTTATTTGGAACCCCTTCTAGTACAATAAAATTTTGATGTAACAATAAATGCCAGTTTGACTTTTCATTGATTTGATACTATAAAAATGAAATGTGTAACTTTTAAACGTTTTTCGACAAAATTGAATAAAAAAATAAAAAAATAAAAAAAATTGTATAAAACACGTGAGTTAAGGATGTTTTTCACTCGACTAAATTAGCCCACTTTATTCTTCTGAAAAACATCAACTTAACTCAACTCACTTGTTATATAAATAACTATTATTTTTAACGTTTTAAACTGATTTGGAACCACTGCTGGTACAAAAACACTACAATACGCTTTTTTAAATTATTATTTGACAATAAATGTCAATTTCATTTTACACCGACTTAACACTATAAAAATTAAATGTGTAACTACTTGACGTTTCCGACAAAATTAAATAAAATAATTTTTCTGCTCATATAATGTAGCTATTTTTCCACATCTAGCTATTCATTAAAATGATACTTTTTCACTCTAGAGATGAAAATAAAGAAGTAAAATTAAATAGAATTGATTTCTATGAAATTGACTTATATATATATATATATATATATATATATATATATACAGTGTGGCCGAAAAGTCGCTTTACCGAAAATAGCATAATCTCCAAAATGTTATAATCAAATTGTATAATTTTCAGTAAAGCGACTTTTCGGCCACCCGAAAATACCATATGTTCAGTGATAAAAAACGCGCGGTATATATATATATATATATATATATATACCGGGTGGCCGAAAAGTCGCTTTACCGAAAATAGCATAATCTCCAAAATGTTATAATCAAATTGTATTATTTTCAGTAAAGCGACTTTTCGGCCACCCGGTATATATATATATATATATATATATATATATATATATATATATATATATATATATATATATATATATATATATATATATACCGCGCGTTTTTTATCACTGAACATATGGTATTTTCAGTTTTAACAGTTTTAAAACGACGAGATCAATCGTATGCTAAAATTCAATGTATATGCAACCAAATTTACTAGCGTGTGTAACTCAATTATTTAACCCATTTAATAAAACGTCAAAACTGTAGACAGAAAATGTATTCAGCGCAAGAAAAGATACAATTAGTGCACTGGTACCAATGTGACATTACTATACGAACTGTGCGCGATTTATTTGTTGTGCTTTATCCTGAGAGACCAATACATCAATCGAAACAATTTGTAATATAATTGCCAAATTTAAAAGTACAGGATGCATCTCCGTTAGTCATAAAAGTTAGTGATAAAATAACTAGGAGATGCCACGTTTTGGCTGAAGAAATGAAATTAAACGTGTTATGTTATGGTGAAGAAGAACCAATATCTTCCATTACAAAAATGAGCTTCCGCTTCGGAATTTCCTGATTTCAATCCGAAAAGTTTTAAATGAGTTTTGGTATAACTCATACAAGTTTCAAATTGAATTTGTCATTTTTTTTAAATAATCGAGTTACACACGCTAGTAAATTTGGTTGCATATACATTGAATTTTAGCATACGATTGATCCCGTCGTTGGACCTTGGGTACAATTATTAGAAACGCAAACATACATTTGGGGTTAATTATGTATTTTGAATATTAACATGTACCCTAATTGAACAATTTGTATTGCCCGTAACGTAATGAAGGGGTTTTTACTCGATGTCGAGGTAGACACGTTTATGGCGTCCATTTTAAAGTAACAAATACTCTATGTAAACAAACAACCGCAACGGAAGTTGCTACAGGAAAATATATGATTGAATTTTCACAATATAATGTAATTTTTTTATGACACAAACAAACAAACACCAAACAAAGAACAGAGGTGAACAGAGTAGAGTTTATAAACTCAAGTGTTCGGAATGTGATGCGTGTTATATTGGTCAAACTGCACGGAACTTGAACACACGACTCAAAGAGCATCCGAAGTCAATAATGGATAAAGAAGCATCGACAGGGATTGAAGAACGTTGCATTACGGAGAACCACTTTGTGAACAAAGACTGACTGTCATTAATGCACAAGGGTAATAGGGGAAGGAGGCTGAACTTACCGGAAATTTTGGAGATAAAGAAAGAGACGGGGAACCGAGACTAGGGCAAAAAGCATAATTTTGACCTGAGTCTTGGGCCTTGGCTTAACGAGCAAGTGTGTTTAGTCAATGCGCCGATATTTGATGGTGTTATTGAAAGCGGCTTAGGAAATCCCAAACATTTAGCTAGTAAGAACGGTAACGGTAACGGTAGTATATAAGTTGTAATTTAAGGAATTTGTATTTAGTATTACATTAGTCTTGAGAATGGTCGCAGTGAAACTTTACCTAGTGTTATATTCTATTTCACTTAATTTAAAAAAATGTTTCACCTAGGGGTAACCCCAGAGACTTACAATTTTATTTTTAATTTTATTTTTAAATAGTCGTTTCAGCTTATGTTTAAATTTTAATCAATTATTTATTTTCTATATATTTCATTTATTTCAGCTACGGTTAGTTACCGTCGCAAAGGGAAGAGCTGTCATACTGTTTGCCTTTACGAATTTCGCTGCATCCATATCGCACAATTTAACAGTCCGTGGAATCGGCTGTTCATATTTCCCTCCAACGGAATAGCATTTTTGATATCACAGAATTTTAATCGCCCAAAAATTCTGGAAGCCACTGAAGTTCAAGGGTTCGACAGAAATTGCGATTGAAATTTTATTTTATTTTATAAAATCGCGATACCTCAGAAACAAAAACAGATGGGACCGGTCTTGATAAAAACTTTTTTTTATTTACAATGACCTTACCCATCATTTGATACCGGTTGGCACATATGTGCTAAATCACCCTGTATAACTGAAAAATTTCATCTTGTTATAGTAAAAAAAATAATTAATTTAATAATTCAATAGAACATTAACTGTTAATCAGAGGGTCTTCCACATATTAGTCTAGATACGTCTGCTGGTTAGTAAGAACCTTTTCTACGCTTGAAAATCACTGCCACTGCTGTGGTCAGGGAAAGTCAACGAACTTAGCGGTATCGACGGCACAACGACACGTACTTGTCTCTGTATGTGATCTTTTTGTAATCTCCAGGTATGCACATGAGTTAAAAACAAACGCGTGGTAATGGTCAGTCAGGTTTCATAAGCCCAAATTCCACAGTTAAGAGTCATCTTGATCTGTGACTACCCATCTGTGAGAGATGTACATTCCATGCGATAATCGGATGATTTTAATATCCGGAATTTTACATTTAAATGATGTCAATAATCGGAAAATCATTCGTAATCAAGAGTCTGAAAAATAATCAGAATCGAATAAAACTCGGAATAGAATAATCGGAATATTCATTCGGAATCACGAATCCGAATAATAATAATCGAAATCGGATGATACTCGGATTAAAAATAATCAGATTCGGAAGCGGAATAAAAATCGAAATCGGCGAGGAATGAAATGTGAATAATAATAATAATAACTTATTATTCACATGTGTTTCACATATATTTCACATGATTATGCAAAAAATCATAAAAATTCAAACATCGGATAAAAAAACTGCATTTAAAATAGGGGTGTATTCCTGCAACGTCGGTGACTTCTAAATGCGTATTTTCAAAAGCAGGGCTGATTACATGTGCTCGCAGAAATAAGTGCTAACCGAAAGTTTTGGACAACTAATTATTAGTAAGCAAGCAACAAGAAACACAAGATACGAGCCTCGCGTTTCTTAGTTGCCGCGAACTTTTGATTTGTAATATCGATATTATATTATATGAAATCGATATCGATACTAATATTGGTGTAAAGCCCAACTTATAAAACGTAAGACTGAATTTATCTTTCGGGAAGCAAACAAACATGGACTGTGTAATCACACAGTATTCCAACTATGAGGTGCATGCAGTTATCACATCTTTGCAAACCGAAGAAGTTAACCAGAGTGAAATTCATCGCAGATTAGAGGTCGTGTATGGTCCAAACGTTATAAGCTGAATAGAAGTCAGATTTTGGTGCAATATATTTAAAAATGGGCAACTGGAGTTCAATGATGATCAGCAGAAGAGAAAAGGCAGACCAAGGGCCTCACAGACGGATTGCGCAATTTTCGAACGTTTGATTAGGGATTATCGCCGCATTAAATTTTTATTAAATATCTGCCATGATTGGATCACTATGAATTGCAAAAAGTGCGTCCTACTTCAAGCAACTGGACAGAAAAAAATACCTTAAAGGGATATTCAAACTAGTGTCACGCTGCGATAAATGTACCAATGTGTACGGGGATTATGTCGAGATATTAAGAAAAGTAGGTATGTAGTTCTTTCTGCCGTGTACAATTTTTTTTTATATATACTACTATCTCATTTATCATATGCACCTTTAATATCGGATACCCCTTGTATAATAGTCCAGAAATAAGTGTCCGATTTGAGATTTATTTTTGTCTATAAATAAGTGTGTATTTTCTCAAAAAGTATATATTCCATATAAATTAAAGTAGTTATAAATTACATAAGAACTTTATTAGTTAAGCGTATAACTACAGAAATTAAAGTAAATCTACTATATTTTTGACTTTTGTAAGAAGATCTATGTCACATTTAATAATAAAAGGTAGCGGTGACAAAAATTTCGACTGAGCCATGCTTTAGCTTGCAGCTCTGACTGAGTTATAATAATGAATGGTACAGAGCTTGGCGTACATTTTGAGCCAAGTTAGGTTTCTTCCGAGAATTTGCACACAAAACATTGATAAAATTGTCCATATTTGGGGGGAAACCGGAGTTTGAAATTTAAAGTTAAGAAAACACCGTTTTCAAAGATACAATTTTATTTTACATATAACGGAGAAAACTTGATATTATTTACATCGTTATATTTATTTTAATGTCTCATCTGATATTTACTTATCAATAATCAAGGCATGTCTTCTGAATTTTTCATTTAATCTCAGACCGGATACTTATTTCTGGATAGAAAGAGTACTATTATGTCGTAAATTGTCTGCCAATTGCTTTATGAGAAAAAAAAAGGTTATTCCATTTAAAATAAATGAAGTATGATATATTTAAATGTACACGGAACTAATGGCATTTTTAAACACATGTTGTCTGTCAAGTTTAATACAAGATAAAATTCCCATTTTTGTATCATTTCTAACAGTAGTTGAAGCCATTTTTCAAAACGTGTTTTTAAGGTAAAACTTTGGAATTTAACTTTCATTAAATATAGATAAAGTATGTTCGAAATTTATCGAGAAAGCCAAAAACATAATAACATATAGACTGCTCCGTTTAAAAAAAAGTTGATGACTTGATACTTCCGGTAGAATGTTTTTTTATTTTATCGGGAACCCCACTAATTTTTAACAGTCGGTTTTCGTGATGCACCTTACATAAAAGTTGAAGGCAGGAGAAAAGTAAGTTTATGTTAATTTAATTTAATTTTTATTGATTTCTTCCCATAATTAATAATAAGTAATGCATAGAAACATGCATATTATCCAAATAATAGTGTATATGATATCACAAATATCACAAAACTTATATTTTTAAATTTAAATGCATAAATGGAGTCTATTGATATTAATCCCTTATTAATTCGCTTATCATTCACGATTTTTCCTTACCAGAATAGACTATGCTGGGGTACAATTTTGATTTGTATTATTCAGAAATAAGAAAATGATAGGTTATGTTATTTTTGTGCGATTGCGCGATTGGGCTCTATTTGATCATTTACCACGTATGTTTCCCAAATAGTAGTAGCAGTATTTACTAGTTGCTAACTCAACTTGTCGACTTATCGACTTGATAAACTCGACAGCAGGTATCTTGGCGAATATTAATTTAAATGAAATTGAAATTAATTCACGAACCAATTATTTTATTTTATTTTATTCCCTTGCCTTTCTACCTTTCGGTGTAAGGCATACATGCCTTATTAACCAATTATTTTAATTATGAATTTATGGTTGTTATATTTAGTACTTACTGATAAGTAATATTTATTATAATTTTATTCAGACATAAGATATGCACCATCAAATTGCACAGAAGAAAAAGACTTATCGAATAATGATATAAAATAGGGGGCATTCCGTTTAAAAAAAAAGGGTTATACCGCTTTGAAATTTGTAGAGTTTGACATTTTTTTCTGGACAGCCTGTATCACTAAATTCAAATTTCTCATTACCAACATGTTGCTTATTAACCACACTCCGACTATTGCTAAAACTTATTCTTACCTTCAAAAAATTAGGTCGTTACGACTTTTTAAAGTTGAGCTTGCTTATGCATGATATTTTGAAAAAAAATTTGTAAGTTGGTAACACTGTAACATAATCCAAAACTAAATAGACAACATTGTAGAGGTTGAAATATGTCATCAGAAAACTTGAATAAATACAGGGTGTACTATTTAAAAAAATGTTTGATTTTGTTTCGATTGGGACACCCTGTATGTTTGAAAATAATTTTACAGCATAAAGATTTTTAAACTAATAACTTTTTGTACGATACATTTTTTTCTATCTCTCACGGGAAAGGCGCTGGCAAAGCCCGACGCACTGTTGCAGGACCCTGTATATATATATATATATATATATATACAGGGTGACTCAAAATTTAAATTATATATATATACAGGGTGTCTCAAAATTGACGCCCGTCCTCTTGGGATTTGATCCAGGGGGCTTATAGAAATTGACAATTAAGAGTGGAAAATTTTCCGTTTGCTCTTTGTTATAGATTTATTGATAAAAATAAAAAAATAAAAATGCAATTTTAAACTTTATTAAATGCTAATAATATTAAAAAACAAGAAATTGTCCACATCTTTTTTCACAAAATATGTTCAAATAGGCCGCCTCCTACTTCAAGGCAAACATTCACACGATTTATCATGGAAGACCGAACTGACTGTAGCATACTTTCATCTATTGACGCCACAGCAGCACGAAACCGAGGTACCACATCTTCAGAATTCAAAACAGCTTCGCAGTAAACTTGTTCTTTCAAATACCCCAGAAAAAGTAATCCAGCGGATTCAGATCTGGCGATCTAAGAGGCCATGGTATGGGACCACCTCTTCCAATCCACCTCCCAGGGAATTTTATATTCAGATTATTTCTCACTTCTATTCCATAATGTGCCGGTGCACCATCATGTTGGAACCAATAATTTAATCTACCTGCTAATAGAACTTAATCAAGCAATGGATGTGGTAAATTTTCATTTTAAAATTGTAGATACAATGCTGAATTAAGTCGGTTAGGTAGAATGCATGGACCAGTTACATTATTATTTAATAAGCCAGCCAATATGTTGATTGACCATCGTCTTTGAGAAGATCTTTGGCGAATTAAGTAGGGGATTTCATCCCTCCATCCATGATGGGTATGAAGGGTATCCCATGGCCTAACTGCAAGGTAGGATTATAAATGCCTCACGCGGAGTTAGCGGTCATTACGGTATTCTGGCCCAACTGCATAGCGCCCACCCTGATGTGGGTACTCGAGTTGTAAGACCCGAAATCGAGAACTAATGTTTAAAATTAGTGATGGGATAATCGGATGATTTCCATATTCGGAATATTATATTCGGATGATGTCAATAATTGGAATATCAATCGGAATCAATTATCGGAATAATAATCCTCGGAATCAAGAATCGGAATAATAATCTTTATCAAAAATCGAAATAATAATCGGAATCGGATGATACTAGCTTTAAAAAATTGGATATAAAGTTGTTTTCATGTAAATAGTTATCTAAATATACACTAGCCGCCGCGTTAACCAGGTGCAGGGCAAGCGGTCGCCATGAACGGCTGGCAAACGACTTTGGACGTTATGGCCACTAAGTTGCTGATTTTTCCTCTAACTTATTCGCTGCGGTCAGTGTTATTACCGCCGTAGAAGTTCTTTCATAGCGACAAGTTGAGAAAAATGGCACCCATTTGCAAAACATCTACCGTTTGGTATCATTTTCAAAAAACAACTGACAATAAATTTGTGAAATGTTTAATATGCAAACAAAAATTAAAGTACTTTGTCAGTACCACAAATTTACAGCAACATCTTAAATGAATACATCCAATTCAATATCAAGTAAGACACAATGTTCCCACTGAAGAATTTGAAGAACCAGAAGATATCACGACATTGTCTAGTAGGGAAGCAGATAGTACGGTAAGTCATTTTAAGGTAGAATAATTCCGATTTCTACGGGGTATGTAATTTTAGGCAACGCAAAGGCCTCCCAAAATATCTGTGGAAAAAACGACTCCAATAGTAAATAAAAAACCCCATCAGTTAACACTTTATAGTTGTTCAAAAAATCCCAATTTGTACGATGCCGAAAATAAAAATATTAATATAAGTAAAAAACTCGAAATATAAGTGGAAAATCGAGGATTTGTCCAATACTGTAAAAAGTTGAGTCCTCTATACGCTCTTCCTAGCAGAAAATGAAAAAGTTCAAAACTGTTCAAAACAATAAAAGCTGTGTAGCATTTACTACACATTTTGTATACCAAAATGTTTGGTTGACATTCTAAAGTTCTAACTACTAGGGAACTGACTGAAGCCCATCACACTGGAGCAAATATTGCTCGAGCTTTATTAGACGTTTTTATTGAATTGGAAATTAACAATAAAATGTTGTCCATAGTTTCTGACAATGGAGCAAATATAAAAAAAGCAATTACGGAACATTTCCAACAAATACGTCACCTACCATGTATAGCTCATACTTTAAACTTAACTGCAAACGACGCTTTGAAATCAATAGAAAAACTGACGAGATTAATTAAAAAGTGCAAAACCTTAGTTGGCCATTTTAAACATAGCGCATTGGCAACGAAAAAACTGAAGTATATTCAATTATAAAAGGGCCTTTCTTTCAATTCTTGTCTTATGATAATGGAAAGATTGGTAGAAATGAAGGATCCTTTGTCTGTACCTGTTACCAACCTTCCACACGCTCCCGCATTTTTGGATGCCTGCGAATGGAATATATTAAAAGATATTATTTCAATTTTGAAACCTATTCACGATATGACGGAAGTGATTTCGGCTGGAAAATATCTCACAATGTTGCTTATTATTCCATTGGTCAGCGGAATAAAATATTCCATAAAAAAAATATTAAATTAAATTAAATTAAATTAAAAATATTAAAAATATAAAAAAAAATAATATGATAGATGCGGTTAGTAGGCGATTTGGAACTATACAAGCAAATAAGATCGTAGCAATGGCAACTGTTTTGGATCCAAGATTTTAAAAGACTGCATTTAACCTCGAGGAAGATTCGAATAATGCAGACAAGTGGATTACCGAAGAGCTGACTGACCTGTTAAATATTAACAGTGAGATATCTTTAGTACGCAATCGTGATTTGGTAGAAAAGAAAAATAAATCCTCAACCTGTCTTTGGGAATATTTTGAAGAGAAACTGCCGCGATCCAGTACTACAGTTTCTCCATGCACTAGGGCTACTGCTGCAGTAAAGCAGTTTTTAGATATGCCACATATAAGTAGGTCGGAGAATCCACCAGACTTTTGGACGAAACACGAAAAAGTACTTCCGGAACTGTATCGCCTGCATTTAAAGTATGGATGTATTCCTGGAACATCGGAGGCCTCTGAACGTATATTTTCTAAAGCAGGGCTTATTATAAATGATCGAAGAAATAGGTTGTTGCCGAAAAGTTTGGACCAACTACTATTTTTAAATAGTTATTTGTAAATTGATATTAATGTGTTATGGCGAAAATATTTATTATTTCTTGTAAATTACAATAAATTTATTTTCGCCGTATTACAATTTCTAATGCCTTATTTTGTAATTTTGTAACTTGAATTATTGATATTATGTTGCCGTACCTCTAAAAGTTTAGAATATTTCTATTTTAGTTATACAGTTTCAATTTTAGTTTCTATTTTTTTATATTTTTTTCTTTTCTTTCTGAACACCTGCATTTTTATTATTTATATAAACACTTCCATCAGCAATAGAGCATAAACCGGAATCGGAATATGATTGGAATTAAATCCGAATAGGAATAAAAATCGGAATCGGAATAAAAATCGGAATCGAAGTAAAAATCGGAATCGGAATAAATATCGGAATCGGAATCGGAATAATAATCGAGATTAATATACGAAATCGCCGATTATTTCATTCGAATCGGCCCATCACTATTTAAAATCCGGTCATTATAAAAAATAATTTATATTTATTATAATTTCATGTAATAAGAATAAATATATAACAAATAACTCAAAACAAACATCTAATTAGGTATTAATAATTATGTATTAATAAATTTCAAGCTATATTTTATAAAACACGCTTTGCGCAGTTTTTATAGTTGAACTCTGTTTTTTTAATAAAATGACCGGGTCTTTAATACTAGTCAATTTCGGGTCTTACAGCTCGGGCACAATCGGCGACATTTGAAGTGCAAGGAAAAGCCATAAACCAGAGCGAATTTCGACCTTATTGGTACTCGGAGTTTAGACACGTACAACTACAAATGTCCATAAGGCACTCGTAAAAAACCGTGTTGCACTTCGAATGTCGGCGATTGTACACGGTTCCGGGTATCCGGATTTTATAACCTGGTTCCAGGTACCCAGGTTTTGAAACCCGGGTTTTAAAACTCGGGTACTTTGAAGCGGGGTAAACGGTTCTTAATTGTTCGGGTACCCGCAGCTCCCAGAACAAGCGTACCCGGGTACCCGGTTCTTTCTGACAGCACTACTTAATAAGTTAATACACTACTATCTACCATCATTCAAAGAGTGAATATTCTTGACACTAAAGATGGAGTAAAAAGTAAACTTTGGCAGATCTAGTGCTACATTTTTTTAGAGACGCATATGTTAGAGCATCATGTCATTAATGCCAAAAGATCTTAAATTTTGTGCATTTAGATCCGAAACCTCCGCAACGTAGAACGTGAAAACGACGCAATCAGCTGATGTATGTTCTACTGTTACATATCACATATTTTAGAAAACAAATCAAATGCTTATTTAAGTTAATGTTATGATTGAAGATAAAATATAAGAAACATGCCGTCTGCTTACAAGTGAAATACACTAAGTCAATTTTTAGCTGTTTTTAGTTAAGTTATATTTTGGTGGTTTACTAAATTGTAACAAATCTCAGGCTCAGTAGGGGCAGGGGTGGATGGGGCCGGCGGGAAGCCGTGGAATTGTAGGTCTAAAAATATAAAGCGAAAAGAGGAAGAAAAGAGGAAGACACGCTTTGGAAGGCGAAAAGATGATTGAAACTTGATTCAATTTTTAATAAGCGACCAATGGTTTCATCCTCTTCCGAAAGCCCTGTGGCTGGGTGCAGTTTTTCCATACAAAACTGCGAAACTGTATTCACACCACCATCGTCATACTCATCTTCAACTAATAAATCAACAACAATACACGAAATTGATCAATTATTCTGATTCTGATTCTGAAGCAGACAATATATTAGTTCAACAAGTACAAATGAACGACTGTAACCATTTTCAGAAGCCTCAACCACATGAACTGAGATACTTTTTTTAATTACCATCCAAATGTACTTAATAGCCATGACAATTTTAATTGTCAAAAGGTATTCTAACAAAAAACAAAACCTCATGGCAGTTTTAGTAAGACGCAGAATACATGATTTTGTACGGTATGTTTAGCTTTTGATAATAAATCTGACAAAAATGTCTTTATCAATGGCATATCCGATATCTGATAAATTATTATGGACTCAACAGAAAAAAATGTTATGACAAATAGACACATTGTTGATAGAATCATGAATATTATTAATCTTCTTGGAAGACGAGGCTTAAGTTATAGGGGCAAAGAGTTTGAATGATGCTACTATCTGGACAACGAAAATTTGGACCAATGCAACTTTTTAGAAATTGTACTATTGCTTGCTAAATATGATATAATTTTGAAAGAAATTAAAAATTGAAAGCTAAAACTATTTCTGAGAGTAAACGACTACATAGTTTAAATATTAAAAATCTAGAGCATTTGTTTCATTTCTGTCGAAGACTACAGTTAATAAAATTATTAATCTTATTATTAACAAAATGAAAAAAAAATAACAGCAGAAGAAATAAATACTGCCGAAATTCATTCCATAGCAGTAGACACAACTCAGGACGTGTCTACAACAGACCAATGCTCGATAATTATTAAATATGTACTTGAAAACCAGACAAAAGAATGGTTGCCCTCCTTTGTCAGTTGTCCTAATTCAACGGGAGCTGGTGTTCATTAATTAATTGAAAAATAACTAGAATTAAATAAAATACCAATCTCGCAATGTATCGCTGATTCAACTGATGGAGCAGCCAATATGCAGGGATCATATACAGGTTTAGTGGCAATGATGAAGAAGGAAAACAGTGAGCATATCCATATCTGGTGTTACAATCACATTTTAAATTTAGTTATTTGCGATTTAATGCAGTGTAGCATTAAAGCTGCATCCGTCTTCTCGCTTATAAATAAAGTAGCAGTATTTTTTTAAGGAATCCTATCAACGGATGGATGTTTGGATCAAAAATAATGTTAAAGACCCGAAGAAGAGAAAGCTACAAATCATTGGAGAAACGTTTACCTTTTACCTTTATAACTTGGCAATACACATGTTCAAAAATGTATATAAATTTAACACAAATGGCAGTAATACAGCGATGTACAAACACGTCACACCGTCACGTATAACATCCAAGAGTTTTTAACATAATTTTAATTGAGACATATACTTACAAAATGATTAGTGTATTTGTATAAGTATGGTAATACCTGAATATCTGTATGTTATCCTACAATGACAATGTAATACTCTATTTAGAGTCATAACACAAATAAATGATGAAATAAAATGAAAAAAAGAAACACGATGGTGGGCTAAAGAAATGGCACTTTCAAAAATATTCGGTAAATACTGTTACATCGAATCAGCCTTGTATGTAGAAGTTTTATTGGCTTTAGAGACATAGAGGAAAGTAAAGAGATGAATAGTAATAGTAGTAATATGAGCGCTATAAAGTTAAATAAAGTTTTAAAGAAAATATTTTTAAAGTACGAAGTTATTTTAACCGCTAATATATTTTTAAAAATATTCAGCATTACTGGAGCGCTGTCAAAATATTTACACCAGGACAAGATATTTTGAAAGCTACACAGATGGCGCAAAGTATAATAATGCAATTACAGGAGTTTCAAAGAAATTTCTTTTCACTAAAACATCGTGCAGACGAATTCGTAGTATGGGATGAAGAAAAACTAGAACAACATAATTCTGAAATGACAGTTGAGACATTATTGCCCAACTATGAAGAAAAATAAAATAAATCGTACGCCTGGAGAAAAACGTGGACAAGAAACACCAGACGATGAGCTAGATAAATATAAAATTGAAACATTTAATGTACCTAATAATGGATACCATAATACAGTCCATGATAAAACGATTTCAAAAAAACTTTGAGTAAAGTGAGTTTGTAAAGATATCTGTGCTAGTTTCACAAAATATTAATGAAATTAAAGGAAATATTCCCAGAAATTGTTTAGAAACTTTAACTAATAAATTACAAAAAATTGATACTAATATTACATAACAAAATTTCAAAGAAGAACTAGAGCCTTTTATTGAAAATTGGGACCTACTAAAACAAAATATTTGTGATGTGTTCTGTAGACCAAAATCTTGAACTAGAGATGGACTGTGTGAAAGAACATATAGAAGACTCGATGAAGTAAGTATTGGAAAGAAATATAGAATTAGGAACATGTAAGAATTGCAACAACTGTGCTAGTTTGTTATTATGACATTTGTAAATATAATTTATTTCGAGAAGTGTACCCCACCTTAGCTCTAGCGTATAAGTATTTTTTAACATTTTTTTCGCTAAGCTAAAGTATGTAAAAGATAGATAAAGATCGACGCTGTCGGATACTCGTCTTGAAGCTTTTATGCTAATGAGTGTGAGAAAGAGATTTTAAATTCAGTAAATAATGAAGAAATTATAACAGAGATAGGAAAATCCAGTTTTCTTCTCTCAAAAAGTTATAGTTTTAAAATAAGAATATTATATTGTGTTATTGTTTTCTTATTTAAGTTTTAAAATTTACTATTTACTTGTGCAATACATTTAGTTTTTTTATTGTAGAATAAATTAGCAGACGCTTTTATTTAATTTCGTTATAACCTCTGCAAATTGACACTTCACACTAATAATAACTAGTTCTTCTAAATTTTGTCCGCACTTCAAATATGGCGCCGGTAACTGTATTTCCTGCGCCGATTTTGCTGGTCTTATCTGCCCCTGAGTAGGGGTATAGTAAAGGGTTCTGTAGCCGATCTTCCAAATTCTTTACTCATTAAATGACTTGAGTAAGAAAGGTAACAGCAGAATATAAAACTTCAATTGCTGTTTCTCACATTGTATAGTTTTTGACTTAAGTCATTTCACTTGTAAGCCGATGATGAGTAAAAACTTTGTTCATTTAACGCGTCGCTTTTATAGCACATGCTCGTACCTCGCATATGCTTTAATACACTTATTAATAAACATGGACTTTTTACACTTGTATCTTAAATAACTATTTCAATTAGTAGTTATAATTATCGACAATAATTACCAGCAAAACTTATGACTGTTATGTATAGCTGGCTTTCTCTATCTGAGTAACCATTAGGAATATAAGTACAGTAAAATTGTCGGAAAAAATCTGTTACCTCGTAAAAAATAGTACCTAGTTCAGATTTTTTTTTGAGAAGTGTTAAGGGACATAATACAAGTCTAAAACCAAAAAGGTATATCCCCACTACTGTCGGAAGGTGTCGCCATTTAGAAATATTGTTAAAGTCGATTTATCTTGTTTTCTATTTGTTGTAGATCAAGTTTTATACAAGAAATATTGCACATAAAATTTTACACAATAATAAAATAATCCTAATGGTACTCACATTAAAAAAAATCCGGCAATAGGTACCGTGCGAGCAAAAAATATTTTTATCCAAGAGGACATGAAGCTCTACAGCTAAGCTGTATGGCCTTAGATGCAAAGCAAACGATGATGATAATATTTTTTGCTAGCACGCTATAATTTTAATTCATTAGAAAAGTCATTTGTCATTTGGTAAATGCAACTGTCAAAAAATGGTCACTTTTCTTGCAAGTCATACAACGAAACAAAAAAATCACATCCTACTCTGGGTATAGAACTTCGTATATGAAACCATTATGTCACACCACAATTTTTGTATTTTTTTTTCTGTTGAAATAATAAATGATTACATTTGTGGCGAGATATGGCTAATATTTGTGGTTGAGTTGACGAGTTTCGGGATTCTGGAAGTCTACCGTTTTGTTCCGCCGCGCCGGTAAGTGTGAACCTGTTCCTCGGAAACTGTTACTCGCGTGTTGCGATGACGCACAATACGCTCGACCCAGATCCACGACCCACACCTTGAACCTGACGTCGCCCGTAGCTCACGAGGAAAGTATTGAAATACGGTTGATTGTTAACAACAAATCAGATATTTTTGATCAAGACATTGTTAATAAAAATAAATATTTTTATACTGATTTCATAGTAGTTACAACATTTAGCCCAAGAAGTGGCAATGGGCCGGAGTTGCATAATAATAATAATAATAACGAAACGAAACATACAAGAATATCAAAGGACCATTGACCAAATGTTAATAACGTATTAAAGGTATTAAAATATTTTAAAAACCGGTGAGATAATAATTAAGAATCAGCAACTGTAAACGTGACTTTTATCAGCAGTAGCTGTTTATTTGTTGACCAGCATCATATATCTCAAATATCAGTAGCATCACTTGTCACAGTACAATCTATCAGTTCTATCACTTACTTCAATATCTCTCATTTGTGCAATCTTAATCTGCCACGTGAATCGCTGGTAAATGTTACTTGGGCTTGTGTAAGTTTAAACTGTCACCTACATCAACATCCTATGTAATTGACCTTAACATCATCTATCAGTTGTGTCAGTAATCGTCTCCCATTTGTACAATCTTGTATCCGAAAATAAGTAACAATAAATTTACAACAAAATTATTATATAGAGTGTTTGCGGCGAAAGGAAACAAACAAATAATATTCAAATTTTAAAACCCTCTTGCCGCAGGGGATGCAAATCCTGTTTTTTTTTATTGGACTTTGGGTTGAATAATTTGAAAGCGTATGTAATTTGCAATACCCCTATGTATTACTTTTTAAAATCGGTCGATTAGTTTGCAAGAAATTAAATTATTAAGGTGAGCAAAGAACGAAATAATCATGATATTCCAGCAACAAAAATGAATCCAGCACCAAAAATATACAGTACGACACTGTCAGTTTGATGGTACTAAGATGCTTTATTTAGGGTTTGAAATTGAGAGCTTTATTTTAAAAACAATGGTTGCGCCAGAGTTGCAGCTCGTATTTCAATAAAATAATCCTCATAAAAATATCAAAACGCTTCAAAATGTGCTTGAATAGACTTTTAACGCAAACTGAAACTAATAGTTTTGAAAATGAGCAGCAGTCTAACATAAAATATTGTATGCAACTCGTATAAAAGCAGAGTATATTGGACGCTTCTTTATCGGCAAGTCCGATAAATTCCTCCATTATTTAAATGATTCTTATTTAAATTAGATTGAAATCATTATTTAGCTCGTCGGACCTTAAACTATAGGCTCATCCATTAGTCCAAAAGTATGTACTTAGTCCATAAATAGGTATTATGTTTGACAGTAGTTAATTACTTGACTTATGAGTCAATTCAAATTGTGACCATAAATGTTAACTTTATAATTGAATTTATATTCAGTTTCTTTTTCATTACAATCAATTTCGCACTAAAGAAGTCTTATTAATTATTTCGAAAATCATAATACTATAATGTTTAACATGGAGCATTGTACAACATTTTGGTATTTCAGCGATTTCGTAAAAAAAAATTATATTAAAATTATACATATTATATTTAATAATTATATTCGTAGATATTTTGGGTGTTTCCTTTCTCCCGGGCATCCTATATCTATATTATTCTCGGCTTTGATAATGGTTGAAAAAACTAGTCCTAAGTTATTTGCGACTCTCTCGGACAAGTGTAAAGCTTATTTTGTGAAATTTCAGTAGGATGTGAAGAGATAAAATTTGCATTTTATCCATGTTGTCTAAGATCATCGAGCATTCAGCAATTCATTGAACAACTCTCTGAGAGATATCTTAGTAACTAGAATAATACAAAATTTATAAATATCATGGTAATATATTTTTTTAATTTTCTCCAGAATAGTTATATTCGTGGAGCAACTCGTTTAATTAAATTATCGCATTAAACTTCGATTATATGTTAGTTTAGACTCACGATCTTCGGTGATCATTGGTCTTGTAATGGTTATTTTTTTTTTTAAATATGCAGTGTACCAATAATATTCAGACATAGAATAACGCTAATGTTTTCCTGGACAAGAATCAAACCTACAATTATTTCAAAATTTTAACTAATTACCCGGCACAGGCTTAATATGCACAGCTACTTGTCTAATTAGGAACCATATTTCATAGTAATTAAATCAACTCTACCAGTAATTCCAACATATCCAAGGTTTTAATTAATCTAATACTCCTTATTGTCTGTCATGTCATGCAAGACATCTTCATCTAGTACATAATACGTGTTAAATCTCTTCTTGCTGAGCTTCTGTAGTACGAAGAGCATCGCTAATTATGATGATTAGGGTTATTCGTGGTCGTAGTTTCGCACGTTGCAATTAACGTGTCGGCAATTACCGGAGGAAAGAGCAATAACCAGAAGAGTGGTTTAACCTTAAAGAGATCTCAGTCGTCCATATGGCAAAAAAATCGCCAATTGGGAATGAATGTTTCCATTTTTTTTTCGGGGAATGCGATGAAGCAATTAGTTACTGTTATTGGATTCGAAACTTTGAATGTGTTTGTGATGGCTAGTTTTTTTTCTATAAATAATTGAAAAATACTTGCGAGATCTAAAGAGGAAAAGTTAAAATATTAAATAGGATATACTATTTGATTGCTAGAACAGAATAATCTAAATTACATAAAAAATGTAATTAACGAATATCTTCAAGAAAACAGATGATTTATAACGTACTTTTATTCACCAAGTAAAATATAGATATTCAAGAAGAGAGAAATTGGGAATAAATACAGAATATTCAGAAATTCTAGAGCTAGAATAATGTAATAGGGAGTATACTGAAAATAAATAATTGAACCTGTAAGATTTAATGTAAAAAAACATTAAAATATAAACCAGAGTACTCACAATTATTGTTAGAATAACAAAACAAGAAAATATTATTTCTAATATATTTTTGTACAAAAAGTAAATAATTGAATACAAATAGTTTACAAGATGTAACCTGTGAAAACCAACGACATCTAAATGAGAATTAATGACTTCTAAATACAAAAATTTAATGTTCTTGCGTACAGTTGGTACAGAATAGAATTTAACAGCTATTAACTAACAGTCATTTGCATCATCTGCTTGATACAGGCTTCCCGTATAATATACCGAGTGTCTGGGATAAGGGGCGAATATATGAATTTAACATGTAAAATTATATATGTGTAATTATTAGCGTGTATTATGTGTAATGTTAGAGGAAAATTGGTATGAGTTTGAGAAATGTCATGTTATAGTGAAAATAATTTCGCTAGTCAGATATCAATTACTATGAACAATAATCTGAGTTATTGCAATGAACAGAGGGTACTCATTATCAAAACATTTTACAGTGATGTCAGTTTACGCAGAGTTTGTGACTTATTTTCGGTTAAATTCAACAATCGACCAATTCCGTCTGTATCAACAATTAGCAAGTTTGTGATAAGTTTGAAAATAAAGAAATTGTAGCGGCAGATGATTCAAAAGGTATTTTAATACTCTAACTTCACTGTAAAATATTTTGGTAATGAATAAATTTATTCTTCCACTAATTACGTGTTATTATTGTGCTTTATCCCGTACGACAAGCATAAATTTATAATCATTTATTATCATTTAAAAAAAAATCCTTTGCGATTTTTCTCTTAAATTAATAGGGGAGCTAATATTTACACATATTTACATGTTAAATTCTTATATTCGCCCCTTATCCCAGACACTCGGTATATATATATATATATATACTTACATAATAAATAAATATACAATATTCTGTATATCCCCGAATTGAGTTACCAAGAGGAAAAACGTTTTTTATTTTAGATTTCACAAAAAAATAATTAAATAAAGTGCTGCTTGTTTTCAAACCACCTAATGCAAATCAAATTTAAAGTATGTGGGACTGGTGACAGAAAAATTACAACTTCAGAAAATTATATGCAAATTTATTTTTCGAGCTTAGCATTAATTAGCCATTTTGACACTCTCTTGGGTTTTCAAGTTACGTGAATTGTCAAAAATTTTACAATCACAGTTTAAAATATAAATTTAGATTTTTATCAGGTTCAGGTTGGGTTCAATAAAAACCATGGAATGAATATGAATGAATAAGATAAATATAATTTTTAACCATTTCTATTCCAAGGATATTATTCAAATAAACCCACTCCCCAGTTAGCAGAAATTTCTATTCGTTGTCTAAATTCCGCAGAATTTTTACGAATTTTATGAAGAGTTAGCGAATCCAATTGCGTCCGTGAATTTTGTTTTTTTTTTAAATTTCTAAATTAGGTTCTGAAGGTAGATTATAAACATTTTGTTTTATTTTACCAAATATGTAAAAATCGAGGATGGTTAAGTCTGGACTGCGGGGTGGCCACTTAACTGGTCCAAATTATTCCAAATGATCGAGATGGTCCTATAACCCAATGATATGTATATACAGTGTGGAAATTAAGTAGCGGAAAAATTCGGTAACTCCATTAATGTGTATCAGAGATATAAAATCTAAAAAGGAGATAACGATATAAATTACTGCGCATATGAATATTTTTTTCAGATTTAAAAAAACAACATTTTAAAAGTTATGATGTCATTAAGGTTTTTTTATATGATATGTAACAGCAGGCTATTCGTTAACTGTTAACGTTAATTATTGTCGTCTTCATTTAATTTTAATCTTAGGGTTCCTCTAGGCACAAAATCGCCAATGTGTGATGCAACCATTTCCTATTTGTTGAAAAAGTTGCTTCGTCAGAAAATACTACAATTTTAGTCGCGAAACTTATGTGGAATTAAGACAACGAATCGAAATTTGTGCTGATTTGGAAATACAACTCTTATGAATTATGTTTTTTTTATGTAACCTTTATAGGTAACGTAGAATATTTAAAGAAAACTCCATAGTTATTATTGAACCTTATAAGTACCTAAGTTTATATTTAGGACTGTGATTATAAAATTGCTAAAATTCACGTAACTTGAAAGCCCAAAGAGTTAAAAACAAGCAGGACTTTTGTAAAAAATAAAAAGTGAAATCTAAATAAAAAAGTTTTTTCTCTTGGTAACTCAATGCTTAAAGAATTTTTCAAACTCATTGGATGAGAATCGAACGCAAGATTAATAGTCGGAGTGTTAACTAACCATGTTACACAGGCTTGAAGCTGTATAGTAAGATCATTCTCGATTTCTTCTATTATTTGTTCATTTAAAGCTGTACAGTATATAGAAATTTTGACCATATGAATTCCGCTTCATTTATATCAGCTTGCTTAAATTTTATTTTAAAAATTCTTATATTGTATACTTCAGTAAGCTGGTGTTTGGTTAATAAATATTAGCCAACATTTGCTATAATACACAATATTATAACATTCATTCAAAGTATACTTTCAATTGAGATTTTAATTTGCAATTATACTCATTTTAATATTTAATCTTTTTTTGTATTACTAGGTAGGTACTTACTTTTTACTGTACTGTTTTGATGCGGTGTGCACTGACACATCTGAAGAACTACTGCAGGACTGTTCGACTCGAAGACCAGACGACGGTGAGGAATAACGGCACCCATGGCATAATCCTGAAACATTTAACAATGCTGGTGAAGAGTGACGAAGACGTAGACTATTAGAGCACACATTCAAACGTATATGTGTACGCGTGTGTATATGTGTATAGTGCACGAAGGATTGATACCCGAAAACCGGGCCTGGTAATCATAACATTTTCCGAATGGTCGATCCTGCAGGTTACTAACCTGCAGGTAATTGCTTTTAGGAAGCTGATTATGGTTAAATTGGCGGAAGGTTTTTATTCCAATCGATGGCACGTGAAGACTCCGATAAAAACGGCATCTCCATATAATTATCTCAAATTTTTAATACATTAATAAATTTTAATTGATGGTGAGAGTTAGTCTCCAATATAAACGGCTTCACATGTAATTATCCCAAATTTAATAGACATAGATATGAAGACCATTCATTCGTGTTTATAAGAGTGAGAGTCAAGCATGGAATCATTAATAAATGCCGAAGACATTTTTAATGTATTATTTGCACTAATGCAAATTTTCCGATAGACTAATCAATAGTCGACTGTTACATCGTTCTAATAAAATACCCGACATAACCGATTATTATTCTAATATAATAATCAATTGCTATTTATCAATCGACCTTATTATTATCATCGACATGAAACATCAAAGACCTGCAGGAGAATAGAAATTTTAAATGATTCTAACAGTGAGCAGGGGCAATCTAGATTTGTGCAGTCCCATGCTCCGCTTCAGATTATTTTTCTAGAAAATGTTGTTACTCATTACACAATTGAGATCGATGAAGTAAAATAAATACACCTATCTAATTTATTTAAACATTATTTTGAACTTTGTATGCATACATAAACATTAATTTAATAAAATAAACTATTTGTTTAAAATTTATTTTACTTATACAGGGTCCGTCATTTCACCTCCCGTCTTCTATAGCTCAGTTACTAATTGAGTTAGGATTTTGATATTTTGCATACTTTACTTGAATTCTGGGGCGTATTCGAGGAAAATATTTTTGATTATATAGGGTGTTCCAAAAAAGTGTGACGTCATCGTGATGTATATTTTTAGATTGCATGGTATATCTTTTGCTGCTTATTTGGGTGCCATTTGTGCATGCCTATACACCCATAACATTTTATTGAAATCGGTTCAGTGATATTAGCACAAAAAAAAAATAAAAACTGAAAAAAAAAAGTTTTGCACCATTGGTTAAGAAAATTAGTAAGGGATAGTGCCTCTTTAATAAAACCATACCAGTTACTCAATAAATAATACAAGGTACTGACAGTTGCGTTAACCAAGTTTTATTGATATGCATTATACAGAGTGTCCAAAATTTAGTGTCAAACTTTTCAAACTTTGAAGCACTTTATTTTTCTTATTTTAAATTGGAATCCTAGTATATTTTAATGTAATTCCATGTGGGATTAAAAGACACACATTTTTCCTGATTACAACCCTATCTCAATTCCTAACACATTAAAAGATGTTTGCAGAAAACTCGTTTTATCAACAATTCCAATGACCATTTTAATTAATCAAAATCGAATGTGGGTTTGAAAAACAATTTGTTGACATTCAAGTTTGACAAAGTGACAAGAGCCAATGTTGACTGTAGTAATGTAAAAGTTTAAAACTTTTTTAGCTAAGGTCTTTATTCCCAAGATACCAAAATTATTTTTTTGTCATGGACTACAACCGAGACGAACTCGTTAATATGATTTTCATATTAGGAGAATGCGAAAGGAACTCATTTTTGGCAAGTCGAGTTTATGCACAACGTTATCCGGAACGACGACATCCAGACAAACGGAGCCTGCAAAACTTATTAGAGAGGTTTATACAAACAGGAAATGTAAAGTATATAAAACCAGTTAGAAATAGGCCGGTTCGTAATGAAGAAAATCAATTATCTGTGCTATTATCAGTTACCGAAAATCCTTCCGTTAATCAACGAGCAGTCGCTGCTGCCATGGATGTAAGCGAAATAAGCGTTCGACGAATTTTAAAGGACAACCGTTTCCATGCCTATCATATCCAATTCCATCAGCAACTCTTTGAACAAGATTTTGATCAATGTGTCGAATTTTGCAACTGGGCGCAAGCTAAAATTGGGATAAATTTTGACTTTTTTGATAAGGTATTGTTTTCTGATGAGGCCACCTTTCATAAAAATCGTCATAACTTCCATTACTACTGTGACCACAATCCAAGAGATTTTAGGCAGCTGGATCATCAACACAGATAAGCAATTAGTGTGGGGGGTGGGGGGATTATTGGTGAACATATTATAGGCCCTCACTTACGAACATGTGAATGGTCCAACGTATTTGGATTTTTTGCAAAATCAATTGCCAAATTTATGTGAAAATTTACCAATAGCTGTTAGGGATGCAATGTGGCTGCAACATGATGGAGCTCCAGCACATTATTCATTACAAGTCAGAGAATATCTCAACATTCTCGGAGGGCCAAGTAAGAGGCCGCCCTGATCACCCGACTTAACTAAATTAAATTTCTTTTTGTGGGGCTACGTCAAGGAAATCGTTTATCAAGAACCCCCAACCACTCCAGAAAACATGCAGCAAATAATCTTAAACGCATTTCAAAATATTACACCCAGCCTGTTACGAAGAGTGGCAATGTCATTTCATACTCGTCTTCGTTTGTGCCTTCAAGAGGGCGGAATACATATCGAACATAAGTTCTAGCAATTAATTAATTTTGGAAATGCACAGTTACGTTATGTTTTTATGAAATGTTATTACTAAAACTATTTTTTATACAAAACTTAATACTTTTACGATGTGTAATAGCTTTAGACGAAGATCTGTGAAACCTGTAATACTTTCGAGATATTAATTTTAACTACAAAACATGTTATGTCAATAAATTGTTTTTTATAGTCACCTTCGAGTTTTATTCATTAAATTGGCTGAATAGTTGTCAAATGGAGTTTTCTGCACATAACTTTTAATGTGTTAGGAATTGCGATAGAGTTGTAATTTGGAAAAATGTATGTCTTTTAATTCCACATGGATTATTTTATTACCCTGTACGGATTTGTAAAAAAAATATATATTTAAAAAAAATCGGAAATAAAAAATATGTTTGGTGCTGGGGTCACGTCTGGCCCCACTTTGGGATTTTGTGTATATTCAAACATATAATATTTTGATCGTTTAATGCTATTCTAACACGAAATAAGTTTATTATAAGAACCTTGCTAGTTCATTCGATGGTACGTCATGGCAAACGAATCCGTTTCCTGTAGTTCGACGTTCTGCAAATAATATAGTGATAAAAAGACCTGGCCTACATGCCACCAGTCAACATATAGAAACACCATTAGATGCTTTTGAATTGCTACTTTCAGATAAAATTATAGAAATTGTAGTTATCGAAAGTAATAGAAAAGCTTCTAATTAAACAATTCGGATAGACGTGGATGAAGTTGAGATGACGGTTTTCATTGGTGTTTTGATCTTAGCTGGATGCTGCAGGGCTAAACGTGAACCAGTTATTGAAATGTGGGACACTACAAACACTGCCTTTCATAGACAGGGTTTTTCCTGCTACATTGCTTTAAACAGTGTCCAGAAAATAATCCGTTTTATAAGATTTGGTGAGTTTCGCACAATAGGGCCTCCGCGATTTTTCAAAAACCTTGAAATTGAACTCTAGACACATTAAAAGAATCATCGGCACTAATTTTTGTGTTCAGACAAATCTTTGTGAATAGCAAACACGATTTTAAAATTAACGGCGTTTGAAAATGTCCCGAAAGACTGCCACATTGCTGTGACGTCACTACGCACGTTGGCGTTCAGCTGTAGCATTGCTTACAATGGAGCGAGAGAAAGAAAACGTCGCTTTTGCGATAAAAGCGGCGAATAAGTATTGCATTGCGTCTGGGTGTGATAGCAGCAGTAATTGCGAAGCAAATAAGTTATTTATAAACGTCCCAACAGGTGATATACGGAAAAGGTGGTTACAACAAGTCCGAAGTGATTCCGCGAGTGTGTCTTTGACGTTTCACTTTTATTTTTGTGAAGGCACTATTTTAATGTAAGTACATAATTTTCAATAAATTATCGACGAAATTCGATATATATATATATAATTAGCTATCATCATTAGTAATGGGTATTCAAGGGGATTTCCGATTAAATATATACATTAATAATAACATCACCTCAAAATAGTTTTGTGGGTTCCATTCTAAAACAATACCTTTCATATAATTATTACTTTTTAAAAGTACTGTGAGATTTTGTACAATATGTTTTTATAAAAACGTCCTCATTATAAATAGATATTCTTATTTAATTTTAAACAAACATAAAGATGATGGTAATTGAAATCAAGTCCAAATTTTTACCACTTTAATTTTAGTTAAAACTAAAAAACATGTTAAAACACTCCTTGCAGCAAACTGTTGATTTTAGAAATTTGTTTAGATGATTAATAATTGCAAATTTTGAAATCAGCATTACCAATTCGGATGAGATGTAGTATATATTGCAAAGTTTATACAGTATTTTATTTGTTCTTACAGCTAGAAGAGGATTCGGAAAATTATATGCGACTCCACACATTTCGGCTACGTTGAAAAAATCACTTTTCGAGAAAAATTCGAATTAATTCACGACTCCTATCCTCTATGCACTGACTCCCGATCGCCAACATGCGTAATGATGTCACAGTGCCGCTCGGCCAGTAACAGCGTTTCGTCGGTCACGTGACAAAATTTGAAACTTTTACGATATTGTATGTTGTTTGTTGATAAGTTACAATGAAAACAAAACGTTTCTTTCCGTGGGATGTTTAATTACAGGTTATAAACTTTACGTTAAGAAGGTTATATAATTTTTTTTTCAGGAAGACCCTATTATAGAACTTCGTGAGACTAATAAACTAGCGGCTTTTCAAAAAGAATTCGATATTATCGTAAAAAACTGCAAGAGTTCGTACAATCCCTATCCACTACTATGCATTAACGAGCAATTGGTTGGATTTAGAGGAAGATGCCCATTCCGAATTTATATGAAATCAAAATCTAATAAATATAGAATGAAAGAAAGTATGGTTAATATGTGATACCTACTAAAAATTCACATGCGTTGAATGTACAAATATATACTGGAATGTAAAATGGGATTCCTGAAAAATAACAAGGAAAAAGGGTTGTACTCGATTTGGTAGCTGGCCTAGGAAACGGCTATAATGTAACAACAGACATTTTTTTTACATCTTTGAATTTATCAAATGAAAACTAACGATAGTTAGAAATATAGGTAAAAATCGTCGTGAAATTCCAACAATTATGTTGAATAAACAAATAGATTAAGAGTCGAGCCTCGTTTTGTTTACCAAAGAAGCAATAATGGTTTCTTACGTCCCAAAATAAAAGGAGGAATGTAGTTCTGTTGTCTGCTCAACATAGAGATCGGTCAATTGAAGAGCAAAATCCTGCAAAAAGACCTCAGATCATTATGGATTATAACGCTACTAAAGGAGCGGTAGAGTCCTTGAATAAAATGGTACATTTGGTAACGAAATAATATGCATGCAATAGAAACACGAAACGTTGGTCACTTGTACTAGTCATGAATACTATGGATATTGTCGGCGTAAATACCTATGTATTATATACAACAAAATTTCCAGAGTACGATCATGGAAAATCATGCAAGAAAAGATCATTCCTGAGAAAATTGGGCCAGGAGTTAGTTCGTCCATAGATAGAGCACTCGAGGCTCTTGCGGCATAAACAAAACCATTCAGCGGGCGGTTTTATTGGAGTACCCAACAATCCGGTGCCAGAAGCAGGATACAGAAAAAAACCGTGTAAAATGTCCACGTACCTGCGACAGAAAACATAGCACAAAATGTGACAATTGCAATTTTTTTTGTAAAATTCAATTGAAAATTGTAGCCTCCCAGAAGTGTCAACATTGCTTGCAAGAACAGTGAACAAATTTTATTCAATACAATCATATGTATGTTCACTCTATAAAAAGTTGTTTGTTTTTTGTTAAATATTTGAAATTATTCTTTGTATGTTTTATTTTTAAATTAAAAAAAATATATATATTTCGGGGCAAGAAAAAACGAATAAAAGAAAAGCAGTATTTTTCTTGTTATTATTATTTCTTTTTAGCTATAAGTTTATAGGGTACACTATGGATTATATTAATAAGATGTGCTTTTAATAGTATATTATTCAACGAGCGCGTAATGATGGCTATTGCCCACGAAGATCAAAATGCAGCACGAGCCGCGCAGCGGCGATTTCTGTAATCATCTGAGAATACTATACTTTATCTACAACTATTTTAATAATGCATCTAAATTTTGAATATAATTTTTATGGGCACTTTAATTAATTGTAACATTCTTGCAATTGTGGAAATTAATGACTGGTGTTGAATATCCAACGAAATAATGATTTTTCCACCGTATAAACTTTGACTTTTTTGGCCGATGACCCTTAGCTTGACGCTTTAAAAATAACTGCAACTTAATATAATTTTCCAGATGAATATTGTGGTAAATATTCAGTGTGCTTCTTAGCATAGAGTAAAAAGCCCATAAAGACGACGACTTACACGTTTTTGCCAATTAGGTGAAGTAAACCAGGAGGTCGTTTTCAGAAAACGAAGGCGTTTCTTTTCTTCGTTTGCCAAATCATGAAGTTCTTATATGCCGCATCATATTTACCTTTCGATTTTTCCGGCAACAACGTTGAAGTAGCATTTTTGCGCAAGTTCCAATATCTCTGGGGACGTTGAAGAGATCTCACTTTCATCGGACATGTCTCAATGAAATTAACACGATAAAAGAACTTCGAAACGCAAAGCACAAGTGACATTGACAGTGACAGCGATTGTTTGTCATCGAATAATATTATTTAATTATGCTGTTATCATTACTCAATTTATGAAAGTAACACATGCCGTTATTTGTCAAAAATATATAAGTAATGTAAATGTTACTAAATAGTTAGATAAAAAATTAAATATGATTGATTTACGGTTTAATCAATTGGGGTCAAAAATGACAATGTTTGGTACTTCCGAAAGTTAACAAATATAATATTGCACATTATACGCCAGCTAATAGTTTTTACTGGCTCTACAAGGTGACAGGCTCGCCTGCGGTTTGCCAATCATTTCCTTGTATCCAGTAAAGTTTTACACGGCTAACGATGCACTATGTCCAGTAGTTTTGACTTTGACGTAAATCAAGATTTCAATTAAATTTACACGCGTTGAAAATGTCAATGTCAATTATTGGTTGATGAGTATACATCTAGTATTGAAAAAAAATATATACACCAGGGATGTGAATACTATCATTGATTATAATACCCTTATAGATACCCAACCCAATGTCTATTTTGTACGCGCCTCGACCCGAACCGAGGTATGTACCGATCGCGCACGTAATGAGGGTTGTAAATGTTTTAAACTTAGAAACTCCATTCAAATAGCCTGTGGCCTATAGGCGGCTTCACAACTGTCCGGGAACGAGAACGGGAACGGAACGTGAACGGGAACTTGCTCAATATATTTATTTATTTATTTTTTAACAATACAAGATTAAAGTTCTGTATTTAAACATTATTTTTGTTTTTAAAAGTTTAAAGGTTTTTAAAGGAAAATTGAAAGTATCTCCAATACTGTAATTCTAAACAAAATTTTAGTCCAGATATTTTGTCAATATCTTTTCAATTTTCAGCATTTAAAAATTGGTAATATTTTTCTGAATTTAAGCTTCTCATACATATTGTTTACAAAAGAAGTTAAGTTTAAACTTCTTCATTTTTCAAAAGTTAAGTTTAGTTTACTCTGTTTTCTCTATTCAACCTTTATTCATATTTTTTAAAGGTTACGCAATGAACCTTTAAACCAGTGAAATTTCACATATTTGGTGAATTTTAATTTACACTGTTTCACATCCAATCAACTAAAATAATTAGAAAAAATGCTGTTTTAATAAGAACATTTCCTCAGTTTTTCAGCTTTGCTGTTTCTCAAAATCAAAAATCGTAGCGTAGCGCTCATTTAATAATAAAAAATAATTCGTTTCTTTCTAGGTAATTATTCATTTTGAAAACAAAAAATCGCAACCCGGTTCAGAATGTCAACACATAATAAATTATTAGGTAACACACATCTTCTTCACGTGCCATCTCCTACTCAGAGGTTAGCTATTCTGATCTTTGAAACAGCAGCTCGGAAAATATCTTTAGAGGTGCAGCCAAACCAGTCTCTTAGGTTCCGCATCCAGGATATTCTGCGTCTTCCCACACTTCTCGTGCCTGCTATTTCCCCTTGCATAATTAGCTGCAGTACATTATATTTATCCCCTCGCATGGTATGTCCCAAATATTTTAGCTTTCTGGTCTTTATCATGTGAAGGATTTCTAGGTATTCCCCCATTCTTGCGAGGACCTCGGCATTCGAGGTTTTGTCCGTCCATGAGATCTTCAGGATTCTTCGATACGTCCACATCTCAAAAGCTTGCAGTTTGTCGCTGAGGTGTTGGTTCCATGCTTCCATACCGTACAGTAGAATTGTAAATATGTAGCATCTTAACATTCTAACACGAAGGTCTAACGTTAGATCGCGATCACAGAAGAGATCTCTCATTTTGAGGAAGGCAGTTCTAGCCATCTCTATTCTGGACTTGATTTCTACTGTCTGTTCGTTTGTACTTGTTATCCAAGTACCTAGGTATTTGTACCTAGGTAACACACATGTACTTTCTTAATTAAAATATTTTTAATTGCTTTTGCAACCGGTTTTGACTAATTAATTAGTCATCATTGGTCAAAATTGTCTAAAACTAAGAAGGGTATATATCTTGTTGGTGGCACAAATTGTAAATTAATTTGCAGTGTTCTGGGTATTTGTCCTATATCGTTTTGAACCAATTAGTAGATGATGACTAATTAATTAGTCGAAACCGGTAGCAAAAGCAATTAAAAATATTTTAATTAAGGAAGTACATGTTTTTCTAGTAAGTAGGTACCTTAATATGAGTCAAATCCAAAATAATAACTTATTGAAACACAATTCTTCATTGTAAAATTATATGTTTTCTACTTATATACATGTAAAAGTAGCAATTTTGATATACATGAAAGTGATACTTTTTCACTCTAGAGATGTAAATAATTTCACATCTAAAGATGAAAATAAACATGAAAATGGAATGGAATTAAATGGAAGCATGCATTCATTTCTATGGAAACGAGTTTAGAAACTTTAATTTCTATAATTTGTATTGGGACCTATTAATTGGTTTGATATTATATACAATAATATTCTATCGAAATTGTAGATAAAAAAGTATTATTAAATTATAAAGATAAAGTTTCATCAATATTTTGATATTCTGCGGCCAATAAAAAAAAGGTCAATCCGTGGATTAATGTGAATCATAGCTGTTTTTACAGATGTGATAAGTCAGTCAATGAGAAACAAAACACAAGAAACAAACAAAAAATATAACATACAGAAATAAATACATACATGGTACACATAATGGCATTACAGTTTTGAAATGACACATTGAAATAATTATAGGTCATCACAGATGAATTCACATCTTAAAATCGACGTGTACGGCTTGAAGCTTGTTCTGTAGCTTGTTGTTGTTGTAGAAATATAAATATTATTAGCAACACCAAAGAAAATACAATCCTCCAGAGGATATATCTTCTTTGGGAACACGGAACACCGATCATATTTCGGCAGCCTATTTCTGCTGCTGTGGCTAAATAATACCGTCGCCAAGGAGCGATCCACCCCTCTTGGAAATTTGCCCTTAAGAAATTCGATTCATCCATATTACGTGCTTTAACATGCACGTACAACTTAAAAGTACACGATACCGCCTGCTTCAGTTCCCCTCCAAAGGAACGGCACTTTGATATTAAAGAATTTTAATCGTTCAAAAATTGTCGGGCTCACAGCGTTCGAACCTGCGCCCCTTGGCACAAGAGGTTAGTGCGCTAACCTCTCGGCCACCGACAACCTTTATCTATAGTTTTTACACTAATTAATATAAGGGTGTCCAGGATAAAGAAAACTCTAAATAGTTACGATTTTAATTTGTTTCACGAAATCCCTGAAACACGTCATTTTCTAATAAAATTTTATTAAATATTTCTAATTAACCGCGTTTGGCATGCAAGTGATGCTCAATTTTTCTTTTTAAAATCTGTGGATTAGTTATCAAGATATCAAATTTACGAAGTGAGCAAAGTACAAAACAAATACCACATTTCAGCATTAAAAATAAAAATGTATGCAGAGTCAAAAACACATTGTAAAATTCAGAATACTGACTACAGATATCATTTATTCCATTCTTAAATTGATAAATACATTTTAAAGAATTAGAGAAGTAGCGCATCAATATAAGAGTTGTGGTGATCGAAGAAGATCAGTAGGAACTATTGCGAAAACTACGAACGTGCACCAACTGTTCTGAAAACAACTGTACAAAATGATGATGTCATAATTCGAAAAGAAATGATGACAAAATCGACGTGTTCTAGTCGAACATCGAAACGTTTACAACCATATTTTTTCATCATCGATGTATTTTGTATCGATGCCTATGTCTAATGTAAATGCTTCGATATTCGGTGTTTTTAACATCGATGGTATAGTTTTCCATATTTCAATAATATGGATGTCGCAAATTTACATCAATGTAATGAATAATTATTTATTCAGTTTCGAAAGTTTTCTTTTTTAAGGTATAAAAAAATGTATACCGTTACATAAAAACAAAAGGGACTATCAAATAAAATTTGATTAACAAAATATTGTTGCTAATAGAGTTGCTATTTAAAAAAATGATGATGTCATAATTCAAAAACCTATGATGACAAAATCGACGTGCCCTACTTTTGCAATTTTTCTAAAATATTTTTAATTTGCGAAGTAATGACTTTATTCTATACCTCATGTACACCCTGTGTAATAAAAGTTATTCTTAATAATCGTGAGTATAAAAAAATATCATGTTTGTCACATGTTTGACACTATCGATGTTGTGAGATCGATGTTTCTCTGGGCATCGATGGTCCACGTTGATGTTAATATCAACATAAATCCAGGTTTTGAAACTTTATACGCTCTCTGTATAATTTCCCAACGTTAACAACGTTAATATTGCTATGTCTCGTAGTCACTGAGACATACTTTATATGTATTATATGTATGAAATCGCTACCTCGACATTCGACAAACCTCGATAGGTTGACGTTAAATAAATAAATAAAATTATGGGTCCTAATAAAGTAAAAGATTACTGCAGTTTACGTTTAGATATTTGTGAATTGGTAGCATATACAGATAATATCTATCCAACTTTATTTTGATTGCTCCTTCAGGGAATTCCAAAAACCTCCTCCTGCAAAATAAATAATTAACTAATAATAATTCTAATATTTTAACAAATAATATTAACCATTAATTAACCAATCAATGGTAATACTAGTAATATATTAGTAAAATAGATAAATAGATAAATAGATAATACAAAACAAAATATGGCTAAAATTAATTGGAGGTTGGATTGCTTATATTTCTTATCATAAAAATAAATACAGCAAAATTACTAGGACTATTGTATTGAGAAATATTGCAGACATAATAACATTTAACCGTATTTAACAGAAGGCAGGTTTTTGAGACATACCTGTAAGTAATTGTTGTATATATTTTAACTATTATTGTACACATAATAACATTTAATGCAAGACTCGGTCTAGTTCAGTCTTTCAACGTTCTAGCGTTATTTTTTTTCTGCAGCGATTATAGCAATCATGCAATTTAATAATTACAGTTAAGAATATATGTCATAAACAATAATTTGATAATAAAATAAACCGCTTGAAGATTAAAAATAGGGAAAGATGTATGCAACTGTATGCAACGGGCAATACTTGAGTGTTTGGTTGTCTATATTACAATGATAAACTAACATTTGCATGTTTAAAATAAACATGTTTAAACAAATAAACACGACAGCAGGGGTTAGTGTGCTAAGCAAAGTCGTATAACAATAATGTAAATGTGAATCCTAAGTGGGTAGTGAGTTAAAACGGTGACTAATTAAATATTTTGGGTTTAATTACCGCCCAGGGCAATATTACAATTGTTGAATTTTCATTAAGTATGTTTTCTCTATTCTCGATAGCATATTCTAAGGAATTTGCGATGGTAAGGCAAATAGTCACAGCATGTAATGAAAAAATCATAATTTGGTAAAATATTTTTAATTTATATTTATTTTGTAATAATAATTATTTGAATAGGTTGATTAATCTAGTTTCCATTGCTCTTCAATAATGCTACTTTTAATAATGTTAGATATTTAACAAAAAATAAAACTTGACTCTCCAATGATCCTCCCATCGTGTCGTCAATATCACACTCACACCACCTCATTCAATTATGTTATCGTTCGAATCAAGAGCCACTTCAAATACCTACCTTATAAAAAGAACAGAGCTCAAAGATAATAATGTTTCATTTATTTATTTTATTTTTATTTATTTAATAATGCTAAATTTTAAACTTTTGGGAATTTTTCCTGATGTGTAATTTTCTAAAAGTTTTAGGAATATTTTGAACTGTTTTTAAAGGCATTGTGAAGATTTCCTGAAAAAAAAAACGAGAAAAAAGAACATTGGTTGATATAAACTTCGCAGTATCTGAACCATCTGATTCTTTTGATATTTAGATTAAACATTCTCGACTGTTAAACTTTTTTGATATTTTGATTAAATGTTTTGGAAATTTTATAGATTTTATTTTGGAAATCTCCATAAAAAGGGCAGAAAGACTACGGTCGGTAGCCCATTTCATTAAAATATAAATTATTATAACTGTCATGATATACATAAAATGTAGAAAATTGAAAAATGAAATAAATGTGTCATCTCTCTCTCTCTCTCTCCATAAAAGTTTTTGGCGATTTATGTTTAGTGAAACGCATTGTTTGCTGATGATTTATTGTCCATCTGATATATGAGTCAAAAATTAAAAATATAAATAAGTATAACAAGGCTAAACAATGTTTGACAAGTCGTGGGTGCGTGCCCTAAATAGTATTCAAAACTGGAACGAAACGGGTATCGTAGCAAGCCAGCCGATGCTATGTTGGCGATAAAAGATTCTATGCACCGCGTCTGTTACTTGTCGCTCGCTACGCTCACGAGGCTCATACAATTAGGCTCGTTCGATAAAGAATCACTTTACTGACTTGGTACATAATCTACTATTATCGCCAACCATCAATAGTGTTATGCATTACCATAGCAATTTTCGGAAATAATCATTAATCTGCAGATGATATTTATCAACACAGCCAAAACAACTGATTGACATTAATCAGAAATTGTATATCGCTGTCAGGGCTCCAACAGTAAAAGTATTGTCGCGAATTATGTACATTTACGGTATCCGGACTATTCGTTCTTGGACGGTTCATCTAGGACTCTTCGTTCCCGGACTATTCGTCCAGTGGACGATTGATCCAGCATATGATTCGTCCAACGGACGGTTCGACCAAAAAACTTTGTTTTGCTTATTTTCATTTTAACTATTATTTACGCTACAAATGTTCGAAAAAAAAGACAGTTTCATTAAAAAATAATTTAAACTTTATTATTTACGCTACAAATGTTTTAATAGGTTAGGTTAGGTTAGGTTAGGTTAGGTTAGGTTAGGTTAGGTTGGGTTCGGTTCGGTAGGGTTAGGCTAGGTTAGGTTACTTTTTGCTGGCCGAACCGTCCGCTAGACGAACTGTCCGCTGGACAAACCATACGCTCGACGAATAGACCAGGGCGAACAGTCCTGGACGGACCGTCAAAAAATTCAAATTTACAGTTGGTGATAAAAGATTGAACTCGCATATTACTCGCTCGCTTCGCTCACTCGGCTAATACACTCGGGCTCTTTCGATAAAAAATCACTTTCCTGACTTGGTACATAATCTACTATTATCTGTTACACACGCGTAAAGGTCACTCTAACCAGCCTGTAGTCTGACCTGGTAAGATGACGTTTACAAGCACCAAGCTTGTAAAAGGGGGACTCCCAGTTCCGGTAAGTCTGATTGAAATTTAATTATACTAAGTTTATTATATGTAAGAGTATTAAATTAAGTGCAAGAATGTAAGTGTTAAGAGTATCTATTTGTTATAAGTGTCCAACTGTCCATCGATTACTGCAGCCAAATATTGTACTGGGCCTAGTGCGATACCAATGACTCGAGATCTATCCTGACAGACGAGATTAAGAAATTCGGAAGTCTACACCTAAGTGAAATTACAATTATTAATCACGCCCAAATATTAAACATCGTTGAGAAGGTTGTAATCGACTACTTAATGTGCTTATTAGAGAAGCCAGGCTCATATTATGTTTCAGTTAATTACTGTATGTTCACTAATGTATTATAAGATAATTAAAATTTAGTCAACACACCCACAGAGGCGAAAAATTTTCGACGTTTTCCTTAACATTACTATTTAAATACCTTCCATATTAATAAATTACATATGGTAATAATTATAACAATAAAATAGAAAATTAATTTGTTCAACAATTAGTGCTGTCTGTAATAAAATTAACACGAGTCACTTTCTTAATTGCAGTCACGTTTATTTATACAGATTTAATAAGAAATTGAAGAAAGTAATAGCGTGCTGCATTTTGTGTGCTCTTAGAAGCGTGGTGCTCCAGTTTCTTGGTATATCTATATCGATTAAAATATTAACTATATTTGTCCAGCTGGTATATTAAAATATATGGTATACAAATACAAGCAACTATAACAAAATATAAGTTAATTATCGATTTTATAATTGTCCTATTCAGGCTAAACCCTAGTCACTGTTTATATTGTGATGGAAATATTACAGAAATTAGTTACACATAAAAGACATCATTTTCTTACCAGAATCATGATGATATAATACACCCGAATAAACAGAAATGTCTGATTGACCAATCCAGCATCCGTTACTCACCCAGTACTGCTCGGCCAGACAATTGTATTTATTGGGGCTATATAGAAACATCATAATAATAAACTTTTACTAACTACTTATAGTCCATCTGATTCTCACATGATTCAGGGCAGACCTTGCTTTTCAATTATTTTTAAAATGTACTTCAAAACCCGACAGAAGTCAGTTACTAAAGTCAATTGTTACTGAAGTATTACATATAAAAGTGATGATATGCATAAAAATAGAATAAGTATATGTATAGTAACATAAACCTATTACTAGATAGTTATCTACACCTATGCAAGTGCCATTGTGACAAATAAATTTTAAAATCACATTTTTAGTAACTTATGTTTCAAACCAAAATCTTAAACTCTTTCAAATATGTTGATTCATTTGACAGCGAATAAACGACGTTTTTAGAAAATGAAAGAACCACAAAATGAATAATACACTATTGCAACAAGCTTCAGACATATCTCATATACAGGGTGTTTTGTACAGGTGTTCCATAAATTTAGATATCGATTCCAAACAGAAAAGTTTATACAAACATGAGGTGAGGTGAGGTCGAATGCTTCTTTATGTAAATAATGAATATCAATATTTTCTGCCCAGACACAAATATTACATTGCCTTTTACTTATACATAGTTGGATCGACACTAAATATACATCATATACTCAAATGCTTCGTTATTGGTTGCCCGGACACGATTGACAAATTAAATTAGAAGATTAAGATAACTGTTTAAATTACATATTACTTAAATGTACTACCACTATAATTTTCTACTGATACAGTGGCTGATTCCTCATATTTTCTGATAATTCTTATAAAAATAATAATTTCCCGGGTCCGGGAAAATTCATTGCTCCGGCACCTTATTCTAATAAATCTATTCTATTCTGAACCCCACAATCCATTCTGGCGTATGTATTTTGAGAATGGATATTTTCCTTTTTTTGTATAATTGTTTTGGGTTGCGTTTTAAGCACGCGATAATGTTTAAACGCGAGAACGAATTTTAACAGTTTGCCCCCGACCCCCTCCCGATGGGGACGAAGTAATCAATATTTAAAGAGCCTGCGGTGGAGTGAGAGTTAACGCGTTCGCTTCTAGAACGCAAGGTCCCCGGTTCGATTCCCGTGGTGGTTTTTCTACAAATCTTGGAAATGTGCCTGTACCATCTATAAGTCGCATGCAGGCGCAGATAGGCAATAATAATAATGCCCCTCTCCTCTTAATGCTCGCATAACTAGTAATAGTTCAGGGGCCTATGGTAAATAAAATGTAATTGGGTCAGAATTCTCCTTCAAATTATGACAGTACTGTCATAGTTACTGTCATAACTAAATTAGGTTACTGTCATAGGTAGAGGAGTAGTAGGGATTGTTATTATTATTATATATAAAACAATTTTAAGAATACATAAAACATTGATATAATAACATATGACAATGTTATTGCTTATCCATGGTTAAAGGGAGCCATTCGAGAAACTATAAATAATAATTTACCTAGGTCTCTCATGTTTTTACATGTTATAAAACACTACTGTGTTATGGGATATAAGTCATTAGCATGTTATAGATATCACAATAACTTTGTAATACAGGGTGTCCAAGATAAGGATTAACAGCATGGGAATTTCGGTAAGCGTAAAGGTACAAACGCGGTTAAATTACAAAAAAAGTTGCGCAATTTAATAGTCAGTTATATCCTGTTGAGAAAACCAGAAAATTCCGCGTACTTCCGGAGATATTCGACAAAATCCGAAATTTTGCGTTTTTGTTTTTATGTTTTTCTGAAGTTATTTAAAAAGATATAAAAATACAAAAGGCACTTTTCCATTTCCACTTTTTTAGCTCTATAAGAGGACGTTTGTAAATTTTCAGTTCAACGTTTCGTTTCGAAGAAACCGTCATCAACTTTATATTTTTATTTGGCCCGTAAATAAAGTATACCCTGTATTAAATCGCATTTCCTATTAAGAATTTAACGATTTATATCACAGTATGGCTTACTGAAACATATAGAACATTTTGGTGTATTTGGCGTTGAAATGCGCGACGATCGCAAAATTGATCCCTAGTTTTAAAATTTTAAGATAGTTAAATGAACAGAACAATTCTCATAATACCACAGTAAAAATATAATAAGTGTGGTTCTCAATAACTATAATGTTTCAATGTTTAACAACGATTCTTGGTAAATTGTTTTTAGTAACAATTTTGGTACCTATTCTGGGTTAAATCAGGAAATAATTGTTGTCTTCGTCGTCATTAAATGAACAGAGCAATTCTCATACCACAATAAAAAAATAATAAGTGTGGTACTAAATAACTATAATGTTTCAATGTTTAACAACTCTACTTGCTAAATTAATTTTTGTTACTATTTTGGTACATATGCGGAGTTGAAATGATGAAATAATTTTTGCCTTCGTCGCCATTAAATAAACAGAACAATTCTCATATTGTAGTAAAAAAAAAAAATAAGTGTGGTTTTAATAGCTGTAATGTTTCAATGTTCAACAACTTCTTGCTAAATTATTTTCAGTTATTTCAGAAAAAAACTGCTTTCACATGCAACTTGCGTGCATGATTAAGTTAAAACTACTTTATAGACAATAAAAAAGATTGCTATATGCGCTACAATATAAATTATATTTCAAAATTAGAAAATAGCAACAAAATATACAATTTTTACACCTTTTCTAATTTTCCTGAAGAGGAATTGGTCTTTTCCAATTTATTTAATAGAAAATCTTCTTCCTGATTAGTACAAAACATATCATCAATTGTAAGTTTTAAATTGTATCCATTTTTAATGAAGTCGTCAAGTTCACATTTTAAAACCTCTGCAGTGGCGTGTTTACAAAATTTTCAATTTCGCTTATATTGTACGCCCACCGAACGATTAAAATTAATGGGACTCAAACAAGAAATATATGCGAAAATGCGTAAAAGCTTGCATGATTTTCAAAGCGAGAACATATATACCTAGCTTGTATATATGTATACAAGCTAGGTAGCTTGTACAATTGTGTCCTTAATTACATTTTAGCGTTTGATTCTATAAAGTCCAATGCAATTGTTGAAAATGTGGTCACTGGTTACATATCAGCATTGTTTTTTCTTTTTTCTATTTTTTTATTTAGGCATAAACCTCAACGTATAAATTGCAATCCAATTTTGCTAAAGAAATATATCAATATTTTGCAAATTTCGTAGATGTAGGTAATAATTTATCAAACTCCCTTGATATCGCTCTTAATGTCGTTAATGTGCTCTCAACTATTTGAAACGGTTTTAAATAATCAAGACCGGATGTTTGTAAATACTTGGATAAAGCACTTTTAAGTAGATAAGCATGTTTAAATATTATTAATAAAATGCGGGACGTTAAAATTGTCTTCAATTTTAAAAGATTTTTAAGTTAATATTGTGATGGTAGTCTCATATGGCTATTAAAATTTTCCAAGTTTGCTATTGTGTTCAGTTTGATTATTAATTCACAATATAATGAACTTTCTGCAGCGTCATAACGGCCGAATAATTTTCTCAGAGCCTATCTTTTGACAACAATCTAGTTTCGCCAATGAATAAAATTAATGTTTCTGTTACTTATGCGCCCTTTATATTGAAAATTTACGAGAAAGAATAGCACAATAATGTTGAGCTATTACTCGACAAACCTTTCAGAAAGTTTGTGAGGAGTTTGAAAGAAGGCTATATTTTTGTTTAGAAAACAATGGAAACCATTTCCAACATTTACTCTGACATGTTATTTGTATTAAATTAATTGAACACCTTTGCACTTTATTTGCACTTAATTCCAAAACTAGTTCACCAACTCATATTGTATTAGTAACGACTGGAAAGCATTTTTCAAAAGCTTTCCAACGATGTATCACAAGTAGGGGGGTGCCATTTAATTTTTTTAGATGGAGGTGGCTTTGTCTTAAACGATGGTTAGGGGATAGATACTACCTACGCCATTTTTGTTCCCCCCTCGTACTGCTCAAACAGTTTTGAGAAATTTTAAAAATAATCATGTGTTCTATGAAAAACGTGGATGGCAACATTTTAAATTGACACCCTGTATATATCTATAAATGTACATACAGGGTGGAAACCTTAACTGGAATAAATTCGGTATTTATGAAATGAGAATTTCCAGCAAAAAATCTTCGGACAGGTCGATTTTTATTCTTTATTGCGAACTTTTTAGCGTCTTCAAAACAAGTATGACGTCACTAGCCTTTCAAGTATGTCATTGGTAATTTTTTTAACTGGAAACATATTTTTTTATTTGACTAAATTTATAGAACGTTTCAATCTCTTTATGACGATGTAAAAATATTTTGTTGTTTTTAAAAAACATTTATTTCAAAATTTAAAAACATTTTTTTTAATTACATTTATTTGATGTAAGAAATATTCAAAAAGAGTACCGTTTCTCTCTTGGCAAATAGCCAATCGGTGTTACACGTATCAGGCATGAAATGAGAAATAATTTCACCGGAAATGTTTCAAAATGTAAGGCCTCGCCTGTTGCAGTGCCTGATGCAGCCCTCGCTGCGCTAGGGCTGCAAACCTTGCTCAGTAGAATAAATCCCGATTTGTTCCCTTGTAATGTAATATACAATTCACAATAACATAACATTTGTCAAACTGACGGCAAGGGTTTTTATGGTAGTATGTTTAATTTATTTTTATTATTTCTGAGGTGGATTCTGGTACAGACGAATATTAAATGGATGATACATTTACAGTTTTTAATACTCATTTGCGATTTTTCTCTAAAATTGATAGCGGAGCTAATAATTACACATATTTATATGTTAAATTCCTATGTTCGCCCCTTATTCCAGACACTGGGTATATATACCGCACGTTTTTTATCCCTGAATATAGGCTATATTCAGTTTTAAAACGACATTATCAAATGCATTGCTAAAATTCAATGGTTATGCAAGCAAATTACAAGCCGCGTGAAACTCGACCATTACAAGTGTCAAAACTTTTGACAGAAAATGGATTCAACGCAAGAAAGTGTTTAAATAGGGCAATGATACCGAGCTCGCTGGTACACGGATTGTGCGAGATTAAATTCAGTGCACTATCTTGCGACACCAATCCCATCAATCTCATTCAATCAATAATCATCAACCGTTAATCCCGAAATAGTAACCCATTTCCGAAATAGAAGATTTTAGTTCTTCTTTGCCATAACATAATACATTTAAATTCATTTCTTCAGTTGAAATATGGCATCTAATAGTACATTTACGATGACCAATAACGACGCGATTATATTAGAAATTGTTTCGATTGATTAGATTCGTCTGTCAGGATAATACACTCAAAATAAATCTCTCAAAATCCGTATACTATTACCAGCAGCTCGGTACCATTTGAATTTGAATATTTGAGTACTTTCTTGCGTTGAATAAATGTTCTCAAAACAGTGTTAACATTTGAAATGACCCATTTAGACGCGCTAGCAATTTTGGTTGCATAACCGTTTTATTTTAGTAATGAATTTGATAAGGTAGTTTTAATACTGAACATAGCCTATGCTCAGAGATAAAAAAAACGCGCAGTATATATACAGGGTGTTAATACAAAGTTGTAATACCAGAACATGGCAGTTAGAACTTATTGACAAAAACCAACTTTTCTCTGTTGAAGCTGTGATGGAGTGAGCGTTAACGCGTTCGCTTCTAGACCGCAAGGTCGCGGTTTCGATTCCCGGGTCTGCATTTCTGGGGCGGTTTTTCTGAAGTTTTCTCATTCCCTTCCAACAAATGTTGCTCTACCATCTATGCAGTCCCAGATCGGCAATAATAATAATGCCCTTCTCCCCTCTTAACGCCCGTATACTTAGTAAAAGTTCAGGGGCCTAGGGTAAAGTGAAATGAAATTGGGTCAGAATTATCTGTCATGTAATGATAGTAACCAATTACCCCATAGATAAAGGAATTATTATTATTATTATTAGTCAAATCTTCAAATTTTTGAATTGTGGCCCAAGTTCATAGTTATTGGCGTTTTTTTGTTTTTCCAAAAATCCGCATTACTCCCTTATATGTATTAAGGAATATTTAAAACATACAAAGACTTTCAGCATTTGTTTTAGGTTCTCTAAAACATTTGGATTTACAATTATTTTCTATTTTATCATATAACAAAATAGCGACAGATCAAAAATTTCAACACAAGATATTTTGAAAACCACTCGATAGATTTTTGAAAATAAAACAATTATATCTCATTTGTGATATAAGAATGAACTCAAAAATTACAGCTTAAATAAAATAATCGGTTAGACTGTATTATTAAGCACATAATTTCCTACAACTTTTTCCTTTACACATTTTTTCTAAAGTCAATAATAACAGAGCAATATGCTCCGAACAAAATAACAAAAAATATAATTTTTCGAGATATCTAGTTAACCATGCAATTATTTCCAAGAAACAAAAAGCTCAAGAAATTGAACTCTTAAAACTGCAATTCTTTCCCCATTTAATCGTCCCTCTATCTCCGCTAGTTTCCGAGATCCCCATACTAAATATCCGAAAAAACTCACCGTGTATATATATATATATATATGTATTTGTAATTTATTCTCTGTTTTAGTAGAGAACTGGGTATTCTACTAAAACAGAGAAAAAATTACAAAAACATATATTATATACGGCTGAGATAAAGAATTGAAAAAATATATACACACACACACACATATATATATATATACATATATATATATATATATATATATATATATATATATATATATATATATATATATATATATATATAACTGGCTTTCAACTGTGGAGGAGCACTCTAATTGCAATTGCACGAATCGCCCTCATTAATTACCGAGTGCCATTCTGTGCGGTGTAGCAGGAGCCTTTGCGCGAATTAATCACACAGCTGACTTCGATAATTGTAGAAAGAAGGTAACTGCAGTTGTCCATCCAAGGAGTGCACGGATATCCCGTTAGTTCATGCAGACCAATAAAGAGATTTAAAAGAGCTGCACCGTCGAAGAAGATGAGGAAGAGGAGAAAGGTGCAGAATTCAATTGGCATAATTGGCAGTTAAATGAGATCAAAATAAGAGAAGATAATTGAAAGGTATTATGTATAATTATAACATTTTAAAATAAATTACAGCTGCATGTACAGTGTGTTTCTAAAACGCTACCCAGAGTTTCATTTTAATTTATGAAATCCTTTAAATTGGAAAAGTGGCAACATGCATGGAATGACAATATAATTTTAACCTCGTAAGTGACACAGTTCGTCGAACAAAATTCATTTCACAGTGGCGAGTTTTTTTTACCGTTCAATTACGATATATACAGGGTGTCCTAATTACCGTGCTCAATATGGGGACCTCGTAAACTGTAAGAGATAGAAAGTTGGTTAAATTAGACAAAGCAATCTTAAAGGCTAATTAGTAGATTTCTTATGGGACGCTACGCTGCACAGTGGTCCAGATTCATGTGTTAGGTGGACAAAAATCTATAAACCATGAAATCAACCCAAAATATTTGTTAGATAATGAGAAAAATACTGAAAAAAATCTAACCACTAAGGGGTGATTTTTAGGGGAGGGGGGAGAAATATATTTTCTCCAAAAATTCTGAAGCTTTGTAAATACACCAATATTATACTTGTGAAGACACATAACATAATTAAAACAAAACTAAGGGGTGGTTTTTATGTAAGGATGAAAACATGTTTTTTTTTTCAAAAACTCCGGAACTGCTACTGGTATAAAAGTTAAGCGTGTACGCCCACGCAACTGAGTGAAGACCCTCAAAATCCGTGAAAATCAGTAGTTTAAGTCACTCCAAAGTTTTGCCGCATGCGCATACACTATATTGTTAGTATAAATTATAACTATTTAATACGTAAAATAAAGGTATATTTGAAAATATGTCAATTAATGTTAATTTTATTTTAACAAAGATACAACATCTTTTGATAAAGTAGACAATTTCCTTTTTGGAAGAGGTCTTAGGCTACTGACAATAGGATCCGACGAAATTAACAAAACGTGAATTAAATCTTCATTAGTTTTTATTCTGGACATTTTTCGCGTATTATGTCTTCTGAATGTTCTATATTCTTTGTGCCTGGATTCAAGAGCTTCTTCACTTAATATGCCAATAGGACACAATATATGTTTCATTACATCCGCTCTATGAATTAAAATCTTATGAATAGAAGCGGGCACCGGGTACCAGTTGTATAATGAAATGTATAGTCTTGCAGTTTCGTAGGTGTATTCTTGAAATTTCTGAATATTTACATCGTATCCTGAGCATATATCAAGAACAACTGAAAAGCGGCGAATAATAGGCAGATGCAGCCGAAAATTGAGGATTAGGTATCGGGAAAATATGTCAGGCGGTAAACGGAGCAGAGCGATTTATGGATGGCAGATGCTAACCAGACATGGCCGCGGTAATTTAATTGGAGTGGAAACCATCCATCACCTGACACATATGGGCAATAAAAACTGTACCCTTCACCGATAATTTAAGCAGCCCAGGAAGATATAAATACGGCAAAAAGCCATTAACATGTCATTTGCCCATAGTGTAATTCGAGCAGCCATAACGACGCATAAAAACTATACCCTTAGCCGGTAAAATAATCGGCCCAGGAAGCTATAATTTAGATAAGACATCGTAAAAATATGAATTCCACCTCGTTCACTGACATATTTATGTCCGTTATATATGGGCACCTGACATGCTATCAGACAGGCCCAGCAAGTCGAGACGTGTTTACCCCCACCACCACCACCGAAGCTTACTTAAACGCGAGGATTCTAGACACCGCTCCATTTCCAACAACACAGTTTCGGCGAGTAGAGTTATCTCACAGTCTGCGAGTGTGCTACAACAAAGTGTTCCTTAATTTAAGCTTACCGTCCAACATACAGCTATAATCCAGCGCCCGCCCAGTTTCGAATAGGTAAGTGATCATTTATATTAAATTAAATATACGCGGACCCCCGTTTAAATAAAATTATTCGTGTAGCTGTGTAAACTTAATCAATTTGAATGCATTATCCTGGATATATAGCAGATGCCTCACATCGTAATTTAATGCAGCTTTTGAATCAGCATGAATTAATAGATTGTATTTTATTGCTCACAGATATGGACTTCGTAAGTAAGCTGAATAAGATTGGGGCCAAAGAGCCAAAAGCTTTCATCAAAATCGGTGAGCTGCAGCAGGACGCTCGCTATCGCATCATCGAAGGCAGGAAAATAACCACCAAATTTGGCGAGAAGCAAACGGTCGACCTTGAGCAGGGAATACTATTCCTACCGAAGCGCTTCAACAACATCAGCAGCGATGAGTTTGGGGAGGCGGTCGCACGAGGCCTCTACATCAGCAGGGGATCGAACAATGGACTGTCGTTTGAGAGTGATTAAGAGAGATCTGCGAGCTAGGACGCTGTTGCTAAAGCATAAAATCGAGGAGGTTAAAAGGATGGTCGAGATGCGCGAACTCACGAAACAAATGGCAACGCTAAAATTTTGTGATTAAAATCAAATATTTCTGTATATATCTAACTAACCAACACAATAAATAAAGAAATAATAAGAATAATATATACTTATTTCAACACTAAATTATCTATCCTATATTGCAAGAGAGAGAGAGAGAGAGAGCGCGAGAGAGCTAGGAGGTTAAGAGGAAAACACATGACAACACAGTAAAAGTATTAAAAAATAAGTCCTGCATTTATCGAATGCGTTAGCCTATTGGCGGCAGTGTAAAGACAGGGGATATTATAATGATGTGAAAAATGAGCACGCCCGATGTGATGGATAATAGGTTCGCATAAACAAACACTTCGAGTACAAATAATGTTAGAGGGCATTTACATGTATAGTGATGCTGTATTGTCAACATTTGAATGTTTCAAACAAATGACTCTAATGAAGTGTTTTATCAACCTACAATAAATAGAGAAATAATACGATTTATTACTCATGCATATCCTCGAGTAGCTAGGAAACTGGATCTGTAATTCGAGCCTGCTTAATTACAGTATTAACTCTAATCGCCCGCTAGGTCATAGGTGCATTGATTTGTACACCTGTCAGAACTTGTAGCTGGCAGGGCGCTCCTCCCCACCACATGAGTTTCGGGGGGCTATCTTTAAGCTTGATTTCTGCATACATTAGGGTAATTCTCAGGCAGCAACGACGAAGCATGCATCCACCCAAGAGCACTAACACTCGCAGTCCTCCGCATATTAAGAGAAGTAAGTACACCGCTTCTAGCCAAATAATTATGAATAAATCATATATTTTATTGCTCCCAGATATGGACTTCGTAAGTAGCCTGAATAAGATTGGGATGGTAAAAGCTTTAATCAAAATCAGCGAGCTGCAGCAGGATTTATTATTAAAAATAGTATTGTATATGTTTGCATGATTTTTCTTTATTTAATATGTTCTGTTCTCTCTATACACTATGGAGGGGTGAATAAAAATAAAGTTTTACATTGTATTATTATTTTTTATTACCATATAAAATATCAACTACATACTCGTGACGGAGTGGCGGAGGGGCTTCGGGAGGAGCGGAGGGGCGGAAGGGCTGGTTGTGTTGGTGGAGGAGCGGAGGGGCTTCGGGACGGTACGGAGGATATTTATATATAAGAGAGACTGGCATAGTGGCTATCACAGAGATATCAGTTGCATTCGATCCATCAGCATGTATAAGTGTAATAGATGTGAGTCTTCTTTCCGGTGGCTGCGTGGATTGAAAAGACACAAGACTACTAATTCTGCCAGATTATTGAAGTGTTTGCACTGTGAGAGAACATTTACAAGAAGCGATAATCTCAAACGGCATGAAACTAAACATCAAACAAATGCCACGATGAGACAACCTAAGACCGAAAAGGATGCTTTGAATGGATCAGGGAGAACCTGTAATGTCCAGCAAACGTTAAAAGGAGGTGGTGAGCTAGAGTCTCATCCGCGGTGTGAGAGGTTTGGTACGATGAAGGTCGTCAAGCAGCAACAATCGCTCGAGGTGATCAATATGGATCAATGGACAGGGGTGCTGGATTCGAGCCGAGCTTCACTAGACACAGCAAATTGCCACCCAATACAATCAGTTCGCTAGTATGCGGACCCTCCTGAAGCCCCTCCGCTACCACCAACATCACCAGCCCCTCCGCCCCTCCTGAAGCCCCTCCGCTACCCTCAACATCACCAGCCCCTCCGCCCCTCCCGAAGCACCCCGGCCCTTTATATTCTTAAAATGTAGTAACGTGTGAGACAGCGTCTCACATGTGAATCACAGCGTCTCACATGTGAATCACAGGTGTCTCACAGCTGTCTCAGAGGTGTCTTACAGCTGTCTCACAGCGTCTCACATGTGAATCACATGTGAGACGCTGTGATTCACATGTGAGACGCTGTCTCACACGTTACTACATTTTAAGAATATAAAGGGCCGGGGTGCTTCGGGAGGGGCGGAGGGGCTGGTGATGTTGGTGGTAGAGGAGGGGCTTCAGGAGGGGCGGAGGGGCTGGTGATGTTGGTGGTAGCGGAGGGGCTTCAGGAGGGTCCGCATACTAGCGAACTGATTGTATTGGGTGGCAATTTGCTGTGTCTAGTGAAGCTCGGCTCGAATCCAGCACCCCTGTCCATTGATCCATATTGATCACATCGAGCGATTGTTGCTGCTTGACGACCTTCATCGTACCAAACCTCTCACACCGTGGATGAGACTCTAGCTCACCACCTCCTTTTAACGTTTGCTGGACATTACAGGTTCTCCCTGATCCATTCAAAGCATCCTTTTCGGTCTTAGGTTGTCTCATCGTGGCATTTGTTTGATGTTTAGTTTCATGCCGTTTGAGATTATCGCTTCTTGTAAATGTTCTCTCACAGTGCAAACACTTCAATAATCTGGCAGAATTAGTAGTCTTGTGTCTTTTCAATCCACGCAGCCACCGGAAAGAAGACTCACATCTATTACACTTATACATGTTGATGGATCGAATGCAACTGATATCTCTGTGATAGCCACTATGCCAGTCTCTCTTATATATATATATATATATATATATATATATATATATATATATATATATATATATATATATATATCCTCCGTACCGTCCCGAAGCCCCTCCGCTCCTCCACCAACACAACCAGCCCTTCCGCCCCTCCGCTCCTCCCGAAGCCCCTCCGCCACTCCGTCACGAGTATGTAGTTGATATTTTATATGGTAATAAAAAATAATAATACAATGTAAAACTTTATTTTTATTCACCCCTCCATAGTGTATAGAGAGAACAGAACATATTAAATAAAGAAAAATCATGCAAACATATACAATACTATTTTTAATAATAAATCCTGCTGCAGCTCGCTGATTTTGATTAAAGCTTTTACCATCCCAATCTTATTCAGGCTACTTACGAAATCCATATCTGGGAGCAATAAAATATATGATTTATTCATAATTATTTGGCTAGAAGCGGTGTACTTACTTCTCTTAATATGCGGAGGACTGCGAGTGTTAGTGCTCTTGGGTGGATGCATGCTTCGTCGTTGCTGCCTGAGAACTACCCTAATGTATGCAGAAATCAAGCTTAAAGATAGCCCCCCGAAACTCATGTGGTGGGGAGGAGCGCCCTGCCAGCTACAAGTTCTGACAGGTGTACAAATCAATGCACCTATGACCTAGCGGGCGATTAGAGTTAATACTGTAATTAAGCAGGCTCGAATTACAGATCCAGTTTCCTAGCTACTCGAGGATATGCATGAGTAATAAATCGTATTATTTCTCTATTTATTGTAGGTTGATAAAACACTTCATTAGAGTCATTTGTCTGAAACATTCAAATGTTGACAATACAGCATCACTATACATGTAAATGCCCTCTAACATTATTTGTACTCGAAGTGCTTGTTTATGCGAACCTATTATCCATCACATCGGGCGTGCTCATTTTTCACATCATTATAATATCCCCTGTCTTTACACTGCCGCCAATAGGCTAACGCATTCGATAAATGCAGGACTTATTTTTTAATACTTTTACTGTGTTGTCATGTGTTTTCCTCTTAACCTCCTAGCTCTCTCGCGCTCTCTCTCTCTCTCTCTTGCAATATAGGATAGATAATTTAGTGTTGAAATAAGTATATATTATTCTTATTATTTCTTTATTTATTGTGTTGGTTAGTTAGATATATACAGAAATATTTGATTTTAATCACAAAATTTTAGCGTTGCCATTTGTTTCGTGAGTTCGCGCATCTCGACCATCCTTTTAACCTCCTCGATTTTATGCTTTAGCAACAGCGTCCTAGCTCGCAGATCTCTCTTAATCACTCTCAAACGACAGTCCATTGTTCGATCCCCTGCTGATGTAGAGGCCTCGTGCGACCGCCTCCCCAAACTCATCGCTGCTGATGTTGTTGAAGCGCTTCGGTAGGAATAGTATTCCCTGCTCAAGGTCGACCGTTTGCTTCTCGCCAAATTTGGTGGTTATTTTCCTGCCTTCGATGATGCGATAGCGAGCGTCCTGCTGCAGCTCACCGATTTTGATGAAAGCTTTTGGCTCTTTGGCCCCAATCTTATTCAGCTTACTTACGAAGTCCATATCTGTGAGCAATAAAATACAATCTATTAATTCATGCTGATTCAAAAGCTGCATTAAATTACGATGTGAGGCATCTGCTATATATCCAGGATAATGCATTCAAATTGATTAAGTTTACACAGCTACACGAATAATTTTATTTAAACGGGGGTCCGCGTATATTTAATTTAATATAAATGATCACTTACCTATTCGAAACTGGGCGGGCGCTGGATTATAGCTGTATGTTGGACGGTAAGCTTAAATTAAGGAACACTTTGTTGTAGCACACTCGCAGACTGTGAGATAACTCTACTCGCCGAAACTGTGTTGTTGGAAATGGAGCGGTGTCTAGAATCCTCGCGTTTAAGTAAGCTTCGGTGGTGGTGGTGGGGGTAAACACGTCTCGACTTGCTGGGCCTGTCTGATAGCATGTCAGGTGCCCATATATAACGGACATAAATATGTCAGTGAACGAGGTGGAATTCATATTTTTACGATGTCTTATCTAAATTATAGCTTCCTGGGCCGATTATTTTACCGGCTAAGGGTATAGTTTTTATGCGTCGTTATGGCTGCTCGAATTACACTATGGGCAAATGACATGTTAATGGCTTTTTGCCGTATTTATATCTTCCTGGGCTGCTTAAATTATCGGTGAAGGGTACAGTTTTTATTGCCCATATGTGTCAGGTGATGGATGGTTTCCACTCCAATTAAATTACCGCGGCCATGTCTGGTTAGCATCTGCCATCCATAAATCGCTCTGCTCCGTTTACCGCCTGACATATTTTCCCGATACCTAATCCTCAATTTTCGGCTGCATCTGCCTATTAGTATTGAATTTATGACCCTCGCAATGATAAAATTGCCATATTTTTCATGTCTGGCTTAATTTCCAGGCTCACCGACTATTTTTTATGGCACATCTGACATCTGATGAGCTGACTAGTTTCTTATATTCATAATGATGAAAATTGTCATGTTTATAGTTTGCGCTCACAACGCGTATCATATTACTCCCGTGTTATCAGCTGGAATTTAATTATGTTTGTTCGTTTAGCCATTAAGATCTATATTTAGCATTTTATCAATTTTGTGCACGCTTCTAATAGTGTATGTTATGTAAGAGTTTTATATCTGCGTTGTGGTCGAAAATGTGGTTGTGGTAAGTGGCGACCAAAATTTGAGCTGTTTTAGAAGCATAGGTGTTCTTTTATTCTAATTTTTATGGCTCGGCAGGTTTCTTCTTCTATATATATATATATATTTCTACCCCACAATATTTTGCTTCACAATATTTGCAGTTAGTCCGTTTTGCATAAACGCTGCAGTTTATCTTTAGCGCTAGGTAATTGTGATTTAATTTTATTTTTGGTGAAAAAGTAGGATTGTTTATTGTGTTTATATTGAATTTAATATTTTTATTTGAATTTTATTGAGTTTATTTCTATTCTTTTGCTCTGTTGGCTGAGGGGTGTCGTTAGCATTTTGTGTTAGCAACCGTGAGCGTCCAAGCTTCCATTCCATAAAATAACACAGAGAATACGGAGCAGCGTTAGAGTCTCATTTTGGTATCAATAGTTACATTACGACTTTTAAAGGCTGAGGTCATTTTAATGAATATATTTTTGCTGTTTTCAATCCTGCTTTTTTATTTCCTGTGTCTGGTCCCATTGCTCATTAATAACGGTGCCTAGATATACATATTTTTTAACTCGTTCGATGTTCCCCTGCTCCAGCTCCAGTTGCTGTTGGTGGTGTTGTGGGTTGTTCTTACTTATAATCATGAATTTGGTCTTGTCTATGTTGATATCTGGCCCATGTCAGTGGCTAGTGCTTATTAAGCTATTCATTATTAGTTGTAAGTCTTCTATGTTGTCGGCCATGATCATGGTATCATCTGCGTATCTGATGTTGTTTATACGTTTCCCGTTTAAACAAATTCCTTCTTGTGTATTTACTAGGGCTTCCCGAAATATGACTTCAGAATAGATGTTAAATAGCAGAGGAGACAGTACACATCCCTGCCTCCCACCGCGTAAATTTTTTTATTCTTTCTGTGCTATCGTCTCCGATTCTTACGCTTGTCGTTTGGTTCCAGTATAGATTTGTAATTATTCTGAGGTCTTTGTCGTCTATTCCTGTATTTTCCAGAATTTGTATCAGTTTTTGGTGTTGGACTCTGTCAAAGACCTTTTGTAATCAACGAAACACGCGTATACATCACAATTCATGTCTCTGCATCTCTGTACCAATACTTGAACACTAAAGAGAGCTTCCCTTGTCCCGAATGCGGCTCTAAATCCAAATTGTGTGGGTCCCAGTTGTCCTTCCACTTTATTGTATATTCTTTTATGTATTATTTTTAGAAACACTTTCAATAGGTGGCTCATTAGGCTTATTGTTCTATATTCATCGCATCTTTTTGCCGATGTCTTTTTAGGAGTGTTACGAAATCTGATTCCAACCACTGTTGTGGTATTACACCTGTGTTATAGATATTATTAAGGATGTCGGTTAGCCATTTAATTCCTTCGTCGTCTAGTAGTTTTAAAAATTCCGCGTGGACTCCGTCTGGTCCTGGACTTTTACCGTCTTTAACTTGTTTTATGGCATTTCGTACTTCGTCTTTCAGAATGCTTGGGCCTGTTTCTGGCTGTATATGCTGAATTTCTGGTCTTTCGTCTTGGAATAGTTGTTCGATATACGGCTTCCATGTGTTCTTTATTGCGTTTTTGTCTATTAGTATGTTGCCATCGCTGTCCTTTTAATTCGTTTTAATTAATTGTAAATAAATTTATGTTGCGATAGTATAATTTATTGTCTATGAACAGGTGTAATCAATTTAGTTTATGCTCGGCTGATTAATAAAACAACGAATTGCTAAGTAGTTCGAAGTTGATTTGATTGTATCGGCGTTTATTTAAAGTGTATATGCATTTACTTAGACTCTGGGTAATTTCTTGCAATTGTAACTTTGTAACCGTGGAGTTACGTTCCGCAAGCCTCAGGTCTCAGGTCAACTACTAGTGTATACACATAAATCCTACAATGTGTCTGTCCCCTATCTTGCATATTCCTTATCTATATTGCATACGTATAAAACCTAATTATTGGCGGATAAATATGGTGTTTTTTACCTCCCAGCACAGAAAGGCTGTTTGTGTACCTGTAGCTTTTTGTAGTTAATTAATTTAAGGTAAATACATCCTGTCTAATTACGCTATTGATATAATTGACATCCGTTGATCTCCGCAGTTAAATATCTAATCTCGCCTATATTAAATACGACTTTTTTCTATCGGCCCTTAAAATCGGGGGAAATGTTTTTATGGCCAGTCTAGCGCGAAGATGTTTGACCTTTGACGCTCATTAACTTAAGTTTATCATACTTATGGAGGTTTGAATGATCACTTCCTGCCGAATCGTGTATCGCATTACACGCCGAGCATTATCACATGGCTGGTTCCACTCGCGCCCCGCACGGCCGCATCGGGGGGCAGTGTCGCAGTGAGGCGACGGGCCCCGGGGGGCGGGTGGGGGCGGCGCGGGGGGCCGCGGGGGCGGCGCTGCGGCTAGTCTGGTATGTCACTCGGGGGCGGCGCGGGGGCGGTGGTGTCGGGGGCGGCGACTGTGTGGCGATCCTCAGTTCTGCGAACTATGATATCAATTTGATCCGCGGTGATTAGACTGCCAATTAAATTCGCAGATCGCCAATTAACCTGTAGTTAAAGTACCTGTAATTGCAGTAATGCACCTGTAATTAAAGTAATGCATCTGCAATTATTCCATTGTTATCCTGTATTTGTGATTAAATTACTCGCGATTTCCGCAATCAACCCATTGTTACTGCCCGCGGTAATTGATTAATCCGCCAATAAAAACGCGGATTAAATTAATCGAAAACTAACCTGACCTGGATCAGAACTCTTGTTGCCTAACTACTATTGTATTACATTCAATGCCCGTTGAGTCACTGTTTATTCATATCTGCGAACACTCTTCCCTATATCCCTGTATCCCTTCGCCGGTGCAGCAGCCCCCGTGCTCTAGCTCTACAACAGCCTCACCAGGCAGAAGGAGGTCTTCGTGCCCGAGAACGGATAGAGGGTGACTTGGTACACTGCGGACCCACAGTCTTCGATGCCTCCTCGCACATGGAGCACACTCGGTCGTACATCACGTTCGACATCCTGATGCGGGTGCCTTCCGATTACGTTGGGTACTATGTGCTTTACGTGTACGTCATGAACATCACCGATATCTACGACAAGATCATCAATAGCGCCAGGCAGAAAAACCTGTTCGAAAAGTACACCTCCTTGGAATACACGCTCGAAGAGATTCTGTAGGACTCGAAATTGGTTGTTTCAAGGTTTTCCAGAATCTTCTTCGATAAAGAAAAACTGGGGTTCCCATTTAAGATTTCAAAATTACCCCCGCGCCCTTAAATGAGTTGGTGGGGGAGTTGGTTTGTCCACGACGATATTTTATAGCACTTCAAAATACTCTTTCAATGTTTCAATTCAATTGATGACACATTGCAGACTACTCGATAAAATAAAAATAAAAAGAACCACACGCGTGACAGATTATATATATGAAGTATTATACCGGGCTTTTTTTTCCTTATTACACATATGATGGACAATGTATAACTGGTTGCCTGCATCTACCCGCAAGGTATTTCCTATGTGTAGTTCTAAAAAAAAAAAAATCAACTCATTAGCGGCGTCGGTGCAAGCAACCTGTCAATTTTGGCATATGTTACACATAGAGGTTATGTTTTTATTCAAGGCAATACACGACAGGGTTTTTGAAGACACGCAGAGTATTCGTAATGTATTGTGGATTTATGCCATTGCAAGCAGTACGTATACGGCCTTTCAATTCATCTACGTTATGTATTTGTAAATCATTAAAAATTTTACTTTTCAGGTAACCCCAAAGAAAATAATCATTTGTTGACATATCAGCTGCTCTTGATACATTACGAATACTCTCGTGTATTGTCTTGAATAAAAACATAACCTCTCTGTGTAACATATGCCATAATTGACAGGTTGCTTGCACCGACCGCTAGTTTACACCTCGGAAATTTCTTGCGGGTAGATGCAGGCAACCAGTTATACATTGTCAATCATATTTGTAAAAACGAAAAAAAAAAACGGTATATATATATAATGCTATTATATTATATATATATATATATATAATACTATTATATATTATATATATATATATATATATATATATATATATATATATAGAAGTGTTACGGTGCTAGTGGTCTAAACGCCGGCGGACTGTATTCGATATACTGCTCGAGGTCCTGGTTTATATAACGCCGGGCGAAATTTAAATACTTTTATGTAATGTACTCTGTAAATTACACAAGTAGTTAAACATTTATTGAACGCTATTATTGTTATCACAGATTAGATATCCCTTATATTAAATTAATCACAATACCGCAATACCGTCGTAAAATAGAAACTAGAACATGATATTTAGAACGCTTTATACATGTACGATATTGATAATAAGAGTAAGACTTGAGTAAGATAAGAGTTAGTAAAAGCTGTTCTGGGTGAGTAACAATAATACTTAGAAGTTATAAAACACTTCATTAAAAAACTGCAAGATAAAATTTTATTTCCATTGGAGATTCATTCTTCGGTCGAGGATTCGTCGAGGTAACACGCTCTGATAGGAATATGAATACAACCAATACAATTAAAACAGAATATTTTGCCAGCAACATAACTTAATTTTAAATTTATTTTTATTTTATAAAAACAAAATTAGGGGTATAAAAAAGTCTTAAATAGAGTTTTAACCATTATACGGAATTAATTAATACTGATTAATCTTAATTCATGTTTATTTAAACAGAAAAGAGAAATTTTAAAACCAGGTGGTCAAAATAAGCAAAAAAAAAAATCCAAAAACCCAAAAATGAACAAAAAGGAAAAACGTTGAAATGTAATTCTACAAAGATATTTAAGAAATTAATAACGTGTGTCGCCTCCACGCGCTTGAATGACAGCCGCATATCTTCGAGCCATGCTTGCAATCAGAGTTTTTATACATTGTTGTGGTATGTTGTCCCATTCTTCAAGAACAGCGTCGAACAGTTGTTGATGATTAAGTGGGGGTTCTGGGCGGTTTCTGAGCATCCGATCAAGATAATCCCATAATTCTTCAATGGGATTGAGGTGTGGACTAAGAGGTGGCCAATTGAGCAACGGGATATTATGCTCTTGCAAAAACATTCTAACCTGGAAAGCAACTTAAGGTCTTGCATTATCGTGTTGGAGGCAAAACTAAGGTTGAGCTTCCAGCAGCAGCAGGTAAAACTTGTTCGCTAAGGATGTCGTCAATGCTGGAATGATGAATGCTGTTCGCTAGATTCATCATTCCCTGCACAAGAACAAAGTCGGTACGATTGTCGTACGTTATACCTGCCCATACCATATCTGATCCGGCACCAAATTTATCAATTTCTTGAATAACGCCATCTAAATATCGTTCTCCTAGTCGTGCCCAGACTCGCACACGTCCGTGACAATATGTCACACAATATTGATTCATCCGTAAACATAAATGAGGAGCACCGCTGGATTCCCCAGTTTTGGTAATGTGTTGCAAATTCAAGTCTGTTTCTTCTGTAATCTAATGTTAGACGAGGCTTTTTAACAGGCCGTGTATATTTTAAACTCGGCATACCACGGAGGGACTTACGTTTAACATTCTTGCAACATATCGCATTGATCGTCAATCTTGGAGTAAAGCAACAGCCTGTGACACTTCTACTTCGCTCAAATCCCTCAACTTAGATGTATATCTAAGGATGATATCTAATGCTAGTATCCTGGCTGAAGAACTTAAGAACATGGTACAATACTACAACCACCGAAATGTTCAGAACAGCAGTGAATAGAGTCAGGATTGCCGTGTAGATGGCCAACATCCGGTAACGGATAGGCACGCAAAGAAGAAGAATGTATGGGCTTGATACCGATTTTAGAATGACTTATTTACTGTATTACTATGGTTTTAAATTTTTTTCAGCCATTATCAAAGCACTTGGTTATTAGTGAAAATTCAATTTTAGGCAATATAAGGTGGTATATTCTGATTTTTCTAAACTGGCGTGCACGTCATCAAAGAGCTGTGCGATGAGGTTTTTTCGTACCAACGTGATTGTTTTCGAGAATATGCATAACAATAGTTTAAGAATCGAAATTAATCTGAGGATCATTTGTTACATAACACTGATCACCGGTGGTTATAAATAGGTAATCGGTGTATTAACCGCGGACACAATTTTCGCCTGCCAATCATGTAATAAATCATGTTATGTTGGCATCCGCTATATTTTTTCGGCGACGATGCCACATCTTTTTCACTAATGCTTCAAACTTCTTTGACGTCTAACTTGTTACATTTGATCGATTATTACAATGCATATTTTACCATTGTAGATGGTAAACCATAACGACAGGATTGATATCTGTACGATAAACGGCAGAGAAGTCGATGAATGTGATACGAACCGCGCACTGTCGCACAAGATTGCACGGGCGCAACAGCTGATTGCAGCCATTTTTAAAAACCCAGGACAACTGGTAACCTTGTAAAATTGTGCCATCATTATTATGATTATTATTTTGATGACGTGCACGCCAGTTTAGAAAAATCAGAGTATATAAGCGTTATGTACTGCTAAAAATAGACCGGTAACGTTCAAGTCCATCTTTTAATTATTATCAATAGCAAACAATACTTATACCGCCTACTAGACAAAAAATAACCGTATTTAACCCTTTTTTGTAGGTGTTTCCCTAATTTTGTAGAGCAGTGTATATATACGAGGGCGGTTTGACGGAAGAATGACTTTTTAATGAAAACGTTATTTTTCTGTTAAAAATATATTTTATTTTTCAACATAACACCCTTTCAACTGTACACACGTAGCACAGCGAGTTTAAAGTTTTTTTAAACCTTCCAAAAAGTAATGTTTCAGAAAGTCTTCAAAATATGAATTTGTCTTGGTTATCACCTCTTCATTTGTATGGAATCTTTTTCCACCCAGCCATTTTTAAAAATTTGGAAATAAAAAGAAATCATTGGGAGCCAGATCTGGCGAATATGGCGGATAAGGCAGTAATTCGTAATGCAATTCAGCCAATTTAGTTGTAGCAATTGCAGACGAATGAGAGGGCGCATTATCGTGATGGAAAAACTTTTTTTTTTTCTTCATCAAATGCGGTCGTTGTTTTTCAAGTTAGGCATCAAAACGTGTCAGCTAATCAGCATAATACTGGCCAGTTATAGTTTTTACTTTTTGTAAACAAATAATAAAGATTACACCTTTTGAATCCCAAAAAACTGTGGCCATAACCTTATTGGCCGAAAAAGTGTTTTTGCCTTCTTGGGAGCATGTTCGCATGGAGAAATCTATTATTTACACTGTATTTTTGTTTCTGGAGTACAATGATGTATCCAAGTTTCATCTACTGTGACATATCGACGAAAAAAATTCTTTGAATTACGTTGAAGACGGCCAAACATTCTTCTGAATTTTTAATGCGAGCGCGCATTTGATCACCATTAAGCAAACGCGGCAACCATCTCGCGGATAGCTTTTTCTTATTGAAATGTTCATGCAAAATATTGTATACCCGTTCGGTTGAGATGTTTACTTCATTAGCTATCTCACGAACTTTTATTCGACGTTCGCCAATTACAAGGCCATAGAGTTTATTAACCATTTCTGGAGTTGTTACAGTAAATGATGGTCTCGGACGATATGCATCAACCGTGCTCATATGGCCACTATTAAAAGCAGAAACTACTTACAAATCTTCCCATTGGATGGAGCAGATTCTGGATAATATTTACGTAACTTTTCCTTAGTTTCTTTAATTATTTTTTCACGAAAAAAGTAATGATTAGTCAACACTCGAAATTACTTTTTCTCCATATTTACACAATAACGAAAACAGTTTTCTCCAAATAAGTATAAAACATAATCAATCTGTCAGATCGGTGCCAAATTTTGACAGTAGACCTCCGAAAGACCTCAGGAGCTAGCACATAATCACTATAGCGAAAGTGTTACAAACTTTTGAAAAGTCACTCTTCCGTCAAACCGCCCTCGTATATACATATATATATATATATATATATATATATATATATATATATATATATATATATATATATATATATATATATATATATATATATATAGTACAGGGTGAGTCTTTGCCGATGTTTAGTATGACGATCTCGGAAACTACCGGAGATAGAGAGACGATTAAATAGGGAAGCGTTGCAGTTTTAAAAGCTCAAATTAATGAGCTCCTTGTTTTTTGAAAAAATAAAATGAATGGCTCACTAAATATTTCGAAATGGGCCTATGGCTCCGTTATTATTGACTTTAGACTAAATGTGTTTAAGGGAAAAAAGTAATTATGTGCTTAATAATACCATTAGATACCCAACCCAATGTAAATTTTGTACGCGCCTCGGGCCGTCGAAAAGGAGACATAATTGATTTAGTAGGGAGACAGCCCACGTCAGAGCGGAGCGCTTGCATCGAAATTTCAAAAACTTAAAGCCCGATTCATTCACGGCATTCACAGACACACCGTTAGCGTACACAGTCGGGGGATTGCTGGTATTGCCAATATTCTCAATGATGAATTTGGGTGGTTGAGGGTTGATGATGATTAAGAAATAATAAGGCACTGTGGGGCGTCCCACAGCGCCCCGTGTACCGTTCGGTCACGTAATGAGGGTTGTAAATGTTTTTAACTAAGAAAATCCATTCAAATACCATGTGGTCTACATCTTTAGAAATATGTTTTTGTTATTAGTTTTACGTTGCCATTAAAAACTGGAAATATTTTTCTAAATGAAAACTTCTCATATGTATGTATATTGTTTACAAAATAAGTTAAGTTCAGTTGTTTTCTCTATTCAACCTTCATTCATATTTTTAAATTTAAACTGTTTCACATCAAGTCAACTAAAATAATTAGAAAAAAAATAAGTAAGACTATAGACTTTGGAAACAAAAAATACAGGACTATAGAAACATTTATTTTATGTGTAGTCTTTACTCTGCTGCGAATCTCTGCTGCTGAATATTTAAACATGCAAGAAGTAAATCAAGGAATTCACTATAATTTTATAATAAATCTTGAATGTATTCGATAGTTCTGAAATATTTTTTATATTGATTAAATTTTATGTTATTTTCTTACATCTTAATATTTATTTTGAAATATACAGGGTTGGGCAAATGTATCGAAACACCTGATTTCTGTCTAAACTTTATTATTATTGTTACTCTTAAAACAAATATTAGTAGAGTTTCTCTCTATTCAGTGGCGTACTTTGTTTACCAGCAGCTAACATACTTTTCCAGATATGACGTCATTCACAGTTTTTTTAATGGATGACTGCATATTTTGACATTTTCAAATGGACAATTTTTCAACAATTACAATGATATAGGGATTGGTGAGTATGCTATTTGTGGTTTTTAAAATACTAAATAAAATACAGAGAAATAAATAATTATTATTTGATGAAAATAAAATTGTTGTTTTATTAAGAACTTGAATATTACAAGAAAAAAACAAATGTTCAAACTCGAGACCTTTAGCAATCTGACAATAACCTAATCGATCAACGAATGCTCTTTAGGAGTGCTATCATATCTTAATGCTATCATCTGAGTTTGAAGAAATTATTATTAAAAAAAAATCAAAAATCAATGATTAAAAAAAACCAAATACTTCATGATTTATTTAATTTACTTGATTTTTTCTATATTTCTGATTAATTTTTGCCAGTTTAGATATGATTTAAATCAATTGATTTACATCACTATTTAAATTATTTTTGTTATAAATTCTTGAATTTGGACAAGAATTGATGATTAAAACAATATTCTGTGTACCTGTACCATGTGATGGACCGAAAATGCAAGAAAAGAAAATTTACTTACTTACAATTATCTACTTTAAAGCATGCTAACTCTATAGTTGCATTATATTTTTAATTGTTCACCAATTAGAATGCACAAACAGTGCGAAAACAAAGATTAATTTTAAAAATCAATTTTGATTTAAATCAATAACTTATATTCAAATATCAGTTTATTTAAATCATGATTTAAATCACACGAACCCTGTCCATAATTGAACGGCAATATTATTAGTTCATACGGAAACTATCTGACAGTAAAACATGATTTTGTTTTTACTCACCTACTGAGAATTGACACCTCCAAGTCACGTTTTACAAGCAGAAACGTCAAATTCCTATTCGAGTTCATTTCCCGGTCTTCGAGCAGAACTCAGAAAATTAGAAGAAGAAAACTGACCATTTCACTGTCTTATTTTCTTTTTGAATTATTTTATTTAATATTTTAAACACCACACTTTAATTGTTGAAAAAGTGAATTTGAAAATAATGTAAATTTGATGAATTTACATTTAAAACATTGCGTGAAACAATTTATGATAAAATCACTAAATCTTTTAGTACGGAAATTAATTTCCTGGAGCACAATTCGGAATGCCACGAACATAGAAAATACTTTATTCATTTGTTAATAAACACAAAGATTTTCAAGTGCTACGGCAAACAAAAAGGATGACCTCAACGATCATCATAAAGTAAAAATTTTAAAACACAAGTAAATAAATATTGTTTTTTATTCCAAATGTTTTATATTATTTTTATTAATTTAGGTTATCATATACATTTACCCTATTTACGCTACAGTTGCCCTACACTTACCCTTAATATTTTTATACGGAACTTTATTCTATTCTTAGCAACAATTAACATATGTCTAGTTTAGAAAATATGTATTGCAATTAAATAAACCTTACGTACTTAAACTTAACACATACGTTTACATTTAATCGACCAAACAAAAGTATGCATTGTTATTAAACTATGAGTCCTGAAATGACTGCAATCATGCAAATGAATTGAGTGCTCAAATGAATCTGCAACTTCGATGCATTTTAAAATTGTTTTAAAATAGTAAGTAGGCACTTTCGTTCCTCATACGAGGGAGGAAAGTTCTACTTTTCCTTCCACGGGAGGCAAACAACTTTGCCTCTCGTGACTAATACTTAGAATAGAAACATTAAATAGCTGTAATAATTGTGTATGGTTTTCTTTTATTGATAGCGCTGAGGATTACATGACCCGAGGCTTTAATAGTATTCACAACCGTGGTGTATATACTATATTTTCACTTCTAGAACAATTGCAATAATTTAAAATTAAATATTAAAATACAACAAACATCTGTCATTACATCAATCAAAATTTGATATTGATGAAGCTAAGGCCGTATAATTGTGGTACATATACTTAGTACGCGAGAAGTACAAAAAAATCGCCGAAAGGCGAAACCTTGAAAAGCTACATACTCCGTTGCAAAGTATGTATTCACATTTATTTTAGTCAGTTCAAAACGTTCAACATAATCTCCTTCGAACCACGCACCGGGTTTATTAACCGTATTCAATACGTATTTCATTCAACCGGACCACAACGGTAGCCGTAATCTATTCAATGTGCGACATAAGCCTCAACCTTTTTAAATCCTCGTACAATATGCTTATTCTAAATATTATATTTTGACATTTGGTTTTTCAATTGTCATGCAAAAGAAAATATAATATTTATGCAAAACACTGTGAAAGGTCGTAGAAAAAATCATATGTATTACTCGGGAGTAAAGATTAGATTTTGATGCCCTCCGCTTCGCGTTGGGCATCAAAATATCCGCGGGAGGAAATGATGCACTTTGCTCCCTTGTAATACAAATAGCTATTGTTTCACTCCTTCATACGAATATCTATTTGGTTGAAAGCGTTGACTAAAATTCCGTTTAAAATTAGTTAAAAAAACCTTAAAAATCAGTAGATCTAAAAAAAACTGAATGAATTGAAAAATTGAAAGCTGGCATAAAATTTTCCTTAAAAAATCGTAACGTTTCATTTGGACCTGTATATAAATATTAGAACAATTATAGATGGAAATTAGAGATTTGACATTGGTTTTAACATTTTTGTGAATTACTGGTTTGGTATCAACGTAAAGAAATGTAATCAACGTAAAACTATTATTGCTCATCTAATGATAAAAAATCATAATTTTCGTCGTTTATTTGTTTAAAAATATTAATTTAAAACTCTATTTTCGTTTAAGTAATTATTTATTTTTAAAATAAAAAATCGCAATCCGGTTCAGAATGTTAACACATAAAAAATTATTCATTAAAAAATGTACTTCCTAAATTAAAATATTTTTAATTGCCTTTGCATATCAGGCAAAATTGTCTAAAACTAAGAACAGTATATTTCTTGTGGGTGGCACATATTGTAAATTAATTTGCAGGCTTCTGTGTATCGTCTTGAACGAATTAGTAGATGATGACTAATTACTTAGTCGAAGTCGGTAGCGAACGCAATTTAAAATATTTCAATGAAGGAAGTACATGCTATTTTACTGCATAATCTGAAGTAGGTACCTTAATATAAGTCAAATACAAAATAAATTATTAAACTACAATTCTTCAAAAAAAAAAAAAAAATGGTAGCGGTACTAAAGTTCTGCAGCACTTTAGCCGCGCCGCGCCGGCCTTGTGGTATGATTTTTCTAATTATATGCAAACAAGTTGTAACCACGCGTACAGCACGTTATAAAGGCATCCATAATAATATATTTTCGGGCTCGGGCCGCCCAATTTGTAATGTTTAGATCACAAAAGTGAGAGCGCGCATTGTGTCCATCTCCTTCCGAGCCTCCCACCATCAAAAACACTATGATAGTGCGAAATTTCTACAGTCAACCCCGGAATTCAACCTCTGAACACGTTTGAGTTAGGCAAATTCATAGCAATTGGTGGCACCATATACATTGAGTATCCATAAGGGTATTATAATCAATGATAATACTGTCTAACCGATTATTTTATTTAAGCTATAATTTTTGAGATATGACACAAACTTGTGTTGTTTCTAATGGAAACCATAGTTGGCCATGACTGTATAAAAAAAGGCCCCTTTTCAACGATTCTATTGATATATCACATGACATAGATATAGTTTATAAATAAATTTTAGTCATTTTTTACTATTCATTTTTGAACCATTCAAGAAGTACGCTCTGGAAAAAAATTGACAGTTGCGCAACGCGTTCAATAATAAAATTCAAGTTAGTTATTAAAACTTTTTTTTCATTTCTGAATTAGAAACATTATTATTTTGCTGTGAAATGTTTACTCCGTTGGGGCTACAATTTTAAATTAAAATAATTTTTGATAAAACAAAACTACATAACTACAAAACTACTAAACAGCGGATGACAGACGATAAATCGAGAAACAATAAAGGATATTAGAACGTAAGTAGAGTAACACCAAATCAATGTAATTAAAGTTAAAGTAAAGGAAAGTATTTAAGACTAAAGATGTTCAAAAGGTTCTATTACGATTAATGCACAAGTTGCACCTTTGTATAACAGAATTTGCTGCTTTTCTAACGGAGCGTCCAATTATATTAGTAAAAACTTGTAGTACAGGTTCTCTAAGGTTATATACTGTATCGTACGATGTTTGATACATCCTATTTTTTGCATTCCCCGTAAATAAAAACTGACAGATCGGAGGATCGAGATGGTAATGCAACCGGAGCGTTTCTTCCTATACATGAGTTCCTATTCATGGGAATATTTCATTTAAATAATTTCGTATCGTTAGCTGATTATGTGGTGGTGCCCCATCATGTTGAAATCATTCGACCATAATACGTCTCTGTAAGGGCAATTCATCTAACATATTATCAAAATCATTCTGCGGAAACTAACGATAACGATCACCAGTTAATGTACCATTAAAAATGTACGGACCAAGAATTGTTGAACCAATGACGCGGGCTTTCTTGCATCCATAAATGTTAATGTCTATTAAACATGCTGCAGTTTGTAAATTGGTTTCACCGTCCACAAAAGTTTAAATCTAAACTGTGCGTCAGCTTCAAACATGTTGGTAAACTAAATACAATATTCTACATGCTTATTGTAATCATCAGGGTGTAGTGTTTGTACAAGTGATAATTTATAAGGATGAAACCTATGCTTTTTCAGTACTCTTACAATGGTACGCTGTGACTTCCTGCTTCCGTTTCAATTTCTCCTCTTGAAATCGCTGGATTTTGCATTACACTTGCGAAATGCCACACATACGCGTATTGCTAATACGTTCACTTCTGCTTCTTCATCAATGCCTCTTGCAGTTCTATTTAGTTTACAGAAAGAACCGTACTCTCCCAAATTGTCATACAGTCTCTTAAAGGTAGGCAGAGAAGGTTGGCGACGATCAAAATACCTTTCAAAATACTGTTGTGCAGCTTGTAAGGCATTTTATGGCACAAAATGTAACACTCAATCATATCGCGCTTTTCTTGATTAGAAAAATTCATATTGATTATTTACGAAGCCTCAATCAAAACTAATTATAAACTGAATGATTTGCATCTGTCGATAATTGTCGTTTGCACCTATTAATTGTTTCCATAGCGTACTACTTCGAATAATTTTAAATGAAAAGAAAAAAGTGGCCATAATTTAATTATTTATAAACTATAACCATGTCACGTGGTATATATTTAGAATCGTTAAATCGGGTTTTTTATAAAGTCATAGCCGACTATCGTCTCCATGAGAAAGAAACAAATTTTGTGTCATAACTCAAAAATGATAGCTTAAATAAAATAATCAGTTAGACTGTATTACTAAGCACGTAATTACTTATAACTTTTTCTTTTACACATTTTTTCTAAAGTCAATAATAACAGAGCCATAGGCACCGAAGAAAATAACAAAAAAACGTAATTTTGGATATATCAAATTAGGCATGCATTATTTCCAAAAATACAAAAATCTCATGAAATTGAGCTCGCAAAACTACAATTATTTCCCCATTTAATCGTCCCTCTATATCCGCTAATTTCTGACATCCCCATACAAACATCGAAACAAACTCACCTTGTATATATATTATAAAACCTAGTTCGTGCACTGGCGATTTGCGATTTGATTGGTATAGTATAAGTTCCCGCATAAATACTTTCAAATATAACCAATCAAACAAAAATCGCAAATCGCAAATCGCGTGTGCATGAACTAAGCTTTAGTTACAGTTCATAATCGTACGGCCGATCATAATATCTACAATATTATATTATATCTCTCCGTTTTATAAATTTTAGTTTGTTGTTTAATATGTTATTTATAAGTTTTACTATATTATATGTAGGTGAATTAATTGATGAAAATATTGGTCTAGTAAGTCTATAGGGTGTCCTAACTGGAGTAGGATTGCATGGGTATCTTTCTTATTTTGAAAGCTAGAGATCTGGTTAAATCGGCAATGTTATGCAGTTTTGTATGCTGGTTCAGATTAGGTTTAAAATTTTTCAAAATTCCGAGCAGTTTATTATCATTCTAAAATAACTAAAATCGTGGTTTTCTAAAAACTCCGATATTTCCATAATTATTAAAGATGCGGAAATAAGTTTAAAACAACAGTTACTTGATTCGATCGCATACAGTTAAGAATCAAGTCATAACAAAAGCCAAGAAGGCGGTTTCCGAGATATTAATAGCAATTTTTTTATTTTAAATGGCTGCCATATTTGATTTTTACACGTTTAAATCGTCTTTTTTCTCTTTTAAACAATGTATACCCACCTATGTCAAAATAAAAACTAAGGGAAATATCAATTGTTCCAACTATTATTTTTATTCTATAAACTATTTTTAAAACAAATGTAAAAAAAATAAAAAACATAATACAACTAAGTTGTAAAATAACAATAAATTGTAAAAAAATATTGTTGGCTAAATATCCAAAAGGAAGCAAAACATAATTGACAGCGGTTTAGAATATGGCCTGTTACTTACGCAATGTGTTGAAAATAACGCATTTTATTGCCTGTATCATTGCTTCACGTAGTTCATCTACATTATTATAATTGAAGTTACTTCCATAAATACTGTTTTTTAAAGTACCCTACAAATAAAAGTCAAGAGGCGTCAAGTATGCAGATCTGGCTGGCCACCAAACAGTTGAATTAGTCGCTATTACTTTATTATTAAAACGGCCATTTAAATAAGTAATAACATATCTAGCATTGAGTGGAGGGGCGCCATCTTACTGGTTCTATATTTGAATATTTTGTGCTAAAGGTACAAAATCATCCAATAAGTCTTATAAGGTTGTTTGAAGAATTTCCAAATGACGTTGTGCAGTTAGAAATAATATAGCACCATGTAAATGTGCCACAAAAAAACATTAAAGCCGAAGCGCACTTGGGCTTCTAATCCACAATTAGAAAAATAGGATGCATCTACCCTTAAAATTGTATTTAGAAAATCACCACTTTCCGTAATTTTGTTGATTAACCTTCTGCAAAATGTTAATCTACACATGTTATCATTTGCTTGTAAAGTGTGAGAAATCTGCAGTTTATAAAGATGAAACTTGGGCTTTTTTAATATTGTTGATCCTCTAGATCTAGATACGTTAACTTGATTTTTTATTTGGCGACTTGAAAGTTCGGATTAGCGAACATTTAACGCTTTCAATTGTTTTTGGCAAATAACTGTCAGAATTTTGAACATTTTTATAATTTATTGTTATTTTACAACTTAGTTATGACACGTTTTTTAATTTTTTTTTACATTTGTTTTAAAAAGAATTAAAAAAATAAAAATAAAAATCGCAATAATTAATATTTCCCATATTTTTCATTTTGATATAGGCTGTTATACATCGTTGAAAAGAGGAAAATAAAGTATATTTAGACGTATGCAAATCAAATATGGCGGCCATTTAAAATAAGAAAGTTACTAATAAAATCTCGGAAACAACCATCTTGACGTTTGTTTTGACTTGATTCTCAAGTTTTTGCGATTGCATCAAGTAACTTTCATTTTAAAATTTTTCCACATCTTTAATAATTATGAATATATCGGAGTTTCTATAAACTCTATAAAATAGCGATTTTTAGTTTTTTAAGTATTGAAAAATAAGAGTTTTGAAAAGTTTGTAAAATAATCTGAACCAGCATATAAAACTACACATTACCTATTTACGCAGATCTCTAGTTTTAAGAATAAGAATTGCGTAATTTTGGTTGTATGGTTGTAAACTGTCCTTATCGTTTTTAGGTTTGCTACATTGGGATTATTTTATTATATTATTGTTTGTGTATTTTTCTATTGTATTTTTGTATTTTTATTATTGTTTTTGTTTTGTTTATGATGGAATTTTTCGGTTTTTATTATATCTGTTTCTTTGTTAGGGATTACTTATCCTGGAATTTTATCGGCTGTAACTACTATCAAATTGTTCTTGATATTATGTTTTTATATTTTTAAGTGCAGCAGCGCCGGGGCGGGTGATGGGTTCTATTTTATTACTAGACGTCTCAACATACCACTTACTTACCCCTCGTGCATAGGCAACCTATTATACATGGTGGTGTGTCGGGAAGAGCACCCTAAGGATTGACGTGTAAAAATTTAGATATTGATATTGTCTGCCCTAATGATTTTAGAGAAAAACTGTAATGAACTCTTTTGTAGAACAATAAATACTACGTCAATTTTGACACACATGTAAATAGTTATTTAAGCATTAAGAGAGGTAAGTATCGTTTACCAGTCGAGGTTGAGTTTGCGCCCGAGCGACAGCGAGGGCTAGCAATAAAGACCGAGACTGGTCAAAACTTACCTCTCGAATTGCTTAAAACTGTTTTTCCACTCCTGAAGTTGGTTTAATTGTTTGTGTTTGATTGATTTATTTTCGCAACATGAACAAAATGTCAGTACGGATTTGGTTGCTAAGACTATTTTTGAAACAAAGTGTGAATATCAGAAATTGCATTCGTTCAGTTGTAAAATGAATCCCAATGAAAATAAACAAGAAATTGCCATTGAAGAAGCTGCAGATGCTGTCTGTTCCTTCCTACTGCCGGAGAAGTTGAAGGGGTGTTATCAAAATGCGTGTAAGTGTTTTAAAGACTGGTGCGGGGTGATGAGCAACGGGAAGTAAGTAATCACTTACTTCCCTGAGGGAAGTACGTGATTACTTACTTCCCGTTGTTCATAGTAACCAAATCTTTATCGGTAAGTGGAGTTTACTTCCACCAAATGAATGTTACAACAGTGTACTTACCATGCAGGGAGTGAAAATAATAAGTTTCTTTGCTTTTTATATTCAATACGCCCATGATTTGTTTTTAAAGTGAACTTCCATTTCGTCAATATTTTAGGTTATCGATAATGACAAATAAAAAGTAATAGCATACATTGACGCAGTATTTTTAGCTCTACAAAACAATTCATTATAGTTTTTCTCTAAAATAAATAGGGAGGACAATATTTAAAGATTTAAATTTTTACATGCAAATCCCTATGGTGCATTGTCCGATTCACCACTCCACTAATTTTTCGATAAGTAAAATCAAAATGTAGATGTTAAGATCAATTAAAAATGGTATTGATATTTTTTCGTGCGACAAAGGAATCGTTCCATCATTCGACTCTTCACAAGTTTACATCGCAAGTAATGTATCGCAATCGCAGTAATTTGTGCAAGCAAAGCATGTTTTAGTATTACTAATTACGTATTAGGCAATTTTGCTAAATACCAATGTTTACCATTTATATATGAGCGTTAACATACAATCATATAATTTTTGTTGTAGCTTGTATAACTGTAAAGTAATATAATTAGGATTATAATTGTTTGCACCTTTTGTGAGGTGTGTGGACAAACGTCGTGTAACAGTGAATATGGAGTTATTAAATAACTGCTGTTGGTCATGGGCTGGTAATTCCTTGGTTGGGTGCATTTTCAGGTGCAATTATTCGGGCGAAATACGCTGAAATTCTCATATTAGATTGTTTAGGCAATGGCGCAGTGAGTCTGCACAAAATTTAATGGATTGAGGTGAAGAATTGGGCCGCAGAAAATTTAAAGAATATATTATTTTAATTATCATTATTATTAATAATAACTGAATAAGAAACGTTATTATAAAGTGAGCCAACACTTTGCGTCAAAATGATATGCCACTATAATTTTATGATAGTTTCAATAACATATAATTCAGTTACGAGATAATAACAATTTTTCTGAGGTATTGCGAAGTAATTCAGCAGGAATAAACGAACAGAGTAATATTTGGTAAGTAGACGTTATTACTAAGAAACAGTTATCTACATGACCACACTGAGGAGCCAATCGCCAGGGACACACATAATGTGGCAGCACAATAATATCACATTATGCTACACTCCATTCAACTTTTTCTTAAAATTTTTCGTATTCAAGTTTTTGTCAACTTGAATATTTGTTGGTGTGTAACATATTATTGTAGTAGTATTATTGTTCTGCCTCATTACGTGTGATCCTGGGAGTTTGTTCTTCACAATTGTCACGCAGAAAACTTTGAAAAATGTTGAAATTTGTTGAATTATAGACTGATCTATCAAATCTGACAAATCATACCTGGGAGCTGACATCTTCTCTCGCCATAATCCCGTTGTAGCAATTCAGCAATTCTGAGCTAGATTTCAAAAACTTTAAAAAACACGAAACAGGAACCCATCCGTAATTGACGAAAGCAGATTAAAAGACATCAACATCCAACAGAAAGCAAGAGATAAAATCTATTATAACATTTGCGAGGTTGACAAATGAGATAAACAAGAAGTTGATACTAAATGGAAATCTATTCAGCAAGCAATAATATCTGCAGGTAAGGAGACTTTATTAACAAGAAAACAAAGCTGGATGACAGAACAAATTATAGATCCCGTGAAGTAAAGAACATTATTTAAGAACAACAATATGAACTAAATAACTAAATAACCTAAGAAAAACTGGGTGGTGGAAAAGTGCAGAGAAATAGAAGAGTGTGAAAACAGATATTGCAGCTTTATATGCACAAAAAGACAAAATAAATGATGGATACAAAAAGAAAACAACTAATAGCTATACGAAATTATTCGAACGGAAATATAATTCATACCTAAAATAGTGAGAATATATCAATGCGGTTCCTATAGTTACACATGTATTAATAACTGACAATATTGATAATGAAACTAGTTGAATTATCGGGGATAATACTGCAAATGCTTAAAAACTATCCGATTAATTTTTAAACACAAGTAGTATTTAAGGAGAATAATTCTCGAATATAAATAAAATAAATGCAAGTTCGGATACTGACGTCTCTCGATTAAAATAAATGAATGCAAGTATGCACCTTTTTTCGGCGCAAAATGACTTAAACTGTCTGCAGACAGTGTTCATAGTCTTTTTGGTGTTCTTGGGTACACTTTGAATGACATTTTCGTCAATTTCTCGTTGTGAGATATCTACAAATCGATTGATGACATCAATAAACTTATTTTTTTTATTTGACGTTTCTGCTGTAACAATGTCATGGCGACGTAGAATTTCCAGAGGTAATATAACAAGTGGTATTCTCATTTATAATTGATTTTATAAATACAACGAATTTGAACCACAACGACGAAAATGCACCGAGGCCGAAGGGCGAGGTGCATTTTCCAACGAATGGGATTGAAATAAGTTGTATTTTTAAAATCATTATCAATTTTTGAAAACACCACGAATTACACCACGCTGTTTGAAAGATGAACTTGGTTCATCTTTCTAAACCAACTACTTGGTTTATATCACTTTTATGGCATGTACATGATATGTACGTAATATTTGTTTGTGATATAAACCCAAAAGTAATTTTATTGATTAATAAAAATGTACCACAAAGTAACCGCCAACACCACTCAACAAATCTTATTTTTCTGTTTGCGAACTTGCAAAAAATGTGCTGTTTAGCGGACATTTTTTGCAAGTTCGCAAACAGAAAAATAAGATTTGTTGAGTGGTGTTGGCACCCACAAACAATTTGTAGTCGGCCGCCCAAACGAATTGACAAAAACCTGTTTTTACCACGCATCTGGATTAGGTTTTTTCTAAGCTTTAAAATGAGGTGTCGCATGGTGAGGTTTACCATTTGAAATTTCAAAGTAGGAAGGCCAGGGAGGAGGGTGCAACATATAAAATTTATTTCAAGTTGTTTTTAAACTTTCCCCTCGAAAAGGTTAATCGACGTGTTTTTTTTTTAAATCAAGTCAACTTAAAATCAAAAGTTATTAACACTGGCCAGTTTTGAATTGTACAGACCGTATAATTCAAACAATTCATTATATTCCCTTCCTAAATATATTTCGTGGTGTTCTCAAAATGCGACAATGATTTTAAAAATACCACTCATTTTAATCCCTGTCATTGGAAAATGCACATCGGGAACGAATTGCGACGGAATGGTATGAGGGGAAAATAGGAAAGCACGGTGAAAAAGCAAAAAACGGCAATGGGAAAATAATGCTAAACTTCTGTTTAAAAAACAACATGGTGATTGTAAATACCAGATTTAGACACATAGAAATCCACAAATACACGAGATAGATGAGAAGCAGAAAGGAAAAGTCAATAATAGATTATATACTGGTAGAAAAGGAGAGCAGCATAAAGGTTATAGACGCAAGAGTGAGAAGAGGAGCGGAAACAGGAAGCGATCACTATCTACTGACCATGACAATAATGGAAACACGAAAGGATAGGGCAATACAAAGTAAAGAGGTGAAAAACAATCGGAAAATAACTGTCAAAACTTACGAGCTAAAAAAGCAGGAGGTATGGAAAAAATACGAAAGACTAGAAGAAAGGGGATTCAAAGAGGAAATTGATAAGCAAGAAACAAAGGTTGAATTAATACGGGAAAAGTTTAAAAAAACGATAAAAACACCAGAAAGAAGAACGTGCGGGACAAAATATGCAGCAGCAGGAAGGAAGCACACATAATGGTGGAACAAGAAGGTAAAGCTGGAAGTAACAAGGAAGAAAATAATATGGAAACAGTACCTGCAGACAGGAATAGAAAAGGACTACGAGAGATACAAGAAACAGAGAAAGAGAACTAAAGAAATACAAAGTGCCAAAGCAAAAGCCTGGGAGGAGTTTGGAGAGAAGATGGAAGAAGATAGCAGAGGGAACCAGAAACTTTTCTTTAAAGTATTAAAAAATCTCAGAACAGAGAAAAAAAACAGCCAACACAATTAAAGAGTAAAAAGGAGTACTACTGACAGAAGAAGATGAAGTCATGAATAGATGGAAAGAACACTTCAAGAAGCTGCTTGAAGGAGAGGATGGAATATACGTAGGATACAGGAATATGAGGAATATAGAAATAAAAGAGTGTGCATTTGCAGATGATATAGTGATATTCGCAGAAACAGAAAAAAAACTGAAAGAGAATGTGGAAATATGGAAGGAGACTCTAAATAAAAGGAACCTGAAGATAAATAGAGAAAAAAACAAAAGTGATGGTGATAACATAGGAGAACAAAAAAACAACATACGAATAAGCAGAGAACAGGTAGAACAGGTGCAAGAATTTAAGTATCTAGGAACAATAATGGACAGTCAAGGAAAATATCAAAAGAACATCAACAACAGAGTAAAAACAACAGAGAGACTGTATATTACACTAAGAGCCTTCAAAAACAAGAAAGAAATATTATAAAATTTGAAGATGACAGTCTTGAGAACAATCTTTGCACCAATACTGACATACGGGAGCAAGACGTGAGTGATTGACACAAGACAAAAATCTGAAATACAAGCGACTGAAATGAAGTACGATTTTTTTTTACAATAACTTTTTTACAAATTAAAGAAGGCTTTTTTGTCCGACACTGACAACGAAAAGTTGACGTTTATTGATGACCTTCATTCGCCGCGATTTTATCGCTCGCCGCGCTATAAAAACAAAAGAAAAACGCGCGTGGTCAATAGCAACCAATAAATAAGCGTTGGTTTAGAAAAACCCAATCGAAAAGTTTGCACAGTACTTAATATTTTTTCAGTGATTGTGGGAAACATTTTGTATGTATTATGAGCAAAAAGTGACATTATTGCTTTCAAGTGAATGCGAAGGCCATTTTCACGTTTAAGTAATAATGTATCACTTTTTGCTCTTAATAAATAAATAACTGTTAAGTGTCCTGCCAAAATATTACTTCAACAAGACACCAATAAGAAAACAATTTAAATTTATCTGTTCATAGTACCAGTGAATGATCCTAATTATTTATTTCCTACATAAATATTTTTTTTATAATACAAATATATTTTTGTAAATTAAAGGATTTCGTGAAATGCTTTCGCTAACAAAAATGAATTTTAACTTCCGTTACATTCTGTTAAAAACAATTAACTACGTTAATTAACAGTTATCGGATTATATCGTTAATGCCCATCACTACTTATTTTGAAACTGGTGAAAAGGGTATAACCTTGACGTTTCTGAAAAATCAACAGTCGGAAAGTGTTTAATAGGAACACTCCCCGGACTTATATCATCACCGCAAACATAAATAATACCGCACAGTATGAATTGAAATAACGTTGTTGGTTCTTTGTAGAGATAGAGATTAGCATGCTTAAGTAAATGTGTTTTTAAATGCTCAATTCAAGATAAACGAGGAGCGAACAATGAAGGACGAAGTCGATATGAGGTGATCGTTCGCATCGATTAAAAACCAGGACGACGCTACGAACCATTAGATTTCTTCTGTGAAGAGCGCGTCCTTGTTTGCAGATATAATTACGCACAAGTGAGCGAGACGTAGGTCGAAGTTATTAAAACATAAAACTCAGAAAGATGACGAGAAATTTAATTTGCACGAAAAGTAAGTAGAATTGTTTAGTTTATATACGGTAGAAACAAATATGATTTCTCAGGATTCTATATTCAGCAAGTAAATTGAATACTAAACACTAATTATAAACTCTAGTGTTTAAAAAAAAATAATACCGAATAAATATGTAAAATGTAAATAAATGTATCGTGTGTTTGAGATAAAAGGCGAACATGGGGCATTGGGGATCACATATTTCCAAATCGTCTGCGTTTTGTTGCTAGGTAACTTTTTTATTCCAAAATAAATTTTATTTTTATTAGTTATCATGTATCTATTTACCTAATTGTAAACAGCGGAGATAAACGTCGCTTGTTAAACAATGTTCCATAACAAACGGTCTGACTTATCGGCCGTTAATAATTCCATACGAAATGTGTACCGATAACCGATGCTGAAAATGTTATTTGGTAGGCTGTGAGAGGGTTTTCAATGGACCAGCAATGTGAATTTCGGGTATTATTGATACCATATCTACTCGAGGTAGTCTCGTCAGTGAACAAAATGTTAAGAACATGCTCATGTTCATTGAGCCAACGACAGTACTGCATCCGCAAATCAAAATCCGTTGGTAATAAAACCTCCACTGGTTGGAAATGGTATGGGTTACAAGCCAAAATGGGCAGTCCGGCGGGAAAAAGGGTATAAGTGCTCTTTGAAACTTGAAAGCTTGCATTACATATTAGGCAATTACATAAGTAGCATAAACGGACGTATATTATATATTTCAATAATTTAACTCAAAGCTGAGTGATTCAACGGAAATCGCCTGTGATATTCATGAACTGCTTATCTTTCATTTTCATTGCAATAAACATAAATGTAATGAATATCGGCGTATTCTTCATTTGAATACATTTAACAAAATGTTATAAACAATAATCAGACTGGCAGTTGTCAATTGAAACAAACAAAAGCTGCTCATGTCTCTAATCGAATCGCTAGCCATAATCTAATCGGATTTTTAATGACCAATGATTTTATATTCTTGTACTTCAACTTAAATGGTTGTAGTTCTATTATGGTCCGGTCAAATTAGAATTTTTGGCGGACATAAAATATATTGTTTTGAAATTTGGTAGACTTACTCTTAAGTACTCTAGAATCGAATATCCGTCGAGATTGCCCTTCCCCGGTGGGGGCCTCATCCGTTAATATTGAAAAAACACCCCCCAAACGGCGAAGTTGTGTAATTCTTCGCAATTATCTCGTTAACGGTGCATCGCCTGATTTTTTAAAAATTTGGCTAACGTTGATGGAAATTAAATTTTGAACAAAAGTTATATTACATGGTTTGTCACAAAAGCTATAGTTCACACGTTGTAGACGCTGGAAGTAAGAAGTGAATACTGGCGCGCGACGCACAATTCGTTTATCGCGCTCTCGTTTCGTAAATAACTACCAAACGACCAGATTTTTGTTAAAAATGCTCATAACTGAAGTTGTAAACCGAGAAATTCACGATCAGAGGACGAAAATCATTTTGACGAATATCTAGCCGTTTTGTAGTTATTTACGAAAAGAGATCCCGAGAAAGGAATTGTGCGTCGCGCACCAGTATTCACCTCTTACTTCCGGCATGTACACCGTGCGAACTATAGCTTTTGTGGCAAATCGTGTAATATAATTTTTGTTCATCATTTTGTTTCCATCAACTTTACAGGGTATGAAAATTTTCAGGCGGTGCACCGTTTACGAGATAATTGCTAAAAATTACACAAGTTCTCAGTTTGGGGGGTGCTTTGTCAATATTAAGGGATGACGCTCCCACCGAGGGAGGGGAAACTCGACGGATTTTCGATTCTAGAATGCTCAAGTATATGTGTACAAAATTTCAAAACTATAGAATAATTTCCGCCAAAACGGCTTTTAGAGGCTAATATGACTGGACTATTAGGAAGCAGCATTTTTAGACACATATTCATTAAGCAAGTTTAACTCAAAATTACTAAATACACACTCCTCTAAGCTCTTTAAGCTATGAAGCCCGAGTTACCAGACACCCTGTATAAAATAACCCACATTAATCAGAGTTGATGTTGCAAGAAAACTCCAATGAAAATATTTCGGTTATCGACACTTAAAGACATCCATATTTTCTACATATTTCTCAGAAAACTGTACCAGACATTGTTTTCCGAAAAGGTCGCAGTAATATGATTGTTATCAACGGAAATCAAATCATATTTAACAAAAAGGACAACAATTTTGGCGTAAATATAAATGAAAATGTTAATATATATTAATAAGTAATAAAAAAATTTGACTGATTTGTGCGCATTATATTTAGCATTCTTCTAAAACTGGAATAAAGTTACTTTATTCAATTCTGACGTTTTTAACCAACGTTATATACCTCTGAGCACAAATCATCAGTAGTTGTTATTTGTTATATTTGTTGTAGTAGTTATATGAAAGTGAAATAAAATGTTCTTGATTCTACTAATGAATTTAAAACTTTTAATTGACTCAAAATAAAAAAAACATACAATATTCTTTTGACAGAATACATTTGACTTCGAGGACACCAGCTTTCCCACTGCTTCTGGGGCTTCATTCGGAACCTCTTCTGGTACAAAAATACTACAATCGTTTTTTTTAAATTCTGATTTGACAATAAATGTCAGACTTTTCACGACTCATTTTTCGACTAAATTGAATAAGATATTGTATAAAACACGTGAGTTCAGGATATTTTTCACTTGAATAAATGAGCCCACTCGTTCTGCCGGGCCCGTGGTCTAAATAATATTCTCGTGCAAAACATCCACTTAACTAACTTGTTATATAAATAACTATTTTCCAATTCGCATTATTAAAATGCTCATTATGTATATTGAATCTCATCATTAAAACAACACTTTAATCGAAAAGGTGAATCAAATGTTTACATTTTCACTTTATTCACTATAACCATTGACACCGTGAATAAAATTAAAAAAATACGTAAATAGGCACTGTCCTTGACATTTTCGTTGTCACCTGACGATGTGGCACTTCACGCAAATTCTTCAATTCTGATAACGAATTGGAAAAAATCTTGTATGATACACGTGAATAAAGCATTTTTTTCTACTCGAAAAGATTATCGCACTCGCCTTCGCCTTTTGCGCTAAACTATTTTTTCGTGGATAAAATACGACTTTATTCACTTATACCATAAATAGCTATTATTCTACTAGTAGATAAGGTTGTTACTTTATTCCATTAGATACTATGTTTTCCCCTCTTTATTAGATACTACATTTGGATATTATGCCACTTTATATATGTAGTTCAAATGAGAATAACAATGGGCCAAAATTAGTTGATTGTGGATTAAATCAATGGCAGTCTAAAAATCACAGATCATATTACCTTCAGTTAAAGTACTTTCAGTAAAGTATTGACATTATTTTAGAATATTAACGTCCATATGCATACGCACCCAGTTAACCCTAGTAGCTACCAAAGCTTAGTAGTTACTAATTTTTAGTACCTATTAAGGTTTAGGAGCTACTAAGTAAGATATTAAAAATGAATTAAAATGTGCATTCGATTGCATTATTAGCATTAACTATTTCGTTATGTATCATGCAGCTTCAAGCCTAGACATTCTGGTTTATGGCAATAAAATTGCTACAGATTCAGTACTTCGTTATTTAATTGCGAACTTTCTCAGATGAAATGAATATGCGGGACCATCAGAATAAAATAGGATAATTGTAATTAGTAATTATTATTGAAGAACTTGTCAACGCTAGTTCTACTCTCATAATTAGCAATTTGAGCACATATATCATCGAGGTGGCCTTCATATGCCATGCACGCGATCTTCCGGTCGTAAAGATAATAAATCTAGATGTAATATAGCAATTATAATAGGCATGCGATCAATGCTTTTACACGATGTGGGGAATAATGTATCTGGCAGCTGTTAACTTCTGATCGAGTGATATGTAGATACAATTGCATCCATGAAAAATATAAATATATGTACTTATTACGACGTCCTGTCATTCGGTCCATAGGCGCAACCTACGGGGGAGCAGCGGGGCAAATGTCCCCCTCGAGAATTACCAAGAGGTGCAATGCATCCCTTGGCAATTTTGAGGGAGCACTTTTTATAGGTAATTTTTGATTGTCTTATATGCGGAGCGCCGCAGGGCGTAAGAGGCCCATGCTTTCTGTTTGAAACCACAAAGTGGCGGGCACAAACAAACGCCAGCGAGAGCACTGCGTTAAAAATGAAATAGAGAGATCTGTCTGTAAAGAATCAAGTACATATGGGGTGTCCCAACGCTCTGGGAACGGTCAACTACGGGGTTATTAACAAAATATCAAACATTGTATTATACAAAAGTTTTGTACAATAATGAGTTGCACTTCATAATAATATTGAAATGTATACAGGAGAGTTCATATAAAACTTGCAGACTAAACTGGAATTTTTTTCAAATGGAATACCCTATATATATATACATATATATATATATATATATATATATATATATATATATTTATCCTGCATAAGTTAACAAGCTCTAATTCGGTGTATAAATTTATTCATAGTTGGCCATCAATAATAAATTTTCATCTGATACGTACTTCACGATGTCATACAGGGTGATTGATATTTGCAAACTGCACCATTTGTTATTATGTTTAACTGGAACACCCTATATATTATTTCATAGTCTAAAAATCCATTGAATCAGCTTTCATTTATTATAGGGCTTCCTATACTCAAACCTAATAGTTACTCTAATATTTTGGAATTTATTCGTAATTTACATATTGTTGTCAATTTTTCTCCATTGTGGGCTTCATTCAAAATAATGAAAAAAATGACACATACCAACTTGACATGAACAAGTAATTAGTGCACTCATTGCAGTCTGTAAGATTCGATAAAAATTTCTTGGTAAAAGTGTATTCTTACTTAGTGGAGTATGAATATTTCTCAACAAGACATGGTCGATATGACTTGTATTCTGGGGAATGTTATAAAAATTGTAATTTGCCATCGCGAGTATATGGAACTTGAGAGAACTATCCTGAGAGACATTGACCAAAAAATAAACCTTCAAAAGATTAGAGGAAAGGTTTGAGGCAACAGGAAATGTAAACTACACCAAACGTGTGCATAGAAACAAACCTGTTTGTAACCCAAAAAATAATTACCTAATGGTTTTAAGGTCAGTTGTGGAAAAACGAAACAAGATTACATTAAATTAATACCCAATTGCGAGGGAATAAGTCTATCACCAATTTGCAGCATTTTAAACACTAATTTCATCCTTACCACATCTACGTATAGCAGTACCTTAGAGGAGCAGATTTTCATGCCAGAGTTGATTTCTGTCACTAGGCACTCATTGCCAACGAAAATAATGGACATTTTTTTAATCTTGTAATGTCTACAGATGGGGCTACATTAAACAATAATGGTCAAGCCACTATCTCCATTACTACAGTTATAGTAATCCTCATTTTACAAAATGTGTGAATATGCAAAATCGATGAAGCACAAATGTCTGGGGTGCTATTGTGGGTACTCCAGGCGGTAGCTCACCATACCACACTAAATTAGATGTTTTTACCGGGGGAGTTTATTAAGCTTTTCCATTTATGCTATTTATACATTAGCGAAATGGACTTTTCGTTTAGAACATAACATTTTAGAAATAGTTAAAAATTCATTCGTTGCACACCTTAGAATTGAAAATTTGAAAACATTTGTAATAAATTACAATTTTTCTGTTGTTACTTTTCACTACTGTAAGGGTTCGGAATATTCATATTTTGTATAAATGAATTTAACATAAAACCACGAAAAATGACTGATATTAATTTAGACGTTTAGCAGCAATTTTAAAACAATTTCATACTCAGATATAAACATTGAAAACACACGCAAAGGCCAAGTATTGTGTTAGAATAGGAAGCGGAAATAATAAGTAATCTGATTAAATATGAATTCAATATGAATAGATTACAAAGGAAATTACGAGAACTTTTATAATCATTAATAAAAGACGCGGCCGATGCTTGGTGACGCAATTATATAAACAATCACAGACGAGACCCGAGCAACCAGGCTGATGACTAATCATCACAATTTGTTATTTTTATATCAGTAACCTTGATATAGGGCATATGTGTGATCACGGGAATGATAATTAATGCTAAGGGGAATCCCGCAGAACAGCTGGGTGGGCGAAATGTTAGTATAAATAGAATCGTCTTGAATGAATACAGATTAGTTGGTTCTAGATTTGAGAGGCGACATGCCGTTAATATCTTCGTCAATAGTATACCCGAATATCATTATAAAGAGTATTATCCGATTTATTTAAAAGTTACTGTTTTCAAAATAATATTAATTATTTCTACTCAATTTGGTAACTGAAGTTATCAAAAACAAATTATAACTATATTATTATAAATAATTTACGGGGTGTAAATAATTTATACGTGCTAATTTATACGTGCCCTGCTAAAGGCGACGTCGTTACAATATATGCAGGTCTTAGAGAGCTCTATTAATTTCTGCCACACGCTTTGAGGGATGGCGTGGAGGTTGATAAGGTAATCTTTCCGGTTTCATTCTCATTCAGACGGGAAAATGTTATTATCTCCAATTGTATTTACCATAGTAGATATGATTAAAGATTCCCTTCAAAAATTACTAAAAACAAATAGCCCGTAAATTATTTATAATTTGCGTTACCAAAATCACGTTCCCTCTCAATGTATTGTAAGCGCCCTGCTGAAAAGCGATGTCGTTACATTATATGCAGTTATTAGAGAGCTTTATTACTTTCTGTCATACGCTTTGAGCGATGGCTTGGAGGTTGTCAAGGTAATCTTTCAGGTTTCATTCTCATTCAGACGGGATAATGTTACTATCTTCAATTGTATTTACCGCGGTAGATATGATTAACAATTTCCCTCGCAAGCTACCAAAAGTCATAAAAATATTAAATAAAATGAAATAAATAAAATCATTTGAATTTCCTATTTAATAAAATTCTGTCATTATAAATTTAAAATGAAGTATAGAAGAGAAGATATAATACTCTTGAGGGTATAAAGTAAAGTATAAATTATTAAAATATAACCTCAATAATATCTCTTCGCTAAAGTGGTAAAACAATATTTAATTATGAGTAATTCGTAACATCAATTTGAATCAAATGAAGATTAAGTTTAAGTGAGAAACATTACAAAATTACAGAAATAAAACTAAAAGTTCATTAAATGAAATAAATCAAATTATCGAAATTTAAAAATCATTATATTCTCTAAGTATAAAATATCAAACTATAATTTCAATAATACCTGGGCAATACTGTGGCAAATTATTGTTTGTTTTGTGTAATGAGTATAATCGAGTTGTAATTAATCATAATACAAATTCATTAATATCAGTCATACGAACAATTTACAATATATATTTAACAAAATTGTATGTATCGAAACCTAGTTAGTGAATCCTAAAGTAATAAATGGAATGTGGCATTGGAAGGCACAAACGATGACATATTTCATGATGTGGTGACATACATTGAGCAGTTTTGCGGGCACGTAGAATTTATTAATGTGTGAAGTCATTGACGTTACTAGAAATTTCCAACTGATGTACGGATAATATTGGTGGACACAAATACTACCATTATCTATGTTGTGGGAACATGTGCCATGGAGTTGCAATGGTATGACATGTGAGCTTGCTAAAATATACATCTTTTATCCAAAATTAAATTAAAACTAATACTTGAATCAATAAAGAAGGTCATTAAGTTCAAAAGTGATGTTTCATTGTTGTTTCAAAATCCTTTACAGTCAATAAATTACACTTAATCCATAAATATGTGTCTGTATCTTAATAATATTGTTGTTACTAACACACGCATTACCAAGGGTAATATAACAAGTGGCATTCTCAATATCGATAATGATTTTATAAATACAACGAGTTTCAACCCCAACGACAATAATGCACCGAGCCGAAGGGCGAGGTGCATTTTCCAAAGTTTGGGGTTGAAATAAGTTGAATTTTTAAAATCATTATCGATTTTTGAGAACACCACGAATTATATTTAGGAAGGGGATATAATGAATTGGTTGAGCCATCTAGTAAAGCAGAATAAACAAGAACCTAAATATACAGTTTAAATACCCTTATTTATTTAGATCACTTCATCTTTCAAAGAGCATGCCACATTTATTACCACATTTTACTATTTTACTTGTACTTGAAACACGCTGACATTTCGGGTTATGTTTTTATTAGCGGCCGACTAAATTGTGGGCGCAACCGATAAATAACACCATCGCAATGATCGTCGCTGCGATTTGTGTTTAACCAAAAATTGTGACAGCGACCGACATTTATTCGTGGTATTATCCTGAAAATGCAACCGTTGTATTATCAGCATTGTCAGTTATTAATACATGCGTAACTATAGAAACCGCATTATTATGACGTCACTGTTTTACTTATGAATTATATTCCCAGGGGTAATATAACAAGTGGTGTTCTCATTATCAATAATGATTTTATAAATATAACGAATTTCAACCCCAACGACGAAAAAACATTTTCTAAAGTTTGGGGTTGAAATAAGTTGTACTTTTAAAATCATTATCGATTTTTGAGAACACCGCGAATTATATTTAGGAAGGGAATATAATGAATTGGTTGAGCCATCTAGTAAAGCAGAATAAACAAGTAGCTAAATTTACAGTTTAAATACCTATATTTATTTAGATCTTTCAAACAGCTAACCACATTTATTACCACATTTTACTATTTTACTTACGTACTTAAGAGACACTGACATTTGGAGTTATGTTTTTATTAGCGGCCGACTAGATTGTTTGTAACCGATAAATAACATCATCGCAACCGGTCGTCACCGCGATCTGTGTTGGAATCGAATTTGTGACAGCGACCGACATTTGTTCAAGGTATTTTCATGAAAATACAACCGTTGCATTATCAGCATTGTCAGTTATTAATACATGCATAACTATAGAAACCGCATTGCTGTGACGTCACTGTTTTACATATGAGTTATATTCCCTTTAAAAGAAGTTGAAGTTATCACGATAATGATTTAATATGAAACAGAACGTAAAAAAGTACTTCCATTATACGATCATACAGAATAAACATTACATAGATAAATCATGGGCCAAAACAAATGTCATAAATTATAAGAATTTACGATTCCAAATAAAATATATCTAATTATTAAATAATTGGGTATCGTAAACCTTAGGCCCAATTCACACACAAGTGGCGTATGGCACTTGCGTGGCGCTGGCGTGGGACTGGTTTGTGCCACCTATGTGTTAACTTATGGCCTAATGTACACTGACATGGCGTGGCGGCGAGGTGGCAAGTGGCGCCCTTGCCACGCCAGTCCGACACAACTTATGGCTTATCGAAGTGGCGCGCCACTTGCAAACCATTCTTTCCTTTTTGTCACCTGTACTTTGTTTATTTTATTTTTCTAGTTTTTGCGTTATTTTTAACAAATTTTATTTATTAGTATATCATCATGCGTGATGACATTGAATTCAACATTAACTTTTTGAAGAAGTGGAAAATTTTCATGTTTTGTTTTGTCTTGTTTCATGTTTTTGGAATTTGCATTTTGGCTAAATTAATAATATCCAACAAATCATGGTCATCATTATCTGAGGAAGAAGACATTGTGCTGGACAACATGTATTGGTGAACTAAACCTCTTGACCGCCACACATGTGTGTATTAAACGCACCACGACCAATCCTCGCCAGTCCCACACCAGCGCCACGCCAGTGCCATACGCCATTTGTGTGTGAATAGGGCCTTACACTACATATACCTAATACATTTTTTTTAAATAAATTTCTGATTTAACAACAAAATTTGAAAATATTTAATTACTAATATATTCCGAAATATTAGAGTAACTATTAGGTTGGGGTATAGGAAACTCTATTTCAAATGAAAGATTAATTAACGGACTTCCATTCTATGAAATAATATATAGGTTGTATAAAACAATTAACAAATTATGTTGCTTGCGAATATTGATCACCCTGTATGATATAGTAAATTATGTGTCAAATGAAAATTTACGATTGAGGGTCATCTACCAATAAAAATACACAGCGAATTAGATCTTACTAACTCGATCAATAAGAGTAGAAAAAATAATAAAAGTGTATAAACTTTTGTATAAACATCTGAATAACAAATGGTTAGGTTTCAACCGCTATAACCCAATATCATTTTAATTATGTGGAAACACAGAATCTTAAAATGTAAAGATATATAGGACGTTATATTAAAAAAACATAGATGTATAAGTGTATAATTTTCAATATTTTATTAAATGCAACTTATCATTGTACACAACATTAGTTTCGATATGTTTAAGATACTCTGTTTGAAAATGACTACTTAAGTAGTCGAAACTAGTAACAGATCAATAAATAATTTTATGTGTTACTAAGAAAGAAATGAGTTTTATTTATAATTAACTAATTATACATTACGATAAATTGTGATAAAAATAATGCGTTCACGTGTCATGGGTTTGATGTTGCCAAAGATGTTGTTTATAAATTAATTTGTAATTTGACAAAAGCAAGAAAACCTACAGAAGATATTTTGCCTACGAAATCAAGGGTAAGTTACGAGAACCATTTTATGTAGCAGTCCACAAATATTGCTAACTAAAATATGCTGTGACGGATGTGAATGTGACAAGTCGGGCAATGCCAAAAAATTAAGGCCCGCCATATGTCGTTACGGATTTGTAAACAATAATTGATTATTGAAATATAAAGTTTAATTATTCACTTAACATATATCTATAATACACTAATAATGATTCTTTGGTTTATTACTTTCAAGAACAATTGCAGTGATTTATAAAATGTAACTCGAGCACAAATCTTCCTTTCCTAATCTGTACATAACGTGCGTAGTGAGAGGCGTATAAACCACCTGAATTATCCGAGTTGTCGAGCGTTTTGGCGTAACGCCTTCGACATCTCGACTATCTGGAGCATGATGGCAATCACATCACACGTGACAACGAATGTGGAGTTCTGCACGTCACTGGCCGTCCAGAAGTGTAGGTGTGCGGCTGACGTATGTGTACCAAACCGAAATTTCGCTTGGACAAACAGAGAAGCCGAAACCGATTTTAATGTTGCCAGTGAAATTTTACGATCCAAAACGGGGGATTGTTAAAAGTGATTCTCTAATTTGCGGAGGTTTCGGTGCGCAAAGAAAGTTTGTTTACTCTTGTACGTAAAAGAAATTTATAAATAATTCTGGCGACTTTCATTAGCATTTTTTTTCACGCTGCTATGATTGGCGAGACCTTTATACGTTGATTACTACAAACTTATTTTTTTCTGGCGTGAATTATTCGCTGATAGGATTTACTTCCTTATGGAACTTTTTCTTGTTGTAATGGTTGTTGAAATTATTTAATTGGTTAAACATGTATACATAATGACAAGGAAACAGTAGACCAGCGTGAATTAGTGGTGATTGAGTGATTCATATTTTAAACATTTACATTGTTTTTTAATGTTTAATCAATGAGTATTAACTGTGTTTAGTAAAGTGACATGATTTTTTTATAGACGAAGTGAATTTACCGTTTAAACATCAAGAGGAGATAACGCTTCTGATGATTATCATTCAGAGTATACGTAAAGTATTAATACCGTGCAAACAAAATTTGATGTGATCACCATATCGTAGTAATTAGCAGAGGAATAATATCCACAATAATTAAACTATTACAAAATAATTAAAAAAAATACCTATTCCATTTTCAACCAAAAACTTATCACACTAATATGGACTCCATTGGAACCTAATGAAAACTGCTGCATTATCCATTGATTTATAAAATCTTATTTATAAACGTTCATTGAGCCAAGATTTTTTACAGGCTCGTAACTCTTTTGTATTTTATTACTATTATCACTTCTTTAATTACGTCTAATTATTGTCCGTAACTAATTTCATGATTTATCAGTACTTTTACTGCGATTGCAGATGTTCTCAGTGCGGCCAGTAATATATTCAGATCTCCTGCAGATACGCAGAGTGAAATTTAGAGCGCATCGTGGTCAGCTGCTTTAGAAGGTAAAATGATTTACTTTTACAAGGCCACAATGTGTGTTTAGGTCAGACAACTGGCCATTGATAATCAGGAAGGCGCTGTGGAAATTGTACCTGGTTCTTTATGGAGTCAAATAGAAGAGCATTGTAGTAGAAACTGAATATAAACAGTTCAACAGTAGGATATGTCTTGTGCATTATTATGAATGTGTTTTGCAGTGTAAAAAATATTTGCTTTATAACCAATTTGATATTTATTTAATCAAATTATGAATGATATACAACTACATAGGCCCATATTCTACAGTCCGCTACTAACCCCGCTATTAAGCATTTTCAAGTAAGAGCGCTTTTAACGTTGGTAGTGGAGTTAGTAGCGGACCTATTCTCCGCCTTCATTTTTCCTGCTTCTACGTAAAAATCTACGTAAGTAGCTTTTATAAAACTTTGAAACCATACAAACAAAAATGTTTAATGTTGATTAATTTTTATTTTTATTGTATAATACATATTACTTAAATCGTTTGAATCAAGAAACACTTCATTATTATTTTCTGAACATGTTCATTAATAGGTTACTCATTTCTACATTTTTATGGACAACATTGGAAGTAGTTTATCGGTATTTGGCTATACAGTAGTATTTTCAGATGTATCTAGATTGCGAATAGTAACTTTTTCAAATACGGTGGGTATTATATTTAGTTTAAACTTAATTTCTTTAACTTGCCATTGATCGTCTGTGAAATTAACTTCGTCTTCCACCATTTAAATTTTTGTGATTTATATTTTTCAGCCAAATTGATCATTGAGGAACATTTTTCGGGACAGATATAGAAAACTAACCATTTTCTGAACGATTTTTACAACCAGCAGACCACAACAGCTGCACCAGCTATTGATACCACATTTATTTAGACTTGTGAAAATGAATGAAAACATGAGTTACGTAATTTTAGTGAATGATCCAAAGTCAATAAATATGCCTTGGAAAAATTGATCCAACCAATCAGAATAGATGACGCTCTTGTCCCTACTCTTATCTAACCTTACAGGGCCGTAAAAAAAGTACACCCTGTATTAGACATCATTTCCAATTACAAATTCAGTGATTTATATTACAGTATGGCTTTCATTTTTTTATTCAGAAAAAATCTTGAAAATACATTCGAAGATTTCCTTGTAGTAGGCGTTGAAATGATGACGACGAAGTAAAAAATTAGGCTGCACTCGTATTGCGCGCAAAGTACCATTATAATCCGCTGTAGTTTTAATCTCTTTTAATACCACCACTAGATTGCGCGCAACTTACCATTCGCCTCACAGGTAGCGGATTATCGCAAACTGGACCCAATAATGCTTATTTCTTACAACGCAGCATGAAATAATAAAGTATAGAGTTACTTTCAAATAAAACATTTCCACATGAAATCAAATTAATGTATTTGTCATTATATTGATGGGAACATCATTTTACAAAATTATATCTCGTTAACGGATTGCCCTTATATTTTAACAATAAATTAGAAAGAACGTTTTCAAGTTTTATTTGAGGGGTTCTCCTACATATATTAGTTTTTTTTTTAAATTTATTTCAATGTATGTATGGATGGTAAATAGTTGAGTGAAATATTTTGCAGCATAATCAAATGTACCGTCCATGAATAAATATCTCTATTGTACATGTAACTCACTTTTTTTTTGCACGAAAACACCACAATTTGGTTATAAATGTCGTTGCACTGAAGGAAGTTTTCGTTTTAATTTGTTTTTATATCCAAACTATTTAAAATATTTTGAACTTCTTCTGTTGATGTCGGTAGTTTAGGGTTTTCTTTTCTTGCACAAGTCATGTTATTTCGGATGTTGGATATATCCGTGGTCGTGAAACTATCAAATTCATCATTTGAAAGCAATTTTAATTCGGAACGAATTAATTTCGACGGCTTTTGTGTCAGATCTTCTGTCGCCTTTCTTTTTAATACGTACTGTGTTTGCACTTTTCTTGCATTTGCTTCATGATTGTGATTTTCAGATTTTCGCGAAATCACGTTGGTTTCTCCAATTGTATATATTTTTGCAATACAATTTTTGACTGTGCACAGCCAATAAATTTCTGAAGAACTAAGTACACGAGATTTATAACATTTGAAATTGTTGAGTACCAACAAAGATTTTCCCCGTTCATTCAAAGTCACTTGAATTTCTGCGATTTTTAAATACTGCTGTTACTGCGACTACTATAGATCGAACTATGAAATATGAAACAAATGACTTCATTTTATAATAATAATTTTAGGGGTTGAAACCACAGTAACACGATAACCGTCCAATCACCGCCTAAGAACTACCAAAGTTAATTCGTTTGTAATTTCAAATACCTTATTAGAACTTATTAGAGAGGATTATCTAGTTGCGCACAATGTAATGGTAGGCTTAGCGATCTTCAAGAAAGTTTGCGTGGAATTCAGCTTGGGGTTAACCTTACCAGGTAATTGGCGCGCAATTCGAGAACTGCCAAAAATTATGATCTTATTTTAACCCAGAATAGGTACGAACATAGTAACTAAAACTAATTTAGCAAGAATAGTTATTAAACATTGAAACATTGTAGTTATTTAAAATCACACTTACATATTATTACATATCTCTACCAGAGTTTGGAAAACTCTAACATTTGAATACTAATTTGAGTTAAAAAAAGTGAAATATTTCCTAACAAGTGCAGAAAGAATATTTCAACATTAAAAGTTATAAGACAATTTATTGAAATTGTACATGTTATTTTTGATCATTATTATAAATCTTAACAGAAACATGTTCACAATTCGTGAATAAAAATCCAGAACAGGTCTTTGTGGAAGTAGAAATCTGGTTATTATTTATGTTAACCTCTTCTTTACTGCCTAATATCTTGGATAATTTTGTCCTCAGCATCGAGTAAATGCTCCACAATGTAGAACTTATTTAGAACCTTATAGGATTTGGATTTTTGCTGAAAATATGCTAGCGACACTTCCTCATTGATCTATTTCACTCGTTTTTCTTTACACCAATAATCTAATTGTCGGTAAGTATTTTCATACTTTTCCTTTGATTTCACTGATAATGGAGACTCAACAGCTAACGCATATTCACTTGTATTAGATATTTTATTCAAATTTCCGTAAATTTACTCGAACGAACAACTTAAACGCCTTCACAAACTTTGTTTTTTTTTACAAACAACATTGTTTTTTCATAGTAACGGAAGCAGAATAATCTTGACTCCGCTATTTAATTTAGAAATAATTTCAAAATATTAAAATTATCCATATTTAGTTTATTTTCCAAACTCTAGTAGATAAAATCATGTGTGCATACGAAATCCATTTTTTTCCGTACACGACATGTTTTTAATCTCGGCTATAGCCTCAATCGAAAATGCCATGCCTAGTACGGAAATAAAATACATTTCTTAACTCATTGCACGAATAGCTATTTTTACTATGGTATGAGAATTATTCTGTTCATTTAATAGATATTACCTAATTTTAACCCAGAACAGGTACTAAAATAATAACTAAAAATAATTTACCACGGGTAGTTGTAAAACATTGAAACATTATAGTTATTTAGGACCACACTTATTATTGTTGTACTGCGGTTTGAGAATTGTTCTGTTCATTTAATTTCCTTCGGAGATAATATCAACTACCAGACTGAGGAGGATTTTTGTAAATAAGGAGATTAGATCAAATGATACGACGACGAAATCAGGTAGTCCAAATGGAGAACATAGATGCAAAAGCAGACATTTGACACAGAACGGGTTTTGAGTAAAATGCAAAGATATTAAAAGCTAACCAATCAACTTGATGTTTTGATAGAAATTTTGTGTTTATTATTTTCATAAAGTTTATAATTTAAAATAAATCTAGACAATTGAACGGTATTTTTTTTAAATTATAATGGCGTAAGAATTTAACGTCCAGGACGTTCTGAAAGCTTACAAACTTAAGTCGTAAATATCTTTAGTTAATAAATCTCACTGTGGCAGGAAATGTCATAGTGCATATACAAAATTTAATGAAAATTTCAATTACATACAAAATTTTGTATATGCACTATGAAATTTCATGCCACAGTGAGATTTATTATCTAAATATATTTATAATTGAAGTTTGTATGCTTCCAGAATTTCCAGAATTTTATATCCCATTATAATTAAAAATAAAAAAACAACTAATACTAAACAATTGTCTAGAATTATTTTAATACTGCCGAATTTCCAAGATTTTTTTTCAATGCTGTAGATTTTTTCCCCTTTTTTCTATGCTTCTTTTGTATTTTTGTTGTGAAATTTTCGTGAAATTGTTATAAAGTTTAACTGTTGCAAGTATACAATTCGGAATAAATTGTATAACAAAATATTCCAAATATGAGAAGGGAAACGATATAGAAATTTTAATTCATATTTTCTGAAATCTGAAGTAATTCAAATTCTTTCAGAATTTCCATTAAAAAAACTTTCATGATTGAAATTATCTTTAAAAATATATTAAAACTCAGCGCATACTCTATAAAAAACTGAGACAAAATTATATACAATTTTATTGGGTGATGTAAATTTTTGACTTACAATTTTCAAAACCCCCCAACAAAACAATCTAACTTTCTAAATTCAAGTCTTATTCAATAAAACAATCTTCATTAATTATAAGATAGTATTTAAAATTGAAGAAGTTTTGCTACAGTATTGAAATATAAATCATTCACCATGGATAAACGAATGTAATGAAGACAAGCAAATTATTATTGACGTTTTAATTAAAAACAAATTATATAGACACTTAGGGTGGGGAATGGATTATTTCTTTCCTTATGATAACATTATATTAATAGAGTTGTTACACTCTATTTTTTCTAAACTGGCGTTCACGTCATCAAAATAATAATCATAATAATGATGAGACAATTTTACAAGGTTGCCAGCTGTCCTGTGTATTTAAACATGGCTGCAATCAGCTGTTGCGCCCGTGCAATCTTGTTTGACAGTGCACGGTTTGTATCAAATTCGTCGACTTCTCTGCCGTTTAACGTACAGATATCAATCTTGTGGTTATGGTTTAACATCTACAATGCCAAATTATCCATTGTAATAATCGATCAAATGTAACAAGTTAAACGTCAAAGAAGTTTGGTTATACACACATGTATGAGCATGCGTTAGTGAAAAAGATTTGGCATCGTCGCCGAAAAAATATCACCGCCGCCAACATAACATGATTTATTACATGATTGGCAGGCGAAAATTATGTCCGCAGTTAATCAGTTAATACACCGATTACCTATTTATAACCACCGGTGATCAGTGTTATGAAACAATTGATCCTCAGATTAATTTCGATTCTTAAACTATTGTTATGCATATTCTCGAAAACAATCACATTGGTACGAAAAAACCTCCCCACACAGCTGTTTGATGACGTGAACGCCAGTTTATAAAAATTAGAGTATATGTTTACTTATTATGTGCGAATATACAAATTTGTTAGAATTTATAAATTGTGATTTATTTTAAAAGTTACTAATGAAATCTATAATTTAAAGTACGTACATACTACGTATACACTCTGTGTAATAATATGGCAATAATCATTTAGTATATTCTGTGTTGTTATCGGTATATTGGAATTTTGTAGCATTTTTTTTGCTGTAGTGTTTTTGTATGTATTAATTATTTATATTTATTATTGCCAAAAAGGTGCACATGTCTGTCTGGTTACTGTTGATTTTCCTTGCATTACGTTGCATGTTAATGAAAAACTAGCGATCCGAGTTCTGTTATAGAGACGATGCGGTTATACGATCTAATTTACCATTTTCGATTCGCTGGCTGAAAACTAGCATATTTTTTTACCTAGTTCGAACAAGTTAAAATTTTTGCGCCAATATTTTATGTCGCTATAAAACAGCACACATCATACTGCTAAAAGAATATACGTGTATACGTGTTGATACATGTACATTACTCATCTTCCAATATTATAATGACTGGTAATACTTCAAAACATTAAAGTATTGAATATCTGCTTACAGCGCTATCTAGTCCCACCTGTTTATATGCACTTTTAAATTTGTTTTCCATCGCTGACATCGATATCCATATTTACGGATCACCTTTAGCAACCACCAAAACAAAAAAGAGCTAAAAGAGCTAAGAAAGACAATAGAAATGGAGCTAAATAAAGTGGCTACAGAAATGGGAGAAGTTCACAAGGTCATTATATATATTCACAATAAAATATATTACGAGTAAAAGACTGAAAATAGGAGGAAAGGTATACACCTCGTTCATGGATATGAAAAAGGCATTCGACAGAGTGCCGAGGGAAGCGGTATTGGAGATTTACCCTATCAATGCCGGCGCTGCGATCGCTGGCTGAGAGCGGTACTCGATTATGATATTCGCTTTTGTTTACATTGCGAACGAATGACTGATCGTAGAATTCGAAAGAATACAATAATTAGGTTAAATATAAATTAGAGTTAAGATTATTATAAAAATGTTTAAATATAAATTATCATAATACTTTGAAGATAAATTAATATGTGTGAAATTATCCATTTTCGGGGTATTAATGTTAGTAATAGAAAGTAGATTATAAAATTATTGTAAATATTCTTCGTAGATATAATGCCTCTGAAGATGGTTATTTATAAAAACCGAAACTAGTCAGGCAAAATAAATAATAAAATAAAATAAAAATAAATATTTACCTGTAAGTACTCACGTATAACAACCTTAGCTATAATATATCCGTCTTTAATATCTAAATATCTATAATATATCTTTCTACAGGGTGGCCCACCTATCCTCGCCCGCACCATTGCTGCTAGACTTATGAAAATTTAGGAACACATGTGATTGGAAGTTATTGGACACTTGATGTGCTACCTTTTAAAATTATTTTCTAGTATACAGAGTGTACCATAAATCCGGGACTGAACATTTGGTTTCTTCTTTAAATTGATCACCCTGTATATTATTTCATTTTTAAAATCTGCTTTATGTAGGTTTCACAAATAATTTTTATTTTTTGAGATCAGATGCCACGTTACCAAGTTATTCATATTTTAATAAAATTTAACGGACAATCATGGACGTGGAAAAAAATTAAACAAAACCTTATTATAAGAGACCAATGAAAAAATCTGCGTATGCAAGTACCTAAGCAATGTGCCAAAACATACACAATATTTTGAGTCACGTAGAATACACAGGGTGTTTCAGGGTCTGAAACAACGATACAATTTTGCTATTTGCAAATTACTAAAACTGTATATACCCTGTATATAGCATCATATTCTGAGTGCTCATCTAATGAGTGCCTCAATGGTAGCATATGGACTATAATCTAATAACACTTTTTAATAGGTAAATAACGATCAATTCGATGTGTTTTAGCCATTTGAAAATAGCAACATTCGATCGTTCTTTCAGAACACTCTGTATATTCAACGTAACTCCAAATATTGTGAATGTTTTGGCACATTGCTTGGGTACTTGCTTACCCAGATTCTTTTATTGATCTCTTATAATAAGGCTTCGTTGAATTTTATTCCAGGTCCATGATTTTTAGTTACTTTTTATTTCAATGTGAATAACTTGGCAACGTTGCATCTGATGCCTAAAAATAAAACTGATTTGATACCCACATGAAGCAGATTCCAAAAATTTAACAATATACAGGGTGTTCCATTTAAAAATTACATAAAATGTTGTGTCCCGGATTTATGCGATTTTCACGAAGAGAAGTTGCTGAAATTCTAAATACCAACAAATCTGTGGTACAGAGGGCCCCAGTACGGTTCAGAGGGACTGGAAGTTTCAAAATAAGACGCAGACAAGGTGCTAAAAGAAAAACAACACGCAGAGAAGATCGTTTTATCGAACTTCAGGATTTAAGAAAGCGGTGTGTAACATCTAGCATCATGTGAATAAAAAAATTATCCTCGATTAGGCACTGGAACAGAAATTTCAACCAAAACAGTAAGAAGCAGACTGAAATAAGTCAATTTGTCTACTAGAAAAGCAAATCTCATAGCTACGCACAAGAGAAATCGCTTAAACTTTTGTCAAAATCATCAAGGTTGGGACGAGGGGCAGCGTAACTCCGTTTGGTTTTCGCATGAGTCCAGATTCCTTCCTAAACATGAATGATCGCCGTGTTCCTGTCTTACGAAAACCATGTGCGCGATTTGCACTATGTACTATTCGAGAATTTGACAAATATGGTGGTGGTCTGTAATGGTTTGGGGTGGGATATAATTTAATGGCCGTACAGAATTGGTTTTGATATGAAATGGGTCGCTAACAGGAAGATGATATACTGACGAGATGATTGTACGCCGTGTTCAATAATTTACCTAAAATTTCGGCAGTGGATTCATTTTTATGCAAGCCAATGCCAAACCTCATACAACTAACATTGTCACAACTGCGTTGAGAGATACAAATATCCAATGTTTGGAGTGACCTTCCAAAAGCCCTGACCTCAATCCTATTGAGCATCTCTGGGATCAATTGGGCCAAAAAATTAAAAACGCACCGAGACCTCCAGTAGCTCTTTATAGCTCTCTAACATGCTTGTTCAAGAATGGGAAAGGATACCCTAAGCAAGAATACGAACCTTAATCTCAAGCATGCTGAGAAGATTAGAAGCTTGTAGTGCTAAAGAGGAGGGCATACATACTATTTATAATGTTACTTTTTATTACAAATTATGATTTCAGTTCATAAGAAGACCATTGGCATTTTAGTCTAATTTTTAACTTTATTTCTGCAAGTCTATAAAAGTAAAGTTTGTTAATTTTAATAGCTTTTACATCAACTAAACTGTACAGAAACATATTTTGTTTCAATAAATTTCGTTATCTGGTTTTAAATTTATTTTTAATTTTACTTGTGGTCCCTTAATTTTATCCGGAAGTGTAGAATCAAAATGTGATATAATTTTCTATTTTGTTAAAAAACGATTCATTTTTAGTAAGCTTAATTTAAGTAATGCAAAGATGAATGAGCATTGATTTAGAATCTGAAAGTAGTTTTGATTTATTTCTGCACCATGTAATGAGCATTTATTACAGCCGTAATAAGTACTTAATTCTCTGAGAAACTAAGGAGACTCATGGTACTCACATCCGTCCTCAATACTGTAATTGCGAGGCGCAGGTTGCAGGGGAATTGCAGATTAGAATTTAAAAAATGGTAATCATTATTCAGGTGTACATAATAGTACAGTTTTAACACAAGTCACGGAAAGAGTAGCGACTTAAGTAGCGAATTTAATTCGTTTCTTTACTTTTTATACTTTTCAACTATCCAATAAGTTATACACGACTGTATGGTTATTATAAATTAAACATTTTTTTTTCAGAATGATGATATTGTAACATCCAATATCCCTGAATCAATTCCGATAAAAAATAGCGTGATTTACAGCATACAAGGATGGGCAAATGTGTCGGAGCATCTGATTTCTGGCAAAACTTTTTTTTAACTCGCAAAAGAAATGTTTGTAGTTTTTATTCATTCTGTTCAGTGGCGTACTTTAATTTCCAACAGCCACCCAATTTTTGTAGATATAAATATCGTGGATTATCTTTGATTATGTTTCAGTATCTATAGATACCTGGTGTCAGCAATCTTAGGTAACTGAACCATAGTCCAAAATAATCCCAAATTGTACAATTGGGCCTTAATCTCATTATCAAGTGAAAATAAATTACAAAAGGGGTAGACTTACACCACTAGAAAGTAGATCATTATTACACATTAATCAGGGAGGAAAGTTGTCAATTACTGGACATTTTTGGCCAATATAATGAACCACTCACTTGAATAGTCGGTTGAGACTTCATTTGTATCTTCTTCTCAGTCCAGCTACCCTAAGAAGGGTTTGGTGGCATTATGTTGTGGCCCTTTGCACGGTATGCCTCCATGTCTCCCGATCCTGTGCCATTGACGTGGCCCCATGTAGACCTTGTCCAACAAGCGGCTGCATTTGGTCAATCCATCGTGATGGTGACCTTCCTCTTGATCTTTTTCCGTTAACCTTTCCCTGCACCATGAGCTTCTCCATTCCGTCAGTTCGTCTTGATATGTGGCCGAAGTATTGTAGGTATTTTTGGTTCACTCTTTTGGACAATCTGGTAGTAATTCGTAGTTCATTTAAGATTGATACGTTTGTTCGGTGTTCGGTCCATTGTATTTTAAGCATCTTCCTGTATACCCACATCTCAAAAGAGTCGACTTTTTTGCGGTCAGCCTGCTTCATGGTCCAGGTTTCGGCTGCATAGGTTGCGATTGGGAAGATTAGTGTTTGCGCCAATTTCAGTTTAGTCGCTTTTGATATTGCGCTATCTTTCATTTGTATACTGTTAAATAATAAAATTGCAATAACAGGGACGAGTTTTTTTTTAAATTCTGGAATCGCTTTATTTGAATAACCTATATTATTGGAATGCGAAAATTCAAATGCATCTGTCAAGTTGATGGGGGCGTAGAAAAATAGTGATGTATGGGAATTATCGAAGATTTGTGACCGAGTTAGTAGGACTTGTTATGAAAACGTGTTACATCAAATGAAACTAACTTGGAGTTGACGTTGTCATTTGAGTTGCGTCAAAAGATGAGTTGAGTTGTCATTTGACGTTTGCAGTCTATTCACATCGGTCCCAATAAAAGACTTAAGAATTGTGTTGAACAATCATCTCGAGACTAGTGAATTTTGTTTAGTTAAAAAATTGGAATTAAATAAATTAATAAATTTATGCTCAACACAGAACTACTTTAATTTTAACAATTAATTTTATATCCAAAAGGACGGTTTGCCAATGGCCTGTCTTTTATCCCCCTTCTGGTCGAAATATACATGGCAAGCATTGAGGACATTATATTTGCCAATAATCAAGTTGCATCAAATTTTGGGCTAGATATGTGGATGATGCACAGGTAGTCTGGACAGGCACAGATAGACGGTTGGACCAGTTTTTCAATTATATTAATAATATTAACCAGAAAATTAGATTTACGAATTAGAAAAAGAAACATCATTAAATTTTCTGGACCTCAAGGTGTCGAGAATAGACAAGCATTTAGAGTTTAGGATTTTTAGAAAACCTACTTGGACGGATGTAGTTATTCCACATAACTTCTATCAATCCATGAGTATAAAAATGTCGGTCTTTTATAGTTTAGTCCACCGCTTATAAAATATTCCTATGAAGAAGGTTGACTATGACAGTGAAGTCAAAACAACAAAATCAATTGCGTTCAATAACGGCTATAAAGTTGATATGGTGGATAAAATTATTGTTAAGTTAATTAGACGTAAAGCGTGTAAAATTTTGTATAGTGCAGATGAAGTGTTAAATAATAATTGGCACTTTATCAATTATGCTGGTGGTGTTAGCACCAAAATGAGTAATAGGTTACGTAGACTAGGATTAAATTGTATAGTAGTTCATAAATGGAATTTAGGCACAAGTCTGGTGAATAATAAAAAGAAGTCGGGTCAGCTACAAAGAAGTGGCATTTATAAACTCAAGTGTGGTGATTGTGATGCGTATTACGTAGGGCAAATGGGAAGAAATTTCAATACGAGAATGCAATAGCACAAAAAGAGCAATTCTACTTAATAAGGAGGATACTGGACTGGCCCATCACTGCATTAATAGTAATCACTTCTTCAGAAATGATGGGTTGGACGTATTACACATGAAGCACAAAGCAAAGCGGATGGATTTGCCAGAAATCTTAGAAATTCGCAAAGCAGTCATTAAAGAAGAAAACATTGTGAATGAACAATTGATGTTTGACAATACACTTTTACGAAATTGCGTTACTTGTTAAATTTATTTTAATGCGTTTATTATTATCATGTCATTGAGCACTGTTTGTGTATATATTGCACTGTTTGAATATTTTAATTTAGTTTATACTCTTGAGAATGGCTGAGAGGCCGAAACAATTCTAGTAGAGTTATTTTCTATATATGCTGTGAAACGTCAACCAAGTGTTTTATTATTCCCATATGTATTAATGGTGTATTTTGTAAACTTTGACTTGTGCAAGGCTTCTCTGTCGTAAGCTTGAGCATTAATAAAATGAATCTGAACCAGGCCGTTATGAAGATGATAACGACCCGATTTCGACGATGAATAATCACATTAGTGCAATATTTCAAAACTTTGTGCGTGTAAGTTGTAAGGAGATGATCGTTTAAATAAGACTTGTTCATTAAATGAACTAAATGAACTAAGAATAAACAACTTAAGAGGACCTATGTCAGCTATTGACCATGTAATCAGCAATAGGGCAATTCCACCACCATCCTTTTAGATACGAGATGCCTGACATCGGCCAACGTTGGAGGCGATCACAATCTCCTAGTTTATAAATTCAGATTTGGAAGCATAAGAACAAAGAAAGAGAGCAGTGCGACGTGCACTAAAATAAAAGTAGATGGTCATCAAAACCAATTAACAAGGACCCTGTATAAAAACAGCTTGGGGCAAAAAATCAGTACAGTACAGTACGTAACACACCATGACAAAAAAACACAAACAACATGACGGAAGCAGCAGAAGACGCACATGGCGTAAAGACAGTTAAAAAAAACAACCCTTTTCTCGAAAAACTCCTTGGTTCAGCGAACTAATTAAGAAAAAGTACACGGAAAAAAGACAAGCACACCAACAATATGCAGGGTGAGTTTTTTCATTTTAAGCATTGGGAACTCGGAAACCATACGACATAGAGATTCTGTTAAGAGTTGAAAGAGTTGTCGTTTTAAGAGATTATGCAAGATATGCTTTTGTTTTTTGAAAAAAAGACCACAGTTTTTCAGTTATAATACTTATTTTTGCTTATACTTAAAATTATTTATTGATTTAGAGCTAAGAAATATCTAAAGCCCAAGCTTATGACGGTCTTCCTTAATGAACAGAATAATGAAAATGATTACTTAAGTAGTCGAAAGTATTGTACGAATCAATAAAGATTTTTATTTTCAAACGACAAAAAACACCACTTCAATGCTATTGACAGGCTTACTAAATCTTATACTATTTTTCCTGAGCTAGTGAGGATCATACGGGGGGGCGGGGGGAGTAAACTCTATACAAACTCTAGAATCTAGATAAGAAACCGTATACAATGTGGTGGTACTTCGGGCGGTTCCGAGAACAAACAGCCAGACATATAGGTTTTCCCGCTACCACACACGATTTGAGTCAGAACGAACATAGCTCGGACGGGGATGCTCGCTGGCATTATGCTCGGGAGTGAAATGTTCCATAACTAGGATATTTAATAAATTTTCTGTCTTATCCACTCTCTCTAGTTATAACGGACGATTTTCCCCTCTGCTACACACGATATGAGTCCCAACGAACATAGGTCGGACGGGAATGCTCGCTGGCATTATGTTCGCGAGTAGAATGTCACATAATAAAAATCGTTAATTTCATTTCTATGTCTCACCCAAGCTCCATCGTTGGAATGGACGAGGTTTCCCGCTGTCCCGAAATAAACGACCTAAATAAAATAGTAGCACGTGGTGCAAGAATTTCTTTAGTTAGGTATAACGTGAATAAATATAATACATACAGGCTTATACGTACATATGTCAACACGTATTCCGGCATCCATATTTCATATGAAGATGGAAAACAAGCGAATAGTTATTTGATTCTACTCGAGGTTTCACAAAATACTAATAAACTCATGTAAAATAGAGAATTGTAATTTTGTGGTAAAAGGAGTACGATGGTAAACCTCTTCTGGTTGTGTAGTAAGTTTAGACGGCTTAGTTGTGAGTAAACCGGCGTGGTGATTAATGCACAGTAGATTAACGATGCACGGCTAGTTTGAATCGGTAGTGGTGTGTTTCGCGCCACGGGGCAGTTTCGAGAGTTTCGCAAAATAGGAAGTCACAAGTTATGAGTAAATGGTATTTATTCCAACACAGAAATATATATATATATATATATATATATATATATATATATATATATATATATATATATATATATATATATATAATAATAATAATAATTTTTTTTTTTTTTTTTTATTTTCTCCAAAGAAATTTGCAATCTGCCCGAAGGCAATAAGCAAATGTTAGTTACATTGTGCCTAGCGAGTTTGCTAGGCAAGCGGGTGTTAGTAGACTTACATTAAAGTACTAACATAGGGAGAACCTACAGGGTTCGTTACAAATAAGGGTTAGTTTTAACATATATTATAGTATACATTATGCGAATGGATATTATGGTTCACACAATTCAATGCGTATGTGATTTAGTACGGCTCAGGTTATGATCGGTTGCACAGGTCCAGAGGGTCTAGTCGTTTTAGCCGGTATGTGTTTTGGCTGTTGTCCAGTAGTTCAACAGCTAGCCGGTTCGGGTGTAGATTTAGTCTCGATATATACCTTTCACTCGCACACTTCACTTCTTCGAGCACTTTGGGAACCTCTAGGTCTCGATGTATGGTGTCGTTTGTAACAAACCAAGGCGCATCGGTTATTACGCGTAGCGTTTTGGATTGAAACCGCTGGATGATCGCAATGTTGGTTGCACTCGCAGTACCCCATAGTTGGATTCCATATAGCCACACTGGTTTAAGTATAGCTGTATACACTGCAAGTTTGCTGGATAGCGATAGGGTGGATGTCTTGCCAATGAGCCAGAGGAGTTTGGAGAACTTCAGGCCCAGTTGTTTGCGCTTTGTCATTAGGTGGTGTTGCCAGTTTAGTCTTCTATCTAGGTGAATACCTAGGTATTTCGCGTTTACCGCGATTGGGAGATGGTGTCCGTTCAGGGATACACTTGGGCATGTTTCTCTTCTGAGGGTGAAAGTTATGTGCTGGGACTTTGCTTCGTTGACCTTTATGCGCCATTTCCTCAGCCACACTTGGATCTTATCCAGGGCTGCCTGGAGTTTTTCTGAGGCGTGTGTTGGTACCTCACTTGTTGCCATGACTGTGGTATCGTCTGCAAAGGTAGCAGTTAATGTGTTTTCTGTTGTGGGTATGTCTGCAGTAAAGAGTAGGTAGAGCACTGGTCCCAGAACGCTACCCTGAGGAACTCCCGAGTGGACCGAGCGCAGACTTGTTGTTTCTTCTTGGTACTTTACTGAGAAGTATCTGTTGGTCAAGTATGAGGATAGTACTGTGTAGTAAGGTGCTGGCAGACAAGATTTCAGTTTGTAGAGCAAGCCATGGTGCCAGACTTTGTCGAATGCTTGTGTGACGTCCAAGAATGCGGCTGAACAGTATTTTTTCTTTCGAATGTTTCGTTTATAGTTTTAACTACCCTGTGGACCTGCTCAATGGTGGCGTGCCCTTCACGGAAGCCAAACTGGTGCTCCGGCATTAGTTTAAGTCGGTCCACCACGAGCTTTAGCCGTTTCACAAAGAGTTTTTCGAATAATTTCGACAGCATGGGAAGTAGACTAATGGGCCTATAGGACGTGGCTTCCGTCGCAGGTTTACCAGGCTTTAGAATGAGTATCACTTGTGCGACTTTCCATTGGATTGGGAAGTATCCGCATCTTAGAATTGAGTTAAAGATCTGGGTAAGTGCGATTAGCGCTTTATTGGGTAGTTGTTTGATGGTGTGTCCAGTTATCAGATCGAAACCTGGAGATTTTTTAGGGTTTAGGTTGTTTTGGATGGTGTCTTTGACTTCAGACATTTTGATGAGCTTTATAGGTAGAGCCATCTGGTGTGGAGTTTCGAGGAAGGAGGTAATGGTTTCATCTTCTTCATCTGGTAGCTCGGAAGGGAATAATAATAATAATAATAATAATAATAAACAAACTTTATTTCAACAAACATATGCAAAATACATATATGGAAGAAAATTGCGTCATAATTTACAGTAGCAGAAAAGGCCCATTAAAGCCTTTCTGAGAAATACTCATGGAAGCTGTATGGCTCCAACGCACATAGGAGAGCGAAAACATCCCTCTTGACACTGTCATTACAAACCATTCTCCGTTTGATGATCCGCGGGAGGTGATTGGCAATTTTTAGACACATATAGTGAGGCCCTTTTTCTAATTCCGTTGTTCTGTGAGCAGGCAAAGTGAAATCAACACGTCGACGATCTGCATATTTTGGAAACATTTCAGGAAATTCACCCCTATGTTTGGTTAGAAATTTAATGCATTCGTATATGTATATGGCGGGTAATGTGAGCAGATTATTCTCTCTAAACACCGTCCTGCAAGAGCTAAAATAGTTCCTGCGAAAAATAATTCTAATGGCTCGCTTTTGCAGTTTAAATAGCTTCTGTATATCAGGTGAAGAACCCCAAAAAATGATGCCATATTTGAGTATGGAATAGAAGTTCGCGTAGTAAGCAGTCCCCGCGATAGAATTATTGCTGTACCTCGACAGAACTCTTAGGAAATATAAAACCTTACTAAGCCTACCATGAAGACAATTTATATGATCTCTGAATTTAAGTTTATCGTCTAAAATGATCCCTAGGAATTTGCAACTAAAACTTAATTTGACATTTTTCTGATCCAAGTTAATATTTGATGGTGTAACGACATGTTCGGAAAATTTAAATAGAATACAATCTGTTTTCTTATTGTTTAAAAGCAAATTGTTTTTTATAAACCAATCTTTCACTTCCTTGAAAAGATCATTTCCCCCATTTACTAATTGTACAAAATATCGACCTTTGATTAGTAGATTTGTATCATCCGCATAGGAGATGATTTCGTGCTTTTTACATGTGTTGTGTAAGTCTATTAGAAATATTACGAACAAAAGCGGTCCCAGAATACTTCCTTGTGGTACACCTTTGTTGCAGCTCATTATCTTGGATCGGGCCGTAGCACCGTCTTTATCAAGTTGCACGAATTGCCTTCGGTTGCACATGTTGCTACGGAACCATTGATTCGCAATGCCCCGAACACCGTATGCTTCAAGCTTCTCCAGTAGAATATTATGATCAATGCAATCAAAAGCTTTGGACAGGTCAAGAAATACGCCGCAGACCAACTTATTGGCATCGAGCGCAGTTAGAAGCGTCGTGATGTATCCAAACAAAGCTGTGTCTATGCTCTTCCCCTTAAGGAAACCATGTTGAGATTTACTGAAAATCTGATGCTTCAGCAGAAAACTATTTAGTCTATTACATACGACCTTCTCAAAGATTTTTGAGAAGGTTGTTAATAGGCTAATTTGGCGATAATTATCAAAATTATTTGAGTCTCCTTTTTTATGTAAAGGTTTAATGCAAGCAAGTTTCAAATTCTCCGGGAAAATTCCATCACAGAAAGAGGTGTTAATTAGGTGACATAGTGGAGTGACGATTGATTCAATCCCTTCCTTAATTACACAGATAGGGATGTTGTCATACCCGCTACTGCGTTTGTTGCTCATGTTCATTATTACTGATTTGAGTTCAGCTTCATCTACGGGGAAAATATAGAACGTTGACATATTTATATTTATATTGCACTGATATGGTTCGATATGGTAATTCAGAAAAACCAGCTACCTTGGACATGTCTTGAGGGGGCAGAAGTATAACCTACTCCATCTCATATTGAAGGGGAAAATTGAGGGCCGACGTGGTATCGGCAGAAAACAAATGTCCTGGCTAAGGAACATCCGTGAATGGACTGGGATCCAAAGCGCGGAATAACTATTTAGGCTGGCGGAGGACCGGCACGCATTCGCCAAAGTGATCGCCAACGTCAGGGAGACCGGACACGGCACTTGAAAGAAGAAGAAGATATGGTTCATTGGGTATGTCTGGCGCGATACTATTTACACTAGTAGTGAAAACTGTTGAAAAATGATTAGCTAAAACTTGGAGAGACTCTTTCTCCAGCAGGATTCTTTTGGTGTCAGTACCCGTGATATATCTAATGACATTCCACGTGGCTTGGCATTTATTGTTGGAGTTATCTATAATTTTTTTATAAAATTCGTTACGAGCGCTTTTAAGAAGACTGAAATTATGTCTCGTCACTGCAAGTAAATCTCTATAATCTGGCCGATGTGCTACCATTACTTCCAGCCAATTTAATAAATTTTTACATTCGCGCACGTCCTCTGTGGTAAATTGAAAATGAAACCTTGATGGTTTCATTTTCAGACGTTTTACAGGAAAATGTTTGTCAAAGTACAGCAAAAAAATATTCATAAACCTGCGCATCTTTGAGTTAACATCGCCTGATTGATAAACAGTATCATAGGTTTCCCCCGTCATGTCAGAGGCAAATACTGACAGGGCATGGCGAGAGAATAATCTGGTATTTGCATAAGAGTCTACTGGTTTATTTTCACACCTTGTATTGTGTACTATTACCTGGGCGTAGTGGTCCGATATACTGGTGTTAAGGACTTTGACTGTGACATTGGTAGAACAGTTTGTAATGACATTGTCAAGACAGCTGGACGCTGAATGAGTAACTCTAGTAGGTTCTTTGATTAGTAATTTAAAACCAAAAGACAAAATAAGGTTAACAAAGAGTTTACTCTCTTTGCAGGTATCCAGCTTCAGTATGTCAGTGTTAAAATCACCGACAATAAAGAAGAGTAAATTGCGATCGAAAAGGTAGCCCAGAACCGAGCCTAATTTGTCTAAGAACTGCAAAAAAGTTGTTTTGTCTGGTGGACAATAAATGCACACTATAACAATTGTTTCATGATTGACTACTGTCTCAGCACTGGCACATTCAAAAACACCAATTTTACTGAGATTGTTGAGATGGGATATCACTAAACTTGACGTGATCGCCTCAGAGACGTAGATTGCGGCCCCACCATGCTGTCCTTCTTCTCTACAACATGCCGAAATTAGCTTGTATCCTCCAATCTTGATATATTGCAATTGTGCATCCGATTGCCAATGTTCCGTTATTGCAATAATACAGCAATTTTCTAGAAGATTGGTTTGGTAAATGATTTCATTTACACAATTCGCTAAACATCTAACATTTTGATGGAAAAGTATTATCTCTGTATTTTTTCTACTGTTCTCCTGTGAAAAAATCTGGAGATGTAAGTAGCATTCGCCCACAGCTCTGGGTTAGTCGCATCATTGTAGTTGTGCAGATATACTGAGACTTTAAAAGATTTATAATATTGTGGGAATTTTGATTCCTGTTCCTCGCAAGTTACTTCCGGGAATTTATGCTGGAGATGGTTCAGTATGTCTTCAGCTTTAGTGGAGGGATCGAGCCTTGACACATAGATAAAAGCCCATTTAGGGGCCGCTTTTAAGGGAACTTCCTTTTCATTGGTTGACACACCAATAATAGCCGGGCTTTTATTAGAGTTCCTATTGCTCGCTTTGTTTGAGGTATTTTTCCTCACTACTGTGGACCACATCTCTTGCCTTGTCTTATCGTTCACTTCTTCAGAAGTTTCTTGTCCCAGTCCATGGAGTGGCTCGCACGATCTTTTTTGCACTCCAGTGCACGATCGTTCGGTGATTGGTATGTCGGTGGCATTCCTGCCTACAATGATCTCCGTGCTTGCGCTGTTTGCGGCATTGCCGCTGGCACATTCAGAAACTTTACGTTTGGAAGATTTCTTCACAGTTGCTTTACTGAACTGCACATTTGCAGAGCTAGATGGCTCCAATCTATTGCAGATTTTTAATCTATTTGCTTCTTCATTAAGAAGTTTGATCTGCATGTTCAGAGAACCAATTAGTACATTCTTATGGTTCAGAATTACTTTAAGAAACATATTATCTCTCTTCAAGACACTAACCTCGTCAACGGCGGGGTCATCCACGTCATAGAAAGAACTTTCGGCATCCATTAGTTGTAGGTTAGGTGCCAAGACTTCGGGACCGTTTAGTCCCTCACAGCAGGCAAACAAGCCCTCGTTGCACACTTGTGCAGATTTTACTTTGTCACCACATCTGTCATGGTAAATACTTCCACAAATCGCACAAGTAACACCATTAGACACCGTGTAACGGTCCAGAGATAGCGTTGGCCAAAACGGCATTTTAATAATTAATTGGCGTATAGACCTGCACGATAGGCAACCGTGGTCGCATTTTTTTTGTTGTGGTGACGCGTTTCCCCTGTGAGCGATTTTTAAATTCGCCGGCGGAGCGCCGCCATGAGGCAGAACTCAATTGACTCGTGTCCAGTACAGATCGTGCCAGAAGGACCGTTGAGCTAAGGTTTCATCCATCCGGTTTACGGGAATAATCAACGGTTCTCAGCTAACCACCCTTGAGGGGGATTGAGGCACCGAGTACGGGGCAGAGAACACGCTCATAACACCTGAGTAAGTAGTTATTTCTTTTCCTCTTCGTGAAGCCACGTGTCCGGCCATTTTGATTAAGGCCATGTGCTTTGTAGGCGTTTGGCTACGGGCTGAGCAGCTCGGCCAAAACCACTCTTGGCTGGAGGCCGCGGACCAGGCCCAGGCGTCCTCGACGGAAACCGCCGACATCCCGGGGCTGAACCCAGCCAACGGCGAGACCATCCGGAACACAGGCCAGATAAACCAGATCCCAATATATATAATTCCTTTTTTGTGTGCTCGATTGAGCCATTTTTTGCTGTTTATTCTTGGTGTATAAGTTGCGTTTACGTGTTTCGTGTCGTACGTGTTTTGCGCTGTGTACGAGAAAGGTTGCTCCCTCGGCCCTTTCAATCGCGCGATTAGGAGCTTATTTTATTCGGCCGAATAGAGTAAACCCTGCGCGAAAGGGTGGCGTTCGGAGGTATTTGTTTTCAGGAGCGCAGACACGGTGTCCGTCATTTGTTTGTGTGAATAAACGCCGACATTTTACCATACCAAACTCACACCTGTTATTTTTTGCTCCCCCCACGTTTTCTCTTATTTCAGTTACAGTTTTCTATTCGATTCATTTCAGTTACAGTTTTCTATTCGATTCATGTCAGTTACAGTTTTCTATTCTCACTACGAGATTTAAATCTGGTGGTGTTGGCGCCAAACGGTCAGCGTTGTGACAGTTCGTGATTTCTGAACTACGCTGACTGTCTGCCGTCCACCCACGCAGGTAGGGTGGAGCCACCCTTGCGACGAAGTAGCAACGAGGTAAAATTACGTGGAGCCTTTTTTTAACCCCCCCACTCTCTGACACCGAGAGCCTGGCCCTCGTCACTACTTCGAAGGGACCCTCCACTCGCTCCACGGCCTAACGCGCCGACTGCCCTTCAGGTACGTCACAACCGGATATTTACAACGCTTGCAAGCACTACCTTCAGCCGCCATGACGCGGCTACTGCCGCGTATATATATATATATATATATATATATATATACAAGAGGGTGAATGTTACACAGGGGGAAATATTCAGTGATTGTCTATAAGCGTCTATAAGTTCGGGGCGGTGACTGAAGTTAGCTGTAAAGTTAGCGAACTGAAATGTCAGTGTCGGGCGGCTATTTACGCGTTACACTTGGCGAACTGGCTGGTCCTGGACTCGGATAGTGCGCTAGGGCTTTAAGGAGGCAAGTGAGGACTGTTTTCAGTGAGAAGCTTGACTCATGTTTTGGGGTGCTCTTGCTCTCCTCGTAACCTCGGGTTGTGGTCCTACTTCTTTCTCAGGGGATGGTTTCTGGTGGTACGGGTGGAGACGCGCGCCAATCCGTGGAAGTGCTCACGGCTATGAATCCGCGCGGCACAAAGCTGGGATGACGCGGATCTATGAGAGCGTTACAGTACTTAAAATAACTTAAGTATTAGTACTTGATATAAAAGATAATTTGTAATCAAATTCGTTTGCTATATTATTAATAAATTTATTTTATTAAAACACATTGTATCAGTGTGTTACCTAAGAGATCTTTTACTTTCAAAGTGCTACTATTACAGATACATAAAGTCAGTCATATGAGAAATCTAACTTATATATATATTTTTGAGATACGGCAATCAAGGACTACAATTGTTGAAAGTTTCTATTGAGTGTATGTAACGAGACCAGAACACTGCACACTTACTTCTTATCAACTTAGAGTATTGGGAGTATATATTGGCTGCCCATCTTCCAAATTGAAAAAATTGATTGACGCATGGAAGATTTATTAGACAATATACAATTATGTGATACTAACAAAGTCATTTGTTTTGTTTGTAATTGCCAAACTTGACATTACTGCACCGTGATTTGCATGATAACATAATCTAAAATTTCAATATAATTGGATAAATATTTAATTTTTTGTTATAAATTCAATCGCGCAAAACACGTAGCAGCGAAATCAGCATCGCGAACGTTGAGGCCTAACGATCTTAGACGATAATTAGAATCATCGCTTTGCTTCTCCATAAAACATTTGTAATCGATCGGTAAAATATACTTACCGTTCATACAATACTTATATTACTTAATACACTATTTTCTACGTAAATATTATGCCTTTCACTTGTAATTCACAAGTCGGTTTTATTTTAATTTTTAATTTTTATTATACATAAAAACAGAGGCAATGAACAATGATGACAATCATTTGTGGCAAACCGTGTTATATAATTTTTGTTCATCATTTTGTTCCCATCTACTTTACCCGATATAAAAATTTTCAGCCGGTGTACCATTTACGAGATAATTGCAAAAAATAAAAGTTCGTCGTTCGGGGGATGTTTTTTTTCAATATTAAGGGTTGAAGCCCCTAGCGGGAAAGGGGGGACTCAACGGATATTCTATTCAATAGAACTCAAGAATATGTATACCAAATTTCGAAACTACATCAATTATCACCGCCAAAACGGATTTTTGAGCTTAATATGACTGGACTAAATCATGAATTTATGGAGATTCAAATAAAATTATTCCCAGTCAAATTCGGCAATTTCACAGATTTTTTGGAAGGAATTTGTGGCTTATGCAATTAGTCCATTTACTGTTTCCGTTTGATATCTGAGAGCGACTGTTACTTGATTAAGGATTAGTGACTGCGCCTGATAGATAGAGAAAAATGTTATTGACCTGAATACCTAATTATACTCATACTTAATAACGTTCTATTTCTTCTACTATTGCTAATTACTATCGCAAAAGAACCTTTTAATAACAATTACTATCATGCGTTATTTTAAACTGGACATAAATTAAATCAATAAATTGGTATTACATACTATGAATAAATTGGTTTCTTGTAGAATCCAATATTTGCAAGTTATAGTAAAATTTTTGAAAATAAATTCTGAAATGCATGGTGTTTACTAATCATACGGCAACAATTCAAAGGGTTATTCTTAGGCTTATTTTAAGAATCTTTTGTCCTCGATGATTTTCAGAATGTCGCTTAGTTTTGGAAATAGAAAACTATAAAAGTTTTTGAACAAAAACGGTATTTTATAAACAAATGCCTCTTAGATCTAGTAAGTCAGGTGGCGTGTTTTCCAAAATATTTCTATACATGGTGTCCAAGATAAGAATCAACAGAAAGGGTATCTCGGAAACCGTAAAAGTTTCAAAGGCGGTTAAATTATAAAAAAAGTTCCGCAATTTAGTAGTCAGTAATATTCTGTGGAGAAAACAAGAAATGTCTGGTTACTTCCGTAGATATTCGGCAAAATCCGAAATCTTGCGATTTCGTTTTTATATTTTCTGAAGTTATTTGAAAAGGTGTAAGAAAACCAAAAGCACCTTTTCGTTGCCACTTTTTTAGCTCTACAAGTCAGTGTTTACAAATTTTCAGCACAACGTTTCGTTTCGAAGAACCCATCATCAACTGTATTTTTTTATATGGCCCGTAAAAAATGTACACCCTGTAATAGGTAGCATTTCCTATTACGAATTCAACTATTTATATCACAGTATGGTTTCTTATGTATTTATTCAGAAAAAGGCTTGTTAATACATTTTGAACAGTTTCTTGTAGTAGTGGTTGAAATGATGAAGACGAAGAAATAAAGATCTAATTTTAACCCAGAATAGGTACTAAAATAGTAACTAAAAATAATTTAGCAAGAATAGTTGTTAAACATTGAAACCTTATAGCTATTTAGAACCACACTTATTATTTTTTTACTGTGTTATGAGAATAGTTCTGTTCATTTAATGGCGACAAAGACAAAAATGATGACATAATTTAAACCCACAATATGTACCAAAATAGTAATAAAAAATAATTTGGCAAGAATAGTTGTTAAACATTGAAATATTATAGTTATTTAGAACCACACTTATTATTTCTTTACTGTGGTACGAATTGCTCTGTTCATTTAATGACGACAAAGACGCCAATTTTTACCTGATTTTAACCCAGAATAGGTACCAACATAGTAAGTAAATACAATTTAGCAAGAACAGTGGTTCAACATTGAAATATTATAGTTATTTGCAAACCCCACTTATCATTTTTTTACTGTGGTATTATGAGAATTGTTCTATTTATTTAATTATCTTAAAATTTCAATATAGGTGACAAATATTGTCTTCGTCGCTCATTTCAACGCCTACTACACCAAATTTTTTGCATAAAAACATGAGAAACCATACTGTGATATAAATCGTTGAATTCATAATAGGAAATGCTATTTAATACAGGGTGTACTTTATTTATTGGCCATATAAAAATATAAAGTTGATGATGGTTTCTTCGAAAGTAAACGTTGTACTGACAATTTGTAAACGCTGTCTTGTAGAGCTGAAAATGTGGCAATGAGAAAGTGCCTTTTGTTTTTTAATCTTCTTCTTCTTCCAGTACCTTCTCCTCACAGGAGGTTCGCTACCATATGTGTGAACTCATTCCGATCTTATGCGAGTGGATTAGTGTAGGAGCATCCCGGAATCCGAACCATTGTCTTAGATTTTTTAGCCAGAAGAACCTCTTCCTTTCGGTTCCGCGTTTTCCTTCTAGTCTCCATTCCATGATTGGTTGCAGGAATTGATATTTGTCATTCCGGAAGATGTGCCCTGCAGGTATCCTGCTTTCCTGCGTTTCACTGTCGTGAGCAGCTCTGTGTCCTTGCCCGTGCGTCTATGTCTATGTACCTCGATGATTGTTACTTTTCAGCATCCTTCGAAAATCCCATTGACAGATAAAGTAACAAACATCGAAGTATTTTGTTTTTTAATACATTTTCAAATAACTTTAGAAAATATAAAAACGATGTCGCAAAATTTCGGATCTTGTCGAATATCTATGGAAGTGAACGGAATTTTCTAGTTTTCTCAACATAATATTACTGACCCCTGCATTTTTTGTAATTTAACCGCCTTTGTAACCGTTACTGTTTCCGAGATCCCCATGCTGTTGATCCTTATCTTAGACACCCTGTATACCTTACCGGTAAGCCTTGCTGGTAGAATACCCGGTCGAATTACCAAGTTCCTCAGGAATCCAACTCAAACGTTCAATGAAAACCAGGATTGGAATAAACCAGGATTGATTTACACCATGATGTAAATAAAATTATTTTTTATTAAAAATCTACGATTTTACTTTATCACTTAGCAAAGTTTTATAATCACGAGAAAACAAATAGATTTTAAGACATTTACATATTTTTCCATCCCCTGAATACGAATTAATGATTTAAAAAAAACTGTGTATCTGTACAATGTGATGGACCTAAAATGGAAGAATAAAAAATTATGTTTCTACTTACAATTATCTACTGCAAAGCATGCTAATTCTATCGTTACATTATATTTTTAAGTGTTCGCCTCTTTGTATGCACAAACAGTGTAAAAGCAATGATTAATTTAAAAAAAATCTATTTATATTAATATCAATGATTGATTTAAAAAAATCAAGTGATTTAAATTATGATTAAAATATAATTTAAATCTATTTAAAGAAAACAAACTGATGTTGAATACAATTTACTTGTATTTCATGTGGATTTTGTTCAGCCCAGGGATATTGTGAAAATTTATTATAGAATTTCATGAGAAATTCTTACTTTATTTAATCGATAAAAAGAAATAAAATTTAATACGTTGATGAAAATCAGTAGGAATAAGTACCTGTATGTGCTGAATGTGATCTCAATATAGCAACTGATGTTTCAAAATGTTCCATGTAGTCCTATTATTTATATTCAAAAAGATTGCAACTTCTTCTATCGTTCTTACTGACATTAGCCTTCCTGGACTTCCATTACTTTTAAATGGGCATATTTTATTCAGACGTTGATGAATACTTTGGAAGATGTTACAGGAACAGGTTTGGAATTTGTTCACTGATTACAACCGCTTAGCCCTTAATGAAATTCCATTAGGCAGTTCATACATGGAATGTATGTGTTAATTCGGCGTTTGTATAATTCATGTTAGAGACCTTCGCTAGGAAAACTTTAAGTATCAAACACAATTGTTGAATGTTTAGAGCATGCTAAAGACGAAATCAACTTACAAAGCAAGACATATTCGCGAGATGTATTCAACATCGTATGGCAGTCACCAGTTAACTGATTTCAATATCTGCACTAAGCAGATTTTAATTAAGATTTTAATTAATATTTTAAATAAATGTATTTAAAAATTAAAATATTTAGAAAATAGTGATTACATGGATAATTAATTAGATTTTAATTATTTAATGTCCAATATCGTTGCTATCGCTAATTATCATTGCTAAAGCTGTATTTTAATTATATATATATATATATATATATATATATATATATATATATATATATATATATATATATATATATATATATATATATACATCCTGCATCTTTATGAACTCCTTTCATAATTCTTCCTTATGACGTCCACGTATATTTATTTTCAGGCTACTATCATTAGAACGTCCGGTTTTCAGTGTACTATCCATAAAACGTCCTGCGTATATATTTTGTACAAACGGCCACCATGCGGCGTCAATTTGTATATATTTCCGTTCAGTTAGACGCTTTCAAGAGTCCGACGGTGTTGCCGACTGTCTGGATGCGCTGGGCATAGGATCGCCCCGATATTCAGAGGAGCCGCATCGCGCATATGTGCAATATGTGCAGCGCCCACAGGTGCCAAGGTCACAGAGCGCCCTTGCGCTTATTGTGGAGAGCCAGCGCCAATCTTTGACAATAAAATCTTGTTTGCTAATTTCCATTGCTACTTTACTACAGTAATGCCGCATCAATGTTTACGTCTATAGTTCAAGTGAATCCTGCGCTGTAAAGGTCATTCTATCAGTCAGTTTATCTATCTATCCCTACTTTATAAACATACTTGTACTCGTTCTTATTAATTTTGTTACTAATTTTATTGATGATGTTTTCATGACGTGCTCTCGGATAAAAATCGGATAAAAATCATTAAATGATCAGTTATCAAACTCTTGTGAGCAAACGAAGCGAGAAGAAGAACGAAATAAAAATATGTACAACGAATATAAAGAAGAAAATATTTTACGATCTTGCCATTATCCTATTTCAAACAATAATCCCAAAGTTTTGAGACTAAAAATTCTATTGATGAAGGTATTGGTGAATAGAACTCCAAATACGTTTCATGCGTTATATATGTATAATATAAAATCTATTTATATGTATACAGGGTGTGCCACGTAAGTTATTGGTTCAAAGATTATGTGGTTACTTTTGAAATAAAAAGTAGAAATAAATCATACACAAGGTTCATCGCGATCTTCCAAAAGAAAATATGAACATGTTTCTATCAATTCTATCTATCAAGTGGCCATCAATTTTGTTATTTTAAATAGAACACGCTGCATATTTTTACATATTCGGATAACTCATTCACTTCTATAGATATATATTTTGTTAAGCCTGTCGGGCACTTATGTTTAGAAGTTTTTGAGGAAAACATTAATTTCCAATATATTTTCTCGCAACAGACGATTTAAAAAATCATTATTTATCTTATGAATGAATATAAACTTAAACTTTCTTGCATACAGTAGCAGTAGCATGGTTCTATCATTAGAATGGTTCGTACATGTTGATATTTTCCCGGTACAATTTCAAAAGTTTATTTATTTACATGTACACGTTAAAGAGTCGCCTTTTTTTAATGGAATGGCATATACTTTTGTATGATGGGGTAATATATAAAACAGTTTTCTATACAGCAGTGTAAAACAAACCTATCGCTAAAATGAGGGGCTTGACACTTATTTAGAGTTATTAAGAAAAGTATTTTTTTTTTCGGTATTTAATTCTATATGTGCACGTGGCATCATAACAAGTAATACATGCTTCATGTATTTTATATTTTTGCCATTGTTTTTCCCTATGTTTGTTTTTCTCTTCGAATATCTAAAAATTCCAAGCGGTTGCATAACAAAAATTTCTAAGAAAATCGACTTAAATACCTGTTAAATACAAAAAATGTATAATATTAAAGACTGCCTTGGAGAACAAATGTAAAATAAAAGTAAAAAGTAAGAAAGTTCCTCCCTGGAGCCCTTATTATTGTTTTTTAGAATAAAAAGGTTTAAAGGGAAAATAACTAGATTTTTTTTAATAGCTTATTATTTGCCACAATTTGACTTTTTTTTGTTTTTCTGAGTTTACTGCCTGATAACAAAATTGTGAAAAATTAAAGATTGCCCTGGGAAAAAAATATACCACTTAAACAAATACGTTTTATTAGTGCTAGTTAGTCAAATAAAGTTGTAAATTTAACTGTATTTGAAAGTATTTCTCAATAATTATGGTATGTTTAACAGAGATAAAACGAAAAAATATTTTTATAGGATATACATGAAGTAGTAGTAGTATGTATAATTAAATTTCGATAGAAAAATACAATTTTTTTTCTGCACCTCCTGCACTCTCTTCCCCTCCTGTTTCACATAGGGCTTCGCCGTTTTTTAGACCCTCTGCGGCAACGGGAACACCATTCATAAGAAAAGGTAAAATCGTCTGGTTTTGCATGTGATTTTAATTTTCAAAAATTAATCAAAAAATTTTCCTGTAATTTTTTGTATAGGACTCCCTAATAGTTTACTAATAGCTTGTTAAATTTAATTACGATAGAAAAATAAACAACAGGGTTGACATATTTTTTCGGCACCCCTGCGTCTCACCCCTTCCTGTTTCACTTGGAGCTTCGCCGTATTTTTTTCTGAACTTCCTTTTTTTTTTCTACATTTATCTGAGAAAGATGACCCCCTGCTACAACGGGAACCCCATTAGTCCCAAAAGATAAAATCGTCGGGTTTTAGGTGTCATTCTAGTATTTCAAATATTAATTAAAATTACTTCCTTATAGAATTCAGGGCAGTAATTCTTTATAGGATGCCGTAATAGTTCACTAATAGTATGTTAAATTTAATTGCGATGGAAAAATAAACACCACGACTGACAGATTTTGCTCTGTCAACCCCCTCCTGTTTCACTTACGGCTTCGCCGGATTTTTTCCCAGCTTCCTTATTTTTTCTACGTATGTCTACTAAATGTGAACCCCCTGCGATACTGGGAACCGCATTAATCAGAAAATGTAAAATAGTCCTGTTGCAGGTGTAATTGTAGTATTTATAAAATTAATTCAAACTACTTCCACATAGAAATTTTAGTTGCATTTTTTTAGGATTAATAATTAGTACTAATCTGTGAATTTAATTCCGATATAGAATTAAATAAACACAGGGTTGCCAATTTTTTTCGTCAACACCGCTCCCCACCCGCCAGTTATTTTGAAAATTCCTTGATTTTATCATAAATCATAACAGACATGTTTCATGTTTTTTACCATTATCAATAGTATTAAATTTTAAATTTTCGGTTAGGTACAGCTTCACTAATAGTATATTTAATGATGTATGTTTAATGATTAATTAATGCACAAATGTAGAAAATATAAATTTATTCAATACAGTATATATATTTAATACAGGGCAAGTGTGACAGAATTATTCTTCGAAATTGCAGAAAATTTAATGAAACTTATCTTCATTTACAGTCGGCGAACAAAAATAAATTTGGAATATTGGAACAAAATTTTCTTCATGCTGGACAATTTCATGGGAGAATAAATGTACGAAAGCCGGTTTTCCAAGTGCATCCAAACGCATCGCATTGTTGTTAAGAACATTTAGGCGTTGCTAATCCATTATTGCAGAGAATTGCTTGATTAACTGTGTAAGGGATCGGAATATCCATATTTTGTATGAATTAATTTAACATAAAACCACGAAAAATTATCGAAATTAATTGAGACGTTTAGTAGTAATTTTACAACAATTTCATACTCCGGTATAAACATTGAACAACACGTAAAAGCCAAGTATTTTGTTAGAATAGGAAGGGGTGATCATTTTAGGAAATAATATGTAATAAGATTAAATATGAATTCAATTTGAATCGATTACAAAGGAAATTACGAGAACTTTTATAATCACTTATATAAGGGCACCCTTGTGATTTTGTTCTATTTGTGTAAATTAAATCAACATTAGCAGAACTTCAAATTTCAAACTTTTATTGAGCTTCGATTGGGATATTTTATGTTTCTTAAACCATAATAAATTCTGATGACACAAATTTGCTTTAAAATCAAACCAAGAGAGACAATAGTAATCTGCAATTGTTTAATATAAATATGTGTGAGAGCGTGTGTGTATGTATGTATGTGTGTTTGTGTAAATGTATGATACTGCAATGGAATTAGTAACCATTTAAATTATTATACATATTTAACGAAAAAGACATTTTAAGTATCAATGTGTTTATTGGTTGCGTTTATCATTAAGACGCTTCGTTGTGAACTTGATATACAAAACCAGAGCGTTTTTCTTAAAGCCACAACCCTTACCTATAAAAGTTCATTCACTACAAAGAGCCGCTACTGTTGATGTAGCGGCGTATAAAGAGAGAAACGTAATTCGGTTCTCACTCTTACAACACGATTGAATAACTAGCTGAAAGGAGCAGTCTCGATACAGTGTTGCCGTCAGTCGGATGCTCTATGGTCGCATAATGAAAATTTGTATATCAACTTTTCAAAATACGCTTCCAACTACAGCGCCACCAATGTCAATAACGTGAACTACTATATACAAAAATATACAAAGAAAACCATGTGGCTATCCATACAGCGTCCAAGTCGATTTTCGCCAATCGATTCTAAATGGTGCATAATGGCAATAGAATTTTTTTTAAAGGCGATACATTAGAGCGTCCATATTCGGACGTTCCAAAGCGAAGGACGCCGTAAAAATAGCAAATTGTCAATGTAAGGACGGCGTAAAGATAGTGGGATATATATATATATATATATATATATATATATATATATATATATATATATATATATATATACTGTGAATACATATATACATATATTATGTTTATATGTATAATTACGTTACAGTGCTCTCAACACCAATGGGCATACGTATTGTATATTGAGTACTTAAGTAGTTTCCCTATTTTTTTCAAACACTGAATTTGGTCCGAAATGCACGAACACCTAGTTGAATAATAAACGCATTCCAAAGCATATAGAGAACAAGTGAATTTAAAAACTTGCTACTCCACTTTTGTGTATTTACACCGAAAGAAACATATGTAACTGTATTGAAATTTTAGTCAAATAAATTTTACCAATTTTAAGAATATTGCCTGCAGAAATTTTGGTTTCTTCAATTGTTTATGAATAGCTACAAGAATATTTGACAACTAGCTGAAATTTAAGAGTTCGATTTAATATGTTTTGTCTATAAGCAGTAATTGAAAGTAGAATAATGTAGCAATCAAGAATGTCTCAGATAGCATCACCCATAATATTAATTTAGCCATCGACTGTTGCATCTAAATTTGAAAACGTCAACCACGTGATTTTGATCACGTTTTTTTTGCAAATTATGTGGCCCGACGATATTAAAACAAAATTTGGTCACGGCCCCCAGCGTTGCGCGTCGTATGTCGAATTTAGGCAATAAGGAGCGATGAGTCATTGTCAGCTCTCGACGGACGACTATATCCACAATTCTCCATTCTTTATTTTTCTGCTACAGTCATTTAATCGCCAATTAAACAAACATTTATTTGCCCGCAACCAGTGTACCTTTAACAGTTTATTATTGTAACTTACAAAGTTAATAACTACAATTTACAATTCAATTGAGAATGTTTACAAATGTTTTTTTTTTATAAGTTCAATATATTGATGGCGACTAAATGTTGTATCTACGTTTTTTTTTTACCTACCAAGTATATTAAAATTTACGAGTTATGTAAACTTTTTGTGCAAATATCGTTAAATATTATTATTAATAGTTGGTTTTTCAATTTTTAGTACTTTCTGTTTTAATTGTTGACAATTAAAGTTAAAAAGATCACAGTATATATTTGAGACAAAATTTACATGGGCTTGGCTCAATTTCACTCGTTGTTGCCTAAAAAAAAAAACAATACAATTCATGCTTCTGCAATCACGAGAGAAACAAAACATTACATTACACCGTCAGTAGCAAATAATTACTATAGGTCTCACGGTAGTTAATCTGATCCCAACTATAATATATTTTTTAGAAATTTGTTAATGTCAATGTTTTAACAATGTTTTCAAATGTATGGATATTTTTTTATGCTTTGGTAATTAGAATGAAGAAAATATATTTATTATTTAATGCGATTTATATGTAGTCTGTATACAGGATGAGTAAAAAGTAAGGAACCTGTCTCCGAAGCCTATATTATTATTTTTAGAAAAAAAAGTTTTCACCAAAAGTCTGACAGCAATTTTTGTGCCGCATCTTGGCGGTTTTTTTTTGTGACGCTTCTCTTATTTAACATGGCGTCATCAATACTTTTTACTTTTTAAATGGCAACCTAAATATTTCTGTTATCAAATTTGATAGCATTTGTTTATTTTCAGAACGGAACGAAGAAACGGAACGCAAAGTTGTTGTACATAGTTTATGGACAACAATTTGAGAATTTTTGTAATGAACTAGTATTGTTAAATTTTGTTTGTGATGGTTTTAATAAAGTAGTTCCTTCATTTTTAGTGTTAAAAATACGAGATTTTTCCATCTAAATTTCGGGGCGTTATCTTTCTGCTAAACGTGCCATAATCATTGCAAAATACCTTCTAATACAGTTTAATTTACAACCTTATTTGATAAACACAAACTAACATTAGTAAACCGTTTTTGTTTAACTTGATCGAATGCTTTCCAGGCAGTCTTTAATTTTTCACATTTTTGTCACCAGGCATTGAGCTCGATTTTCTTAGAAGCACTAATACCCACAGATGCCGATGTACTCAAAAAAACAAAAAAATCCTTATACATGTTATGCAACCTCATGAAATTTTTAGATATTTGTGAAGAGATAAACAAATGCTATCAAATTTGTTAATAGAAAAAATTAGGTAGCCATTTAAAAAAGAGTATCGATGACCTCATTTTCAAAAGTAACGCATCACAAATAAAAATTAAATCCGTCAAGTTGTGGCAAATCATTAGCTATCAAATTTAGTTGAAAACTTTTTTTTCTAAAACTTAATCCATAAAGGCTATAGAGAGGAGGTTAATTACTTTTTACTCACCCTGTATAATAGCTGTAGATAATCAGTTAACAATTATCATCGTAAATTGTAACAATTATTTATTAATTGGCGCACTTAGTCACGACTGTCTGGCCAGACGTCCTCGTCACGTCGTGGTTAAGTGTGTTGGCTAATATTATGTTTAATTATCCCGTTAATTGTTAATTAAATTGATGTGGGTAATATTAAATAACAGTTCAATAAATGGCAAACGCATTCCTAACTGAGACAACAATAAGTGATTTTTTTTTTGTTCATAATATTTCAAACATGTTTTCTATTATACCTACTTATAATTACCGAATTAATTATGAATTATCAATTTTTTTTTTCACTATATTCATTGATTGGTGGAGATTAATAAGATTTAACAATAGGTAAGTGTTCCCGTGATAAATAAAAGAAACCATCTCTACTGAAGCATCCAAATATCTTCAGCCATATTAATTTAAATAGTTGAAATAGAAAATAGTTGATTGGTAAATATATTAATTAATGTAGAAATAGCAATCCATGCCATGCTGTTAGAATCACGCCTTGTACTGCCCTAATAACTCATTCGTTAACGAGTATAATATCCTTCTAATATATGATTTAAATATTTACCGAATCATAACCCAATTGAATTTCATTAATTAATGGAAATCGTGAAGTTTATACCAGAACCGAACGCATTAGGTTCCGACAGCGATCAATTAGAAAACTGTACGCTTTTGGACATTCATAAAAGAACTGGTTTGAAAACAGAGCAGTTACCCCACATATTAATACCGGATCCCAGAAGGTCCGTTGTTGGCACACAAGATTTTGCGAGAGTGCAAATTCCAGGCGAGACTACCTTCACCAAAAACATGTTATGAGGGCATTTATGAATTAAAAGTTTACTACTTAGTGTGGGCTTATTTTATGAGTTTTAGGCAGTAGGTGCTCTGTAATGAAACATAGTTTAAATTTATTTATGACTTTAGTAGAAGTAAATAGTATACCTCCAGCTTTCAAACTAAGTTCATGTGAAATGTATACCCATGGAAATATTTAACTATGTATTTATCAAGGGTAGTGAAAGAGGTTCATATTTTAAGTTAAGTTTAAGTAATTTTAGTTTAGGTGTGATTGATATTTTTGATGTAAGCGACTATTTTCGTCTTCCATAATTATAGTTATTAAAATTGGTAAATAAAACACTAGGCTGTTTAAATTTCACAGATTTATTGCTTATAATTGCAACAATTGTTTCGCCACACGGTGGCTCCATACTTGATGAAACTCCATAGTAAAAAAGGTAAATAAAACACTAGGTTGTTTAAGTCATCAGGCAAATGAATAACGATTATTCATCTGCCTGATGACTTAAACAACCTAGTGTTTTATTTACCTATTTTACTATGGAGTTTCATCAAGTATCTGCCTCATCAATCCAATATTATAGTTATTAGTTAGCTATAATTATGATTATTCACATAAAAACATAAAAACATATTAGAGTGGTGTTTCATAACTGATGTATAAAAAACAATTCAATAAACATCACGGGTAATTCATAACCATGAAAGGTGTAAATGGAAAGGGTGGCAGATGTGCGAATAGGTTTGGAATTTATAGTCGGGTAGAAATAAATTAAGAAAAAAATACGAAAGAGCACAAAACGTATTACAGTGGTGTTTCATAACTGATGTATAAAAATATAAACAACTAACTTTACTTTTAAGAGGGGATTAAAAAATGTTTGAGCATCGAATACTTAGTCGAATTGATTTTAAATAACTATTTCAAAACATATTAATTTAATATTGAAACCAATAACGAAAAGCTATTTATAGAATGGGTAGAAAACTTCAAGAAACCTGCTAATTAATAGAAACTGCTAGGACTGATAAAAATAAAATTTCCATGCGAAAATTCCTCACATTCTCCTTTTTTCAATAGAAGAATCTTAGTATTATTATTATGTTTGACAATTGTCACTGTATTAAAATTTCTTCTTTAACCCTCCTTATTTTCTTTTTTTTTATATTAAGACCATAGTACCATAGTAAATTCAGTGTATTTTATTTTAATTCTCAATTATTTGCTCCCCACGTTATTTTAGCAGAAGATCGTCTAAGATATTCTGTACAGATCAAAAAAGTCTTGGGAAATCATTTTAAATATTTTTGAATTACCTAAATTCGAGACATAAATGATTTTAAAATTTTAACTTTTATAAAAAATATGATTTTCCTTCAAAAATTATGCTTTATCATGCTTTACAGTCATGCTTTACAGTTGTCATTCTTTATTACCTGCATTGACATCTACGAGTATTCCGCTGTTATTAGTACTCTTATAATTTATTCAATGCTTTCAATTCAAAATTCAAAAATTTCAAGTAAGTGCCATGTTCTATAGCAAGAAATCCCAGAATGTATTTATTTATCCTAAAATCATAGATAAGTTGAGATCAAGATAAGTTACCTGTAGAATATTAAAAAAATAATTCTTCAGCGCCTATTTTTATTTTTTTTATTATGAATTAAAAATCATTACTTTTATGAAAATATAATCTATTATAGATGACGTTGTATTTTGTGCAAGGCAAGGCATATTTTATAAAACTTTTGATTTTGAAATTATTTATTTTGAAATTATCAATTATTTGATGATAATGAATATGATACGAGCTACATAAACAAGTTCGTAACGACGACGGTGTGTATCGGGCCGATAGCCATATGGAGAGCGTGATTTTTTTTTACATTGACAGCCTTCTGTCACATTCACATCCGACACAGCATTTAAGACCTCCGGTCTTAATGATGAACTTCATACTGCTTTGATAAATGACATAATGATGTCATCACTAGCGTTTTATCACTATTAGTGCATAATAGTTATTTATGCATTTAGAGAATAAACGAAGGTTTTAATCTTGAAGCCGTAAATCATGTCATAACATGTCTCAGTTATATTCGGCTGAGGGATGATTGCGATTTAATCCTGAATTGCATACAGAAATTTTCCCCTGACCGTTAAGTTTACATATTTATTTTGATTTTGAATGATAGCACAAAAATCATGATTTCTTTGATTTTTTTATATTTCTGATTCCGATAATTGTTTACTCAATCAAGGTCAAGTTTTGTGAACGGGCATATCCCGAACAAGATTTGATGATTAAAAATTCAAATTACATCTGTTCCATGTGATTGACCATATATGGAAGAAAAGAAACATTTACTTTGGTACGTACAATTATCTACTTTAACGCATGCTAACTCTATAGATTTAAATCATTAATATATTTAAAAAAAAACCATTTGATTTAAATCATGATTTTCATCAATTGATTTAAATCACACCAGCCCTGAATTAAAAGTAATCACTTTTTGAAAGATTATACATAACATTATAAAAGCAATTAATATTGGTATCTATAATTCCTACTCAGTTTAATTTATATTATTGCAACTTACTATTTCAAACTGATTACATTTATTGTATTATAAACTCATTAATTCTTAGAAACATGTTTCTCATATTAATAGTGTGCATTTAATATTAAATTGCAGAATTTAATTAGTAATTCACAGTGTTTGCATAAACAGCGATGTTAATCCAATCGTAAAAAACTCTAGGAACATTAAATGTCATGCTCTTCATATTTTTTGACTGTATATGCTGCTTAAATGCCACGAATCATCCAAAAATATGTGCTCTAATTAGCTGCAGCTACAACACTTTAGTGCAATAATAGAATATAGTTTAAGTGACATTGAAATAGTTCCCAAGATAGGCAAAGAGCAAATTTATGTGGTGATTGAAGATTGTGAAAGTTTTATAATCAAGTACTGTCTTCCGTTTTCAAAAACATTTATAATGTAGTGTTGAATGTTTAGATCGTGTAAGGATATTAATTGCTGCACCAATGCAGGGAATAAAATCAAATTGAGTTCTATGTTTAAAATGGCGATTTTATTAACGTACTGTTACAACACAAGGTTATTATTCGACTGGTCATTTGCGCCCCGAGCGGATAGATGCTTACCTCCACACACCGGAGGTTTTAGGGCTTGTCAGTAACACTGTTTGTTAGAATTCACTCATCTGTCGACCATCGGCTGAGAAAGCGTCTTGCCATGAACGCGGCATGTGCTTTATTTTTACATTTCATTAAATCAGGTGTTACGACTAATCACCTTCGTCAAAAATATTTGACAGACATAAACCAAGACTACTTTGTCTACTTGTTTAATGTTAATGTAATGGCAGTCATTGACAGGGTTGGTGTGATTTAAATCAATTGTTTTTTTTAAATAAATCTTTGATTTAAATCAAAATTGTTTTTTTTTATTAATCACTGTTCTTGCAATGTTTGTGCATTCCTATTCCAATAGGTATACAATTAAAAATATAGTGTAACTATTGAGTTAACATGGCAAAAATAATGTTCATCTCTTCCATTTTTTTATCATTCACATAATGGAGGCAACAGGACTCAGAACAAGCACTCAGATAGTAAATATAAATTTGGTTTTCATTGTTGCATCATTTATAATAAAACAGGTAGATTTTCCTTGAAGAAACAACAACTTATTTTCGCCGATTACAACACCATCTACAAAGATTATAAAAAAAAAACAATTAAAATCTTCATACTTTTTGTCGTAGAATCTGAACCTGCAATAACTAATGGGGTTCCCATTTAAGATTTCAGAGTTACCCCTCGCCCCCTCAAAGGTGGCGAGGTGGAGGTCGTCTAATTTTAGCATCAATGCGGGGAACCAATTGAGGGGCCCCGCCCCTCAATTATATTAACTTTTATTTGAAATATTTTATCATACCATGTTTATTTTTTTAGATATTTTGTTCTCTTCATTTACCACCCGGTATATTTTTTCTGAGTGGCCAAACAAAATATCTAAAACAAACAGAAATTTAGTTCTGTGAATTATTTTCATATTAAATTATTTATTTATATTAATTATTAATTCTTAAATTATATAACAGCAATCTGAGAGTAATATCTATTTTATTAATTTAACTACCTGCTGTTTCATTTGTCACAATCACATTTTTAGATACAGACACAGCAAGAGTTGATCATTACATAATTCACCAATGTTAGTTTAGCTATGCCTGGTGGTCACTGAGGCACAGTGTAAAATCAACTACCACTTGTGCATGGGTAAAAATATATCTATAAGACCAATTATCATATTATGTACGAATATTTCGGAATATATTCAGACGCAAAATTATATTTGAGAAACACAAATTTCTATTCAATTATTACAATTTTGTATTTACTTTTCAATACTTAAAGTACTGTACCATTACTTCTAAATATGAATTTAAATAGTTTAAGTTATAAAACTTTAATCGTTATCTTCAGTTAAATATATATTATCCAGTCTCATTTTTTTAAACATTTTCTTGTGAATGTTTTATACCTACTTCAATTGTAAAAATAGCTTCTCATTTTAAAATAAAATATTGATCACTTTACATGATACTGATTTACTAATTAATTGCATAATATGGTGCTAGTTTTTAACTTCATACTATTTTGACCTAATACTTTAATATAATTTAAAATAATATAAATATGCAATCTGAAACTACTAAAATATATAAGGCCTTTACTAAAAATAGTTATTTTAATGAATATGTTGACAGGGTGCTCGCAACTGTTTCTTATTATGTTTTATCGTAAAATCATCTTGATGTAAATAATTAACCGTCAAAATTGTATTTAATTATCTTTAATTAGTGATGTGATTAAATTACCATAGTTACCATATAATTTTATTTTATTTTTAGGTGACTATTGAGCTTATTTGTTTGTTGTTTAGTTATTGAATTAATATTGAGTGTTAACCCGGGATCGACCCCTTTGTTAGAAACTGTTGGAGATTCGCCTACAACACTAGATGCATTAGATAGAAGTGCATAGCACTCTATGCCCAGCGTTGCCTAGTTGTTATTATTAGTTCTTTTTATAAAAACATATTTGAAAACTTCTTGACATATCGTCGGCTTGGTGTTACAAGGTTATATGTAACATTTTGTAAGATTTTGAGTATTTCGTATTACAAAATTATATGTGTTATAAGATATCTTTTGCAAAGGTCTAATAGACGGCAGCCCTTGTTTAAATATTTTTATTTACTGTCAAACAAGGTTGCATGTCAAATTTGGCATTTACACTTTAGTGTAACACAGTTGTATGTGTCGACTTGATCAAAGAACACATAAAGCTATTCTGGCGCATGGAGTCGCACTACTGTCGGGCTAATTCAAATAGAGAATATTTGGATTCATCTTTAAGTATTATGAAAATGTATGAATTATATAAACAATACATTGTGAAAAGAGGTAAAGACCTCTAAAAGAATCTGCTTATAGGAGCATATTTTCATACACCAAACAAAGACCGATGCGACCTTTGCAAAGAAATCCATCTCTTGCAAAAGGAAAATAAATTAATAGAAGAAAGAAAAATGATCTATATTGACCATATCAGAGAAAAAATAGCATTGAAAAAAGATCAAAACCGAGACAGACATTGTAATACGCCAGTGCTTTATTTTGACCTCGAAAATGTCTTAAGTTCTCCGAAAGCTGCAATTGGTTCCTTTTATTACAAATTCAAGTTTTCAGTGTATAATCTGACCGCATATATTTCTAGTTCTAAGCAAGTTTACTGTGGTGTTTGGCCGGAATCTTTGTCATGGCGATCTGGTAATGACATTGCCAGCACTCTTATGAAAATACTGGAAGTAGTACTTCAAGATAATCCTGGTATCACAAAACTCATTCTATGGCGTGACAGTTGGGTTCCGCAAAATCGAAACTCGCATATTTCATTTGCAATCGCGGACTTCATGCTGCGGCATCAAAATATAAAAAACATCACAATGAAATATTCTACACCAGGACATTCAAGTGTATAAGAGACAGATTCTATCCACAGCTGTATAGAACGTGTGCTAAGTAAATCTGAATACTATTCGCTAATAGGTCTGATGCGCCTGCTGCTACAAGTTAATAGAAATAAGGCTTACAAAATAGCACAGATGCAGGCAATTTATTTTAAGTACTTCTAAGAATGCGCGACTTTACTTAACTATAATCTATTGCCGTATACAAAGGTTCAACAAATTAAGTTTTGCGGATCAGTATTTAATTTTTACTACAAAATTTCCCATGCTGACGAAGAATTTGTCGAACATAGCATAAAACATGCTTTTGGTAAAAGAAAAAACAGGGTCTATTCAAACTAAGGTACCCAGGCAAGCAAAGGGAACGCTTAAGAAGATACCGCAAAATAAGATTGATGCAATCAAGTCAATTTACCGGTGGATGCCTACACTCGATAAAGACTATTTTGACGCAATTCTGCCGAAATCAAAAGCTGGTGACAAAAAAGGGAAGATAGGAAGAAAACCTATGTAAATTTAACATATTTAAAATATTGTTATTGAGTTATTGATCCCATTAAATTTGTTAGTAAATAAAACTACTTAGTTTTTTAGTAAATATCTAATTTTCAAAACATTACGTACTCGTATTTTCTTTCAAAGTTGCATAGTTCTATGTTACTAACGAAAATACAAAAATGATATAACAGAGTTGTATGTGATTTTTTTGTTTTTTCATAACTCAAAAATTTGGAATGTTGGAAGCTTGAAATATCGGGATTATTACTATTGAAATTTTATAAATATGTCAAAAAATAAAGCAAACGAATAGGAATAGTGCGGCACTTTTTGTAACACCCCAATATGTATAATCGATTTTCCCAAATTTATGAAATTTCCACATACAACACATACGGGAGAGGAGGGTGTTTTAACTTGCTATGGTGATAATGTAAGGGGATATAAAATCCTTAACTCTATAATGGGCCAAAATATATGCCCAGTATTATACACATTTACGCAATAGTGACTAATATTAAAAAAATTATGAGTGCAACAAAATTATTAAACTGTTTCATTTACAATTAATGCTAAAAAAATACGCGAAGACAATCTCAACGACGTACTGCCGATTAGAATATTTATGACTCGGGCATTTGCATATATGCGCATTTGAGTTATATGCAAATGCCCTCATAACTAGAATTATTAATCGACTTTAATCAACTTAGACAATAGAGCTGCAATAATAACATTTTCGTAGACACAAATACGATTATATTATTCCGTAAGACCGCGACATATTCGTTTTAACCGTGCGTTATTGATGATATGTCGAAATCTTTGCAACAACTCTATTTTTGAACACATTACTTTCCCATAGTTAAATAGGAATAAAAGAGCATGGTAGCGAATGGTATGAAGCGAAGTGAGATATGTATGTGCATGTTTAACAAAATGATATAAATGAACTCCACAGTCAGCATCATTATCAAAATAGTAATCAAATAACATCACCATATGAAGAAAGACAAAATCGCAAACAGAAGTCGCCAATCTTGATGACTACGAGTTTTCAGAAGCAACATCTAACGGTGATGGAGGTGTTTTCAGCGAGGGGGACTGGGACCGGGGGCAATACGCAGATGGATAATACACAGATGCCGATGTTGTCTACTTCGCCTCAATCACAACTACTATTACCAAACGCCAAACGAGTACCAGGCACCAATACGTAAATTGATCGGAATGATAGCAGGCCAACCACCGACCGTCGCGTTATGGTTTGGTGACAAAAACACCAATTGACGAGCCAAACAGCTAGAAAGAGGTGCAACAGTTGACAGTTGACGAGAGATCAAGCTGGGAGCTTGCCGCTGAGGAGGAGATTGATCTTCTCAACAAACACCGTACTTGGGATCTGCAGGATGCACCAATCGGTCGTAAGATAATATCCTGCAAGTGGATGTTTAAAGCAAAACGAGATGCCGAGGGTTGCATCAAGACAAACCTCGTTTAGTCGCTCGTGATTTCACACAGAAATATGGCGAAAATTATGATGCTACCTATGCACCAGTCGTAGGACATGATGCTGGGAGAGTGCTACTTTCGGTAACACCCGCTCAAAAGCTACAAGTTCGTCAACTCGACGTTACGAATGCATGATAACGAAATTTGCATGCAACAACCACCTGGTTTTGTCACGAAGGGCAATGAGCGACAGGTATGCAAACTAAACAAAATTTTGCATGGTCTGAAACGGTCGGCACAGATTTGGAACAATCACGTGACCAAAGCTCTAACCAAAATCGGTTTTATGGCAAACAAAGCAGAACCATGTCCATGTCAGATGTCACTTTTGCAGTAAAATTGTGCCCAGCGTTCTCTTTTGTGAACTTCCTGGCGGTCAGTTCTCGCGCGCGCTAGCAAGAAAACACGTTTTAAAGGATGATGTGCTTTAAGGCGAGGGGTGGTAAAGCCCCAAATCGACGCCTATTACTATTTAATGGAAAATAAGCGTAGCGGAATAGGTATGAAAGTACCTACGGGCCGGCTGGACCGCAAGCGCCTTTACTGCTCTTGCCATAAAGATCATAATAGTTCAAGGACCCTCCTTGTCTGGACTTTCAAAAGGGGTCAGTCCGCATTTTACTGCAAAAGTGACAACACATCTAACATGGAGTATAGCACTGGCAACCGCATGCTTCGTTTCTCGTCATCAAGTGATAGACAACTCTGGTGCTATGTGGATTCCGATTGGGCTGGTGATCGAACTGACAGGAAATCGACTAGCAGTTTCTTGTTTCGACTAGGCTACAGTACGATCACCTGGACCAGCCAGAAGCAGTCTTCAACAGAAGTCGAATGTGTGGCGGCATCTACAGCTGCACGTAAGCTAGAATGGATTCGTCAACTGTTGTCGGATATGAAAGTAATATAGAATTGTGCGACTCTGATGTATGAGGACAATCAGGGGTGCATAAAACTCATGGAGAGTGAGCGATCTGGCGCTCGCACGAGACATATTGATATCGCTCATTCAAGCTCATCATCGCTCATACTTACTCTATTCAAGTGTGTAGTTAATTAAAAGGGGTATTGGAAATGGCGCCTGCTACATTGCATGCATTACATAGAAGTGTATAGGAGGCAATGCCCAGCGTTGCCTAGTTGTTATTATTAGTTGTTTTTTTATAAAAAAACATGTTAGAAAACTTCTTGACATATATGTACAATTGTATTTATAAAATGAAGCTATACAATTGTCTGAATCGTAACAGAAATAGTCTAACCTTTTTAGTATATTGCTTATATAAGACGATATATTGCCTTTAAATCTATCCCACTCTAAGAATACCTGCAGTTATGTACCTACTAGACGTGAACATGTCGATACGAGAAATGGGCAGTCCCACTTCTTCAACAACAGATAATATTGCATTTTTTAAAGGATTTTTGGATACCGTTGTACGCTACCGTTCGTGTAACTTTTTTGTTTAGAAAAAATCAAACTATGCTACATATCAAATCGCTCAATTTATTCATTATCAACGTGATTAAAAAAAAATCCAATTGAAACATTTGAATATGTTATAATGTTTTGTAATAACACAGTGATTTTGATTTTTATACCTTTTCTATAGACTATTCAATACAAATGACTTAAATTCATGCTCAAATTGCTATTGTATCTTTAAATCTTCATGTTTTGTAATGTTCAACCTCTCACCTTCACATAATGCCATAATAGTGAAACTGGTCTTGTGTATAGCACTAAATAAACTATTTTTGCAATACCACGTACACCGAAACTCAAAGTGTTTAATCATGTCACCTTAACAGATGCCGCAGTCAAATAGGTCTTGTACATGCCACACAAGCAGAAAAGCAAATATTTGGTTTTGTAAAATACAAAATCACTGATATACCATGTAGGCGGTCAGAAAATCACATACAGAGCGACGACATGAACTTAAAAATATTAATGATGACTGCGCGAAACAAGACAGGTTGAAGGGACATACAACAAGACATACATAATTAATTGCCGCGAATTTGGTTAATCAAGCGAGTTAAGTATTCTGAGAGTAAAATTGCACTGACCTCATTGCTTGTGCGTCTGAAAGGGATTCCGGCTCATCGGCAAGAAAATGCATTTCCCCTTCACACTCCACCACCACCAGGTTCTTCCTCTTTGATGTTATATCTTCTTTTCTTGCTTATAAGAGAAATGATGCGCTCACGATGCAGCACACGATGCGGCCTGGTAAGAGATGCAATAGCAAGAGGTCGAATTGATTGCACTGTACACAGTTTATTATCCAACTGGCACTTTAATGGATTCCTTCGGATTGCACAAAGAGTTGTTGCAATTAGATTCGCACACTTTGGATGGATCGAATAGACTTGGTTGTACACTCTGGAAGATTTCCTGTGGTTATTGCCCATATACACTGGAGTTAAGGGAATCCAATTTGAGTTGTAAACCTGTGTACAGATATTTTTTCTTAGCAAAATTGTGATATGTTAGACTAAACATAAAATTATTGTACCTAATCATACATGTATTCAATATATTAGTAAATAATAATAACAAAATTAATTATTCCAAGACAAAATCTAGTTTGTTAAAGTAATTCAATGTCGAAATCTAAATAAAATAACTAGACTAGACATAAAATTATTCTACTTAATTATACTTGTATTCATTATATTAATAAATAATAATAACAACATTTATTATTCCAAGACAAAATCTAGATTGTTAAAGTAATTCAATGTCGAAATCTGAATAAAATGACTGATTATTTTACAAAATTGTGTATCAAAATACAGGGTATATGCAAATAATATATTTATTTTAAGGTGTCATTGGCATAAATCTGCTTTAATATATGCAAGCATATTTTTCATAAATGTCTACTGTTAGTGAACTGTTACTACTGTCTACTGTTAGTATAGTACAATAGTACAATTCGCTTTGGGGCACCGCAAAAATTTACAAATAAATATTCTCTGCAGAAATTTTCCTTGTCTAATTAATATAGAGTACCCACCAATAATAAAAGTATTGTCATGTATCAATATAATGTCATTGCAATGTTTTGTGTGATTCACACAAAACCTTTGCACACAAAAAAATTGGGCATTATTTTCATACTGCCTTGGTCATGACTCAAATTCGAATTCTGGAGTCTTCGTCGACTGTTATTCTGTAATACGCGTATATTAAAAATAATACATGATTAACTGAATGTTTCGATAAACTCCACTGTTACAAATATTACATCAAAGCTGAGTCGTATATGAAGGTTTATTATTCAACAAAATGTTTCTGCATAAAATTAAAGAAGTGACATTGAAATTAAACGAACATTTGGCGAACATTTCGAATATCTAAGATTTAATTTATATTACATTCAATTCAAATTGTATTATTTTAAAAAATAGAAACATAATCATATTATTGGAATTAATCTTCTCATATCATATCTGACAATCAAAATATGACATAAGAGTATGCATTGCTGTCATGTTTAATATTAACAAATTTCTTATCTTTTTACACTTTTTTACAAACGAAATACGAATAGTTAAAATAAATTGTAGTCAATACTTTGATTTTAAATACATTTTCTATTGAAAATATATGCGTTTTCTTTAAGTTTTCTTTATAATTCCTTATTAATTGTAGTTTAACATAACAACTTTAGTGTGCGCAGGATATTTTTTTGGTTGTTTTGTGTTAATCTTTCATGACAGAAATATTACCTGAAGCTTTAGCGGAGGTTTAAGGACACCCTGTATAACGTTTGACATTTGATATGATGAAAAGTCATTTAACAAATTATGAAACATACAGTTGATTTCAAAATAAAGGAGACAAAAACAGTTTCCTGTATTTGTTTTTTCTCAAAATGTTATTGTATCAATTTTGTTTTTCATAATCCCAATTTCATTTAAATTTGACAATCTTTCAAAGGTGACATTCAGTTCAAAACATTTATAAGTTACGTTTTAAAATATTAAAATTAAAAAAAATATTTAAAATTTAAATTAAAACGCATTTTAACTTAAGCGAAACCTAAGCGAAACGAAGCCTAAGCTATAAATTGGCGTGTTTAGCGAACTGAACTGAACTGAACGAGTCCGCTGACTTTGCGCTAACTGTCAGCTGCTGTTAAATTTACTAAGCGCCATTTTTGTATGCTGGCAGTGAACAGCGGTGTTATCTAACCTTAAATAATATGCGTTGCATACAAACACAATAAAAACAACATAACCTCAATAACTGGACTGACACATTGAGCAGTTTTGCTTATGCTTTTGCTTATACAGTTGACTGTTATCACAAGTAATCAGGTTGAGTGCTGATTCTCAACAGTTGCGTTCGCTAAACGTGCACAATGATTCAGAAACGGTGGTTCGAGGTACACTTTCGCTTCACCAGTTCGCCAAATACAAAAAAAATCGCTGAAGTCAGTTCTTTAATTGTGATTAATGACACTGACACTTAAGTGTCTTCTAACATCAAGTTCTTCGAGGAGCCGAAAATTTCTTGCCTACTTTTTTTGCAATCAACTGTAATTGACAAAAGGGGAAAGCAAAATAAAAAAATATTGCAATCAGAAAACGAGTATTTAATAAAGTGTATCGTGTTAATTCAATTGCCCAAAAATAAGGTTCAAAAGTAATTCGTCTTGCATTACAACAAAGTAAAATTTTATTAAAAGTATAAAATAATTATCTGTGTAAATGGATAGCAGTGTATATTTATTATTATTTATAAGACACTTCCTTTATGCGAGACATGATGTTAATAATATTTAGTTAGCGAAATTGCATGAAATTTTAAACTTCAAATTAATTTTAACACCTGCAACTTAATTTAAAGGAAACATGATTATAACTATTCTATATTTTTACCACCTTTAATGAAATATTTACTTTTTCGCCACTTGAATTATGTAATTAAAACGATATATACTTGAATTTAAATATCATATAAATTGAAATTACATATACATTAAATGTTCAGTATTTTAATACATTTACGTAACGGGAATAGGAAGTATTGCCAATTCCCATGTGGATCGTACATTATTCGTCATTTTATGGCGTAATTTTGCATTAGCAAATTTACATTTCGTTAATTTTCATATGTTATGTATCGCATGTTATGTTACTTTTATGTAAATTTTATGTATTGATGCCTAGTAATTATTTTTTTTCGCATAACCATATTTTACTAGTAGTTAAAGGTAATTGAAAATTATATATGTATTGTAGGAAAACACTTGATTTACAGACATATTTGGTATTAGTCAAAACAAAAGTATTACACACGTTTTTTTTGTAAAACTGAAATTAAATATTTTATTGGTTTCAAATATAAATATAATTTACCATTTTAATTTATCAATAATGTCAATTACTACGACAAAGCCTTACTGCATGTAGTATTCACAAAGGTGTAATAAAAAAATCTATTAATTACACAATAAAATATTTTAATTTGTGAGTCGTTTATAGATTAGTTTCTATCTTTTAGCAATTAAAACTGTGACCTCCAACATACGTGTATCAGCACAATTATTGAATAGTAATATTGAAGGTTAATTGAGCACTTGGCAGGGTTCGTGTGATTTAAATCAATTGAAATCAAAAAAACAGATTTTTTTAAATAAATCATTGATTTAAATCTTCTTTTTATATTAATCATTGCTTTTGCACTGTTTGTGCATTCCAATAGATGAACAATTCAAAATATAATGTAACTATAGAGTTAGAATGCCAAAGTAGATAATTGTAAGTAAGTAAACAATTTTTCTTTTCTTTCATTTTTTGGTCCATCACATGGTACAGATAGACAGAAATTTGTTTTAATCATCAATTCTTCGTGTAATTTAAGAATTTATATAAAACAAAATCACATGATTAAAATCGTGATATAAATCAATTGATATAAATCACATCTACCCTGGCAAAACTAATCAGAAATATAAAAAATATATTAAAAAAAAGATTTTTGATTTTTTTAAAATCATTTATTCCAAACCTGGCACTTGGTACTACATATTACTTTATCAGTATTTCTCCATATAGTATTACAATACAAGATAGCAATTCTAAAGTTAAAAGTTTACAATATACTATAATTTATAATAAACTCATGATATGTGATATAGAACTGAAGGCAAACTTATTAACAAAAATTGAGAATTTATATTTGTTGAACTTAAATGAATATATATTTGAATTTCAATACTTACAATTATATATTATGTTGTTAGTTTCCATTTTCATCAGTTGATATTAATAACTGCCCTCTACTAATCCAAATTAATTCACTATGCCACTCCGAATTTTATATGTAGAACCGCTTTCTTGCAGAATAATACACTAAGGATTTTCTAGCTCCTGAATTCAATGTTATTTTTTGCATCACTATTATTTTTAAACGATAATTATAACTATTATTATAATATAGTTGTTTCACTTATTAATAACGCATGTTTTTGTCGACATATTTGGTAGAAAGTTCTTCTCGTTAATGGCAAAAAAATTGTCCATCAGCTGCGAGTACAAAAAATAAACTGGAACACTTTCAGTTGCAGCTATTTATTCTTCGAACCCACGTCGGGTGATGAAAGTAGCCTTTTCGAAATACGTATTGAAGAAAAAAAACGATGTATCAATTCAGAAAATTCACTCTATTAGCCCCGACTGATTGCAATCGCGTGACTTCGCAGAGACACGGGACCTTCTGGTCTTTGGTGTCGTAGTGCCTACTGCTCGGCACGTTATAAATT